>VXBI01011031.1:1425584-1638678 GCA_013397375.1 Toxostoma redivivum
TTTTTTTAATGGAGAAGCACTGTTTACAATCCCCAACAAAGTTGCTGAGGAAATTTAGCAGTTCTGCCCCTCAGATTCAAACATTATTTTAAGGGACATATAAAGACCATTCTCTTTACTTGTAGGGCTAAGTACAAACCACTTGTTTGAGACTGTGTAAATAAGTCAAGCCTGTATGGCAAGTGAGCTTTGTAAGATTCTGTTGTATATTGAAAATGTGGTGTTAGGGGTTTTTTTTGTTTGTTTTGTTTTTGTTTTGATATGAGATTTTTCCTGAAGCACTCTCTTCTGCTGTGTTCATTAGAGAACGCAGTTAGTCACAGGCTTGCTCTCCCATTACCTACTCTCAATGACCTACTTCCACCTCCTGTACAGTCTGCAGGAAGCCTGTTCAGTGCACTACTGCATGCAGAGCTGATGATGCCCACACTGCCATGCAGCAGCCGTGACTGTGCCCAGACTGTCTCAGCTCCTCTTCAGCTCCTCTCCCCCACAATGTGCTGCATTCCGCCCAGGGACTCAGGGGAAGACAACTTGCAGCAGCTCCTTATGCAAAGCTGAATCCCAGGAAAATAATACTGAACTGAAGTGCCTTCAGTTCATCACAGTCCAGTGTGGTCTTGCTGCTTTTCAGGACTGCAGTTCAGTCCAAACAGGAACCTGGGGCTTTGGGCTAGAGGCTGAGGCATGCAAATGGCACGGTACAACTGCTGATGGTGAGCTGATTCTCTGCAGCCTCATTCAAACTCTGAGACACGTGTCTAGGTAAAGCTGAGCAGTTCTTGAAAAGACAGGTGGGGCCGTCTCTGTGGGACACAGCTTGGGGACGCTCAGTAAATACCTTCCTGATTCAGTGTTCATGAGTATGTATACTGACCTCTTTATATTTCTCCACCCCAAACCTCCTCCTTTCCTTGGAAAAGTATGTTGGGGTTTTCTTGATATCTTCAGATTACTGACAGTGGGGAAGAACTGCTTGCCAAGAGAGATCATGATGAGTTTAGTGTTTTTAGTGGAGCTGAAATAAGAACCAGATTGAGAGCTATGAGCAGAATTGTGTTGCTGCCTGTACAGCATTCAGGTAATTTTCTAAAAGGACGTTTAGATATCTGGATTCTGCTCTTGTCATCTTACAAGGACATTTTTTACTTCTACTGTTTGTGACAATTTGTACTTGTTTACTTTAGTTCCCCCAAACCTTACTCTATTTAATCTTTTCTCCTCTGTCCCACTTAGTTCCATAAACCAGCCCAAATTAACCTAGTATGTGGAGTTTGTTTTTTTTTTTTCCCATTTCCCCATTCAAAGCATATATATTATTTGGCCATAACTTACCCTTAATTAATTAAATAACCCAGAGACAACTGTAGCAGAGCCATGCAGATTGTAGATAAGGAACTGTTTTTTCTTTACTTTGTGATTAGCTGCCAGAGTTCGTTACTTGGATTTTATGTACCCCCTCTATCATATTACACTGCAAATTTATGGGCTAGTGAGATCTCCACAATTTCTCCAAAGTATATACTGCTCTTACTGCTTCCCTGGTTTTAACCTGATCATTGGATGACTGTGTTTCTCATTAATTTTCCTGATATATTCTGGCTTGCAATTTTTTAAGATGAACTTGATTTTTAGTGGGACCCTCAGTCTGCATATTTCTGTTTTCTCTTCAACCCAGTCACATATAAATTTTTTTCTTCTCCTCTAGAGCCTCATCTGCTTTATCAGAAACATACAGTCTCTGGGTATTAGGGTTTCCAGGCTCAACTATTTTTACAATACCTATGGCCTAGTTTCTTTGTCTTCTTTGATTCTCCATCTGCCTGTTATCTGGTCTCTCACCTGTTTTCTTTCAGCTGACAAATAAATGTTGCCAGTGTATTTTTTTTTTTTCTTCATTGTCAGTTTTGCCCTAACCACATTTTTACATTTTTTTCTCTGAAACACAAGGAAACCTGTCACCTATATGTTATAAATATGTAAACTCCAAGATTTCTTTTGGAATAAATAGAAGCAGCCTGTTTGATATTAGTTCATCAGAATCTGGTTTTAAAAGCATACTGAAAGAAAAAAAAGAAGGGAAAAAAAAGGCTGCCACAACAAACAAACAAAAAATTTAACAAATAACCTTTTCTTTGAAGGGGTTTGCATTCTGGCTGGGTAGAGTATAATTTAGATATTGGTCTGATAATTACTTTCCTTTAAAAAAAACTGTATTTTTAATCCTTAAAATAGTTTGTTGCATCTTTTAACCGGTGATATAAAGTTTTGTCATTAAAACTTGTGACAAGGAGAAGTATTGCAAAAGAAATCTTACAGGCAATCTGTTAAATATAGAAAGGAATAGAGCTATTAGCATTAACTTACAGAAAAAGAAAAAAACCCTACCTTTTACTAAAATATTCCAAAATTTTCTGACCTTTTTAAAAGAAAATTCTGTTCAAACTTTGAGGTTTAATACCAGAATCTCTGTCCTAGACAGCAGTAACTATGAAATAGGAGTTTGTAACCTCTGAGAGCTGACATGAGTTTTATATCTTTGTTCACCTACCACTACTCTATGTATGTAACATTCATTACAATGACTCCTTTCTTTTTTCATGAGAACTGAACATACAGTGAAACCTATTTCTCCAGTGTTTCATGTCTCATACTTGATTATTTCATTTCCTCAATCAAAAATTGTTTGAAGATTTAAGTAACAACTCACAATTATCTGTGTAGCAGGAAGGTGAGCAGGTCATAATTTGAACAGCTCACCTGAGAATTTCAGTGAGAATACAATTTTGTTGAAATTTCATTACTTATTCTGAGAAGAAAGAAAGGAAATTGAAATGGTTTCAAACATTGGATTGTGAAAAAAATTACAATAGAACAAATCCTATAGCAAAGTAAAATTATATTTATGTATTTATATTAATATAGGTAAGTAAACCATACCAAACTTTAAAAAAATACCATCCTGCCTGAAGCTGTTGGATCCATAGATGTGAATAGATGCTGAATACTGTGCTGAATGTGGGGCAGGCATTGGTAGATGTTTTCTCCTAAAAAACATCATCACTCTGGAAACAAGACAGGGAGAAAAAAGAAAAATAAAAAAGTCAAAGCAAAGTAAACAAAGTAAAATTGAATAGACTACAAGTGATTGTACCAGGTTTTTAATTAATAAGAACACAGGAGATTGCTAAAATGAGTACATTACCTAATTGTGAATTAATATTATATGCTGAAACATCCCACAAGGGAAGAATTGGATATGCTAATATTGTATGAAAGAGATTGCCACTGGCAAATATTTCACTTTAGAGAATTCTACATTAGGCATAAACTCAGAAAAAAACCAACCCTCTTAATATATGTCATGAAATATTAATTGCCTAGAAGTTGCTAAGGCAAGATAAAAGCTTGATTATACACCTTTGCATCCTTTTGCTGGTCTTTTTTGATCACTGATCCAGAATTTTTTTTAGAAATGCAATGCATTATTGTATGAGTAATAGAACGGACATTTTGTGGTATGAAGCTATAATTCCTAAACAATAATATCTGAAACAGTAATTGGCCTAGGCCTAATGGGACATTACTTAGAACATCCTAAAGGGAAGATATTTGGGTTTAGAATTTGTTTTCCTCTCCTTGGTTCAAAAATACTGCCTGCCCTCTAGTACCATTTTGGCAAGCTGCTCTGAAAAATGCACCAGTTATTTTTCTTAATGTGAAGAGTGGATGGAAGTGCAGACAGTACTGGATCTGCAGTTTGATGTGTCATACTACAGCACAACTTTTTTTGGTGAAATACTCTGTAGTACCCCAGGGGTAAGTGAATACATTTTTACAGATGAACAAAAAAGAGGAAGGAGTTTCTTAACTTTTACATTTAGGATTTAGATAAACTGTTATCCAGAGGAAACAGCACACAAGTCTTCATTGTTTTGGCCTATGACTATTCAAGGTACCTAAACCTGAAGGAAGCAGCCAACTTTTATATTGTTCCATTAAAAGCAATAAATCTACCCTTATTTACTTAAACATTCAGTAAACTCTGGGAACAAGATTCAGTTTTCATATTTATGAAGAAAACTTAAAATAATAACTGTTTTCGTGAACTGAAGTTAAAAAAATCTCCAAAAGCAAAACAATACTCCTCCCAACTGCATAGAGAATGACTGCAACAGAGAGACACAAATTTTCAGGTTAACACAAAGTTAGACAGTATACTTTGGAGTGGTTTATTTTCATCAGACACAAATGGCACCCTTTGAGTGTTGCTAGTAAGTGAGCTAATTTATGTTTAGTTCAATTTTTTTTAGTTCCACTGGAGCCATTGTGGTGGTTATTATCATTTCTACTGAATGACTTGCTCATGCTTTTCTCTGGCTGACCAGTTCCCAAATAAAAGGTTGATTTCATACCTTTACTTCCCTTTGAATGTGAACTCAAATTGGTAAACTATTTGTCAATGCTTTTTTCTTAACATATGATGAAATCTGTTTTGATCTTAATGTTCAGGATGTATAAAATGGCAGAGAAAGGCCTTCAGCTGCTGCAAACTGGAACAGATCCACTTATTGCTGCAAAGAGTTTGTAGAGTTTTCAAAAGCAGAGCGCAGCTTAGCTACAGTTGACCTATTCCATCTGTAGTCTGCTTCCCAGTTGCCTTATATTCAAAATCAAGAGTGCTCCTGAACGGTTGCTCTCTCTGGAAATATCAAGTGCATGAGTGAGAGGTTTGTCTTGTGTTTTGAGTGGGAATTTCTGAATAATGATTTCAGCCTTGTGTTTGGTCACTGCACATTTTTATTGCTGGCTCAGTGCTATTTAGTGTATTTTCTTCCATGATAGTATTTCTTCTGAGATGATGCTGCTGCTCCCATTCTGCAGGCTTCTTTCATTCTCTTGAAGATGGTATATGACAGTTTACTGCATCTTACTGATTTGTTCCAGCCATTCCATCTTCCAGGCCTGAGCAGTAGCAATCACTATAATCTTCACAGTGACTTATTAAATAATGAATAAACCTGTTTGACGGTACCTTCAGAGACCTGATTCTGAGCAGCTTACTAAGCATTTTACAAAGCATTACAAATAACCACTTCTTTATCTTTCAACCTTCTGATGAAATGCATTTAAAATACCTTTCTCAAGAAGTACAGTTATATGTAGAAGGCGGTGTTCTGCATTTCTGGTTGCACGCTTGATGATGCAATGTAAATATGGTCAGTGCAGGAATTCTGGCACTATTAAATGGTTTCCTAGAACTGGGTGTGGAATAGGACTAGGTGAAAAACAAAGCAAGGACATAGAGATGGCTGTGTCTTCTTTGTATTCAAGATAGAATACAGTCCTAATGTCCCTGTTTGTGAAAGAAATGCAAATAAAGTATGCCTGAATATTCTGCACTGTCAGATGCAGCCAGGGCATTACCTGGAAAAGTACAGGGTAATTTCAGTTCTCTAACACAACTGTTTGTGCCAGCTGGGACTTAGTTTTTCTTAGCACCGTGGCAGGAAAATGTGAACCCAATCTGTGGCATCTAAAACTACCTCCAGGGACTAATGTGCCAGCCAGCCTGTCCGACGCATTTCAGATGTATCCTTTTTTTTTTTTTCCTGGAACGTTCATTAACACAATTGGGACAAATTAAAGAGGGGAAAATGCTGAAATTGCTAGATTAATTCTGCATAAGAATTGTAAGAACTAATGTAGAACAAAACAGCACATATGTAAGGGATTTCACTAGTACAAAGAAAAGTGAAGGTTGCTGCCATTCAGAGGAAATTAATGCCTTGGATATGGTTTGGGAGATGCTAAAAGGTAAGAAAAGGGGAAGATGGAAAGTAGTCTTGATTCTCATCTCGTGCTGCTCAGTGGTCCTTTGTCTCAGGTTTTTAGGAGCACTGTTCTTAGTAAACCTGGTCTAACTTGCCCGTGACCACAATTTTCTGGGGTCACACTGACCTACAGCTGCCCTGAAGCCATGAACTATGAGTAAGCTGTGATATTTTTTTCCTTAGCCTGGGCCTGTGCCAGCAAAGGTTTTGTGAGACCTAAAAACCTGGTCCTCATTGAACATGAGTTAAATGTGCCTCTGTCACTCTGACATACAGTAATATACTAACAAACAGTAATCATTATATATGTGATAAGTAGTGTCAAAGACTAAACCAGAAATTAATGTCTACCACCACTTTGTGCAACAAGAAATTTGTTTAACCTTATTATTTTTAATTTAAATCAAGAGATTTTCCTGGATGAAATGATACTAAGTGTCTTCCAGAAGCTGGACTCAGACACTATCCAGTAGAAGTCTGTGTTGATTCTAGCCCTCCCTTATGGCGGGATATCACCACATGAATCCACATGCAAGCTGGAAACCAAATTTGAAGTTTGCTTTCTGTCAGCTGAGTCACTATGCAAGATTCATTGAAACTGGTTCTGGATACAAATTCCAGTGCAAAGGGTCCGTGTCTTATTTCAGGTCTTGCCTACACTTATGCTTCATATAGCCTGATCCAAGGGCAACCACTCTGGCATGTTATAATCTCCTGAGCAATAAACAAAACTAAACATTGAAAGGAGATGTTTGTACCTATGTCTGTACCTATTTTTGTACCTATGTTAGTACCGTGTTGTACCTGCTGTTTTGAGGGGTGAAGACTGTAACTATGTTGGAGGGAATGGGAGAACACAATTTAAAAAAACATGCCACAGAGTATCAGGAGTCTTACTCAGTGCATTAGTACAATTATCTACCTTAAACGGGAAAATCTGTGCAAAGATGGGGTTTGCATTGAATCACCTCACAGGTGGCAGTATTTTTCTGAGTAGATGCTGCTGGCACAAATACCTTAGGATTTGGCAAACAAGCAGATGGAAAAAAATTACTATTTATAAGGTGTCTGTAAGGATGTTGACTACAGGGGGATAATTATGGTTGTAGATTGTCACAGGTAGTGAATTGAGACCATGTGTTCCCTTAGAGTTCCCCTACAGCAATGTCCCTCACCTTTTATTCCTGTGTAGATACATGATGTCACTGGCATAACTAGTGCTCCTGCAGGTGCAGCACAGGCTGGCAGCTAAAATGTGTCTCTGTTTTCTGCCTGCACAGCAGCCACTCAGACGGGTGTGCAGCTCATCACATTTGTTACCTTGGTATGGGTCGTAAGCACTAAAATATGCCAGAGTAAATTGTTCAGGTGTTGCCTGTGCCTGTAAAATGATGGTCAACCTTTGAAAATAAACTCACAGAAAGCAGGCTATGTATAGAAAGTCATTTCTTTGATGGATGTTAGCTGTAGGGGGAGGATAAAACAGGCCCTTACCTGTAACTGTGTAGGGTAATCATTCCTGTAAGTGAAACTTACTTCTGTAATCTCACAAAGACCTTAACACTGTGAAGGCAAAATCAAAATGCTAGCAGACAAGTTGTCCTCCAGTTTATTAGGGCTCATTCCCAGGAGGGCTACATTCAATTATGTTTTCCAGTGGTTTGCCAAAAGAGCTTCACAGTTAAGCCAGCTGAGTTTGCATTCAGATTTTCTACTTTAAGTTACAAATGTCTTGCTTTTCAAAGCTTTCCAGCTGACCTGAAGTGTCATGCCAACAGTACTACAGCTAATTGAATATATATCTCGTTTTTCATTTTTGCAGCTTTACGGACCATTTCCTTATTAAAAAGGTGTCTGTTTGCACAGGAGCAGACAGGAGAATGGAGCAGCAGGAAAATCTCTATAACATGACATTGTCTTTTTCTTTTGTTTTTGAGCTTGGCAGCTGGATACTTCTGTTAACTCATGTATCTTGCACTAACATAATAATTGGGAAATGAGTATGTTGCTTCAGCAGAAGTACCCTGCAGTTCAGTGTAAGAAGCTCTATGTGCCTCAAGGCTGTGCTCTGTTCTGTGTTTATAGTGTCGTTTGTGTATATATCCCGATAAAATCTGAAGAGACATTTGCAATGATTATCAGCAAAGCACAATTGTGCAATGATTGAGTTGGATAAAAATCTCAAATAATTCATAGATAATCAGTGCCTTAGATTCTGGAGTTTGGTGCTAGCTATTTGGGTTCTCAACGAGAGGTACCATTTTCCATTGCAATTTCTATCCACTAAAGAAAATGATTATTTACACATATTTCAAAGGGAACTTGAAACTTGCTTTTCTTGTGCATTGCAGAAGCCAGTGCAGACACCAAACACTTGCATTATCTCTATGTTGCTTTGTAATTTATAATCCCTTGAACTATTCTGCTCATACAACAACTGAGGAAAAGTGTACATAAGGCAAGGTACACTTTGGAGCTGGGTAGAGGTAGTGCGTGGGCCTGAACATTAAACAAGCTTATTAAGATATAATAATATTGCTATTCAATAAAGTTTATTGAAGTAGAAAATAAGTCTCAACACTTTTTCAAAATGACCCTGAAGTCAAGCTAATTCCCACGCAACACATGCAGTATTGACTCCCATCTCTCATTTCCCAGATTTCATAGATTTCATATGCTCCAAGTGGTATTTTAAGCATTTTCTTTCTGAAAAGTAAAAATGCTTTAACAAAAAGTGGTGAAAAAATTAAATATTACTGCTGTAATATTAAATTAGGAACCTAACTTTCTGTTGCCCTGGCTTATGAAGATGACCCCAAAGAGTCAGTGTCCCCTGTATTGAGTGGTCTTATTGTATTTGCCAAGAGAAATGCTTTGATCCATGTGGAACTTTACTGACTGTGCCCCTCTGACTCAGTATTGATGTGGTATGCAGATATTTGGAAATACTGAATGAACAGAAGCATGATCAAAGAGGAAGGAATGGCCCTCAGTAGGAGATCAGGTCTTTGAAGAGGCTTAGAGGGCTAAAAGGTGTTCCTGGTATGTTCAAAAGAGGAGATATGTCCAGTGTCTTTGAGAGGAGAGGGAAGAGACAGTGAAAACACTAGTTTTGATTCTGCCACCGACTTGCATTTCTGGTCGGTGAAGCAATTGAGCAAAATAGACTGACAGAATTCCCTGCTTCAGTATCTAAACCAGCTGGATACCTCTGGTTTTGACAAAACAACCCTCTTGCCCGGAGGTTCTGGGCTCCTCCAGATCTACAGCTTTTGCTCTTGCTGGCCTCAAAGCACCTGTGACAGATGAACTGAGTAGGGCTGTCCAAAGGGTCAGACTTCTACGTCTTGGAAATCACTGTCAACATTGCAGTTTTAGGCAAGCAAAATGTTAAATTTTTGTGACTAAACAGCATCATTTGAAAAATATGCCAATTATTTATTTGATTCTCTAATTTCTTGCACATGTAGACACACTATTTTCAGTGACCCTTTGGTCAAGCCTGATATCCAAGGGGCAGATTTGCAGACTGAAATATTCACATTTGATGAGGTATATTAAGTGAAGCCCTGTATAAGCTGATCAGGATATATCACGGAGTATGTATTGAAGACTATCTGCTAGCTGCAGAAGAAAAGATTTTTATAATTATTGCAGTACTATTTCCAAAGGAGATAAAAGGGTCATATCAGATTCCAAGTCTCTTCTGGGCAGGATCAGATGACTTTTTGGCACCTAATTCAGACTTCACCCTGTTTGAAGCAGTAAACATGTGGTGGGACTTTCTGGAAATAAGATGGACTTTGGAAATAGTTGTGTTATTACTTAAGTATTTGCAAGCAGGCTCTGTATCCACAGTTGGGAATTGTTCCTGTCAGCTCATACAGATGACTTGCAGATTCTACTTTTCTTCATCCTCCAACACACAAAACTACTCAAGGTGGAGGTTGCACTCTGGAGTTTTTCACATTCACCTTCTTTGCACATCTTTTCTAAAAGCAAAGAGCTGCTTTGTTGGAAATGGTGAGGTGTTTTGGTCTCTTGTCCATGGGTCTCTTACCCAGTGTTTGGGAGGTATTTGCGACAGAAAAAAATTCTCCCTCTTAAAAGAGGACTCTCAAGTTGTCTAGTGAGGCTTTGTGGGCTTTGATTTTGAAAAAACCAATATTCTGCCTGTGGGTTGCCAATTATGGAGCTAGTAGTGGAAATATTTACCTTAGTATTTCTACAGCAATGTCAGCTTCAGATAAGAGGGAAGTGTTGGTGTAGGTAAAGCTGGGTTAGGAATGAGAAGCCTGGAGTTATGTCAGCTGAACTGATCCTCTTGGCCATTTTCATTTCTCTAAGCCCTTCTACTGAGGGCTGTCAAGCCCTACTGATCACACCATATTGAGGCTCTTCAGCAAACCAGCACTGGTAGTCTTGAGACACAGTATTCTAGTGGCAGGGTTAGGGTGGGTAGTGCCTTGGATTTGTGTGTTCAGGTGAGCATGGGGACAGAGGAAGATAGTTCACTAGGCACCAGCAGTGAGGCACATAGGAAAGAAAATTTCAAAGGTGGAGGGTGAAATTTCATTGGAGATTTTTTTAAGAAGCATTTCTATCAATACTTTATTGTTAATAGTAAGTTCTAGCAATAGATCATCAATAATTGTTTTATCAAGTATTTTTTTTATTCTGTGCTGCCAAGCAGCACAGAATAAAAAGAAAATAGAGAATTTTTTCTATGCACAGATACACAATTGCTGAGGTCTGTGTGTGAGATAAAATTTTCTAAAGCATTGGGCTTTATTTCAGTGTCCAGATACAACATTCTTATGTGTTCTGGCACACTGTGACAGATCCTATATTGTTTTGGAGAAAGCAAGTCTGTTACAATGCAATGGGATAGGGGATGACATTGATTTACACATATGCATAATGAAGTATGGGCAGTACTTGATTACTTGTGAGCAACTCACTTGTAACCAGAACACTGCAAGCTTTGTTCACATAAATTACCTGTCTGATTCACATCCAAGATCTGTCTGTAATATCAAACTCAATTAAAAAGGGGAGAAAAAAAGTGCTTTTTTTATTTTCCCCTCACTTTTCATCAATTTCAATATATTTCAAATCTGATTACTATGCTCTCTTTCAACAGTCCAGGACCTGAACAGGAAACATAATTCAGATTAGAGACTTTACATAAAAAACAGCAAAAAATCACTGTAGTCTTCTTCTGTCAAAATATTTTGGTTATGGTTAACTAGAATGTGGTAGAATCTAATCTTTGTATAGTCAAGTATTGTACCCAAAAGGCAGCCTCTGCCTGCTTTTGATATATTGCACCACAAGTTTTGTTTCCTTATCCTTCAAGGGCATCTATTTCTTACAATATGTTCCAGGATTATCTGTAGGGTATTGTGAGGCATTCTCCTTTCCATACAGATCAGTCTGGCTGTGCTAAGTGGTGAACATGGATAGCCATGCAGGAAGCCTGAACCTGAGGAGTCTGTGGTGTGGACTTATCTGATGTCAGCCAGAGGCCGTCACTCAGGGGCCCAGAAAAGAAGAGATAAGAATGTCCTCTGCAGGTGAAAGGCCAGTTTTTACCTTGGCAAGCCCTGCAGATCATCAGGACACCGTGTGTGTTCTCATTCAGCTGTAGACAAAAGATGTTAGGGGAAGTAATATCATGTACTAAAGCAAATGGTATCCCTGGAAAAGAAAAAAAAGACAAGCTTTGGGAATCCATGTCTGTTTATCAGATATGACAAGTATCAAAATTCAAGCTAAGAATATCTGAAAATCTTGTTCTCAAGGACTGCATAAAGAGCTTCTTTAAACCTTGTGTAATCACTTGAAGGCCTTGAAATTGGTTACACCTTGATGATACAGAGCATAAAGATTTAACTCTGTGAAATTTCCACTAGACATATTTCACCATCTCCTTACCTTTCCCTCCTATTCCCCAAGAAGCTCAAGACATTAAACATGGCTCAAAGCAAAAATACTGAATTTCTTAATATGCAGAGTTTGGAAGTTGCCTAGACTAGAAGCTCCTCAGAGCGCTCAGCTGTTTAGTGCTCTCCCAGATGACACATGCCTCTTACAGCCCTTTGAAAAAATTTGTACTTGAAAGCCTGTATTGTGGATTAGCCACGGGCTTGAATTTCAGGCATAGGAAAATTGCACAAAAAAGATAGGGACTACATATTCAGGGAGAGGTAGAGAAAGAAAGGAGGAAGGCAAACCAGTCTTTAACATGGAGTAAGTTACAATAATCGCTGTAATGCTGTCACGTATTAGATGAGATTTGATTAGAGGAGAAAGACAATTCCTTTTCCCTTGCTGGTACTGTCAAACTGCAACATTTCAATATGTGACCTTGATCCCACTGTACTTTAGAAGGTGTATGAGAACTTGTCATCTAATGTCACCTGGGTAGGGTGGTTTTCCCACGAACATCACAAATGTGCCATCAAGAAAACCCTTACACAGAGCTGTAACTTTTCTGGCAGTTACACCAGTGGTCTCCTAACTCAGATATACTCAGTCTCTGGACAACAGCAACCTATAGGCAAACTTTCTACTGAATAAATATTGCCTATCAGAAATCATCAATCCCTTACTTGTATGAATATGATGTAATCTAACACTATACTTTTTTCAGACACTTCTGAACATATTCTTCTGTCAGAGATCACAGGAAGCAGATATGTGTGTCCTGCTTCTAACAGAAGAAAAACACCATTGCCCCTGTAGGAAGCATTCTAGAGAACTTTTGGGGTAATATACACCAGATTTCTCTGAGCTCAGATGCATACAGTACATGTTGGAATGTGTTTTCTTTCCATCCAATGCTTCCCAGAGGGATGTAAAACACTTGTGAAAAAACAGTGGCTTTCAGCATTCATCCAGCAAACCAGAGCAGTGGTCACAATGCCAGTTTCTAATGGAATGAAGCTAAAGTACACAAAAACATTCTTCTGCACCTATTCCTGTGGGACAGAGTTACCTTACCACTATGTTATCTGCTTTTTATATGTTGGAGTATTTTGCATTTTACCTCTACGTTTCTTGGTTTGGAGAAGTGTGGATTTCATTCACTAAAAACACTGAAGTAGCACAAGCTGCCAATGACCCCTCTTTTCTCTTTGAACCACCTGAGTTTTCAGAAAGCAGGAGCAAGTGGATTTCCCTACATCTCTTCACCTACATATATAATGCAGGAGGTCTGCTAATTCACTTGGTTAATTTCATTATATTTCTGAATTTAAGGATTGAGATATAAATATTCTGTCCTTTCTGCAAGGCTACTAAGGCTAGAATTGGGCATATTTTCCCTTATTCTTTACTTTTCACAGGGAAGAATAAACATACTGAAATACTGTAGCCATGGAAAGAACATAGATTCTTGTGTGCATCTGGTCTCTTCTAGTTGTCCCTCTAACAGGGAGGATGAAGCAATTCATTTCACATCCACACCCCCAGCCTCCTACCAATTTTCTTCTATCCATTAAAGGGATAAATCTTCATCACTCAGTCTGCAGTAAAGTTAGAGTCATTTACAATCTGTCTATTCATGTGAGTGCAACCCTTTGAAAATATGAAGTGCTGTAAGTGCTGAGTGATTTCACACTCCTTTTTATGAACACAGTCTTTTCTGCTGATCTATAAACATGTTTCTGTTGGTCATAGTGAATGAAAAACAACATTTTGCAGCAGCAGTATGTGAAAAAAGATACATGTGCTACCACAAAAATCTTAACACTTAAAAATAATTTAGAAAATTTATAATATGGGGTAAAAGTATGTGATTTTGTGGGGTTTTTTATGTTTTAGAATGAGTTTTCCCCTGAAATAATTGAAATGCTATTGCAGATTGAATTTGTGAACACAACACTAGTAAAATTTATTCTGTTTTATGTATTAAATTTGTTGAAAAAATATTATTTGGTTCACCTTACCTTTGATTTGTGACCTTGATCATCATATGTCTTTACAGACTCATACTCCGATAGTCTTATTTATGGACAAACTACCTCCACGAAGAAAGCAGGACTACATGTCCAGTCTGATTATCTGTCCTGTCCAATTTAACCTCAGCCTATTATCCTGGGCTCCCTCAGTTTTTTATTTTCCCTGGATCCTCACCTCTGTTTTAATTTTTTGAAATGCTGTTGGGCAGCTGTGTCATTTTCAACCAGGAGACTTAAAGTATAATGTGAAAAACTTATCACCTCCCCTCGTTTCCTACCTGTGGGGAATTCAGTTGAAATTGGATCTGGAAATAAACCACGTATGCTTTTATTTTTGCCAAACTACAAGGCTCTTCAAAAATATAAACACTCATCTTCAGTTCCCAATAAATAAACTTAGCATGGCAGGTCTGCTTAATGTGTGCCAGAACACAGCTAAGAAATAGAAAGGCTTTGAGTTTTAAATCAATAATGCTTTTTCCTAGCCAGTAATCATAAGACAAGATGAAACATTAAGTATCTCTTTCAGGAGCAGATAGTATTCATTCTGCACATCATCCATCTTTTACCTCACATAAAAAAAAAAAAGATAGTTGCACAAGACAGGTTCAGAATGGTTATGGGCACTCTGGCCTACAAAAATTAAATCAAAATAACATCTTTAGTAATTTTGAACTTATTTGAACAATCGGGATAAAAATGAGGCATATACATAGGCAAATTTGTAGACAGAAAAGGGTGGAATAAAATTTGTAGGTGTGGGTGTGTATGTGGAGGGGTGAAATCAGATTACTGATGAATCCATATCAACTCTGGTGAGTTGTGAGCATATTTTTTGAAGAGAACTGCTTCATAGAAGTAGACTTCCATTCTCAACTCTAAATTTTTCATCTTTGAAAAAGTTTTACTTTGCCTTAACAAGTGTTAACAGTCTGGGAACTAGAAAGGTCTAGTATCATTTTAGATCTCTAAGGGTTTTTTTTATTTTATATGATTCTCCCTGTTTTACTGGAGATCCAAAATGAAACAAACTTGAAAACTGGAATCAGGTAAAAACAAGGCAGATTCTAGGTAAAGGCTTCTTCAGTAACATTAAAAATCCCATTTTTCAATCTGAATTTTTGTTAATAAAGACTCCGGTAGGGATTTTTATATGAATCAGACTTGGTATCTTGTTTTGCTGAGGTTGAACACATAATTTGAGGACAGTCTTGTAAGCAATTATTTATTTATTACAGGGGAAAGCCCTTGAAAATCTCAGTGGCCATTTATAGGCTTAGATATCCACCTTTTTATACCATCCGTACTCACACTGGAACCTACAAAGTGTGAAATGTTTGAGGTAGTGTGGCACAGACCAAGCTGGATATGTGAATCTGTATCTGAACATCAAGGAACTCAGTGTAGGTTAATTTGCCCATTTAGAACCATTTAGAACCATGAATGAAACTACTCTGAAGTTTATGCTTCTTCTGAGACCCATGTAAGCCATAATGAGCTGCTCGAGGCATCTCTGCACACTCACCAGATGTAGTGCCAAAACAATCACATAAATGACACAAAAAACTTCAGCTTAAAAGATAGATTAACTTAAAAATTATCTGCACAACTGAAAAGGGTCTTTCTATCTCAGTTTTTCCACCTGTAGACAATCAGTAATATATAACTATTATGTAAAGTCGTGCTGGACACACAAATGTATGAAATTACTATTGATGACCATCACGGAGCCTCATGAATTTAAAGATGTGTATGGTGGGGCTCTATGGTTCAGAAATCTCATTCTCTATTGTGACATTTTTGTATCACTTAGGTGTAGTGGCAATGATGAACTGAGAAAAGTAATAGGTGAATGTTGGTAAAGAGTTTTAAAAAAAAATTTTTGAACACTGCAGCAAGCCATAATTTGCTCCCAACATATGCTAAACCCTTCCAAATTAGCATAAATAAGTTTGGAGCTGCAAAATATAAGGACAGAGTCAAGCAAAGATCCAGATGCAAAAGGAAGCAAAGCCTCTTTGGGCAGGAAAACCAAATCAGATATGGTGAAATTTAGTACCCCAGAGACACGTGACAAAGTGACATTTGTATTCCACTGACCACAACAGAGAGGGAATAGAATGAGAGAAGGAAATTTAGCATGTGCTACACTTGCTCTTAATTGTTAGTCCAAGTCAGGAGAATAAAAAATCATCAAAAGCAAGTCCTCAGTTCTGCCACCATAATGTGTGCTTGAGTCTGCCTCCACCCAATTGCTTGGTAAACATCTTAGGAGCAAATCCCAGGCTGTCATCCAGACACAGCTCTGATAGCTGTTTTCAGAACTCTGATTTCCATTTCTATTATTAAGCATTTAATCCTCTATCTCTCTGTAGGTTATTACCCAAGTGTACTGCAGGGCTTTCAGGTCCTTGGGTACACTCTGAAAGTGGAAAATTTCTAACCATTGCTAGCCTGCCTCTTGAAAAATGGAGTTTATAACTCTGAAAGCAGTGATATCTGGATTGGAAATCTTTTCCCAGCCAACAGCCCTGTGAAATAAAGAGAACTGCTTTCAGACAGGATAGAGATCAGAAAGGCACACTACCCACTCATTTCTGAACAACCACCAGTCTTGCCTTTCTGTCCCTATGGCAATTCATGAACCAAGCTGGAATGAGGTGTAAAGACCAGTCAGACCCTGGCCCCAGAGATGCTGTGGGTAAGGATCCCCAGCATCAATCAATGCTACTGTCACTCAATCATAAGACTATTATCTATTCCAGTGATTTCTGTTATCATTTCCCCTCCAAAGTGACAGCATACTGTAATTATAACTTGGTGTCTAAATAAGAAAGGGTCAGTTATCATGGGATGTGTGTAAATGAATTAAAATTGGGACAAATTTACACATTACAGTGGCATTGAGGTCTGGAATGCAATGGGTTTTCTTGTCCTGTCCCAATTCCTCTATTAGATGTTAAAGATACAGCAAAAATTGAGTATTGAATATGCAGGAAACAGTGTTTTGTTTTAAATCAGTATGTAACTTTTTTGACCTGTTCTTTTCTTCACCAAAGTGTGTGGAAGTTTTGCCATTGATTTCAGCAGCAGCCAGATCAAGCCCTTTGAGATGAAATTTGTCATTACATGCACACTCTGCCACTAAGGTTAAGTGCACTTTCATCCTTTGATTGTTAAAAATCCATACTTTATTTGATGATTGTCTTTTAACAAAATCACTCTTGCTGTGATGCATTTATATTTCTAATGTTATTAAGAACCTCAAAGAGTAGATAAATTGGCTGTGTTTTTACCAAACTCACTTCCATTTCAATCTGAAACCTGACTCCATTTTGCAAAACAGCAGACAGCACAAGCTGACATGAGAAAGATAAGCTTTGCAACAGAACAAATTTTAACTCTACATAGAATATAGTAAGGAGGGAAAAAAGGAAAAAGGAAACTCAAAATAAATGTGTATGAATCTCTTTGAAAAGACAGAAACTTTTCCTTGCTCTCTATATCAGCATTTTTAAAGGAAGGCAATAGCAATGTTATTCTATTTTAGCAATTTCTTTCAGATAGAATTTTGACTTTTTAAAAAGAGAGACGCAAGTGTTTTTAAACAAAATCAGTACAGTCACAAACATAGCTTGTACTAGAATGCATAAAGTCTTTTTACCTCTAGAGCTGTGCTTGCAAAGTGCAATTGGTGAATAACAGAAGCTGGAGTGCTTTGTAAAAACTAACCATAGGAAAAATTTATTTATATACACAGATGTTGCTTGTTATATCACACTCTTTTTTCTTTATTTGTTGTCTGGCAATATCTATGATATGATCTCAATCTGAAATAGCAAATGTAAACATAACAGCAAAGCCAATGTCTAGAGGGTATTGGAAAGGAATATTTTTCTAGTGACCTTCCCTTGTGTGCCCTTTTTCTTCAAACAGAAGTTCTAGAAATTATATAACTGCCTCATGTGTTAATAATATTCATCTCACTGAGTTGTGTATATTTTGCAAGTCCCTTTTACAACTACAATTTTTTATAACCTGTTACCCCCTCGATTTTAATAACATCCATCAGTAACCCCAAAACATAACCCACAATCAGCAATTTATTCACTCACTTTTCTCTTATTCACTTTGTGTAAATATTCACAAACGAACAAGGGAATAACTGGTAAACTGCTTGTAAAAGTCTGACAATCTTCATCCGGTAAAGATTCATGAAAGTCTAAACCCAGGATGGTCCATGTCTTTCCTATCACAGCATGGGACAGCTGGAAAGGCGCAATTATATCTTTAAGATATCATTTCAGTATCAAGATAACTCTGAGACTACTAGATGTGAAGAATGGTATAGCCCTTGGTGTGGGCATGCCAGAACATTTTATGACTATCCCTGCCCCTAGCCAACACTCTTCTGTGCCTTCCTGAGGACCCTGATGGACCATCTATGTCAAGTGATGCTGGGCTTAGTCCTCCTGCCCAATGCCTCTTGCTGTCTTCCAGCTAGAGGTACAGCTCTTACAGTCCTGCTGCTGAACAGCACGATATGAGTGCTTCCAAATAGGTCTTGGTCAATCTAAGTCAATGCAGACTGGTTTTGCCTGGAATAGATTAGAGACTCCTCTTGTGATCCCTTCTTTGCTGGCAATGCTGGGAGGATAACCCTTGGCAGAGGTCAAAAATGAACATTAAAGGAGCAGTAGTGTTTTAAGCTGGCAGACAGTTTGGAAAATGAATGTCTGCCTGTGGCTTTACGGATACTCTGGGAGCATTTAGATCAACAGTGGGAGAACATTGGAGAGTGACTGTTGACAAATAGTGCAAAATTAGGCCCAGTACAGAAGAGGTATGTGAAGAATTCTAACCTTTTGTAAAGCATTATGTGTCCTTGAAATAGAATATCCTATAGAGGATATTAAGCAAGACGTGAGCCATAAATCTCCTTGTACTCATTCAACAAAATAATAGTACATTCATAAAGGAAGGGGCAGGGGATTTTCAGTAGTCTGAAATGTCTTAAATTGTGGTATTCTTTCTTCATGTCTTGCATTTGGCATTGACGGGGAAATAATTTGATTGCTCTATGCCCCATCTCTCATTCCAATGGAGGAAAAATATTTGTTTTGCTGCTCAGAGTGCAGAAATGTCTGACTTGTTCCCACATGTTTACCCCATAGAGAACTACTCTGTACTAGGTAGTACCACTACAATGCAAAATGCATCTCAGGACTACTCTCACTGTGTCACAAGAAACTGAGAAAAATTTGCATCACATGCAACAGGATTGAATTTTGAATGAAATCTGCTGTGTGCACATTGTAACAACAATAACCTCCAACCCAGTGTTGCTTTCACTGTAAAATCAATGTGAGAAAGATTATAAACTTGCTCAATTTTCAGAGAAATACGTAGCAATTTATAAATCTGTTTTGAAATGAAGCTGAGTTGAACTTTCATCCCACCAAGACATTCTGGGTGGTTTCATCTGTGTTTCTCTTTTATTCTTCCTGTTACAAGTCTGCAAATTCAAAATAATAGAGCTGGAAAAACACATTTTTCAAATATGCAAGCAAGCCTATACATGTCTTTTGCAGACCGTGTCACCTTCTCTGTATCAAAATACACACGGAAAATTAAACAGCTTTCAGATTTGTTTTAGGCCGAGTAATTAATGTTGAGGTGCTTGTCTGTGCTTTCAGAAACTTTTTAAGCACATCACCAGCTCAATTTGACTTGCTTTTATTGAAATATTTCAATAATCTTTCAAATCTTGGTATGTGTTTCACAAAAAACAAATAACTCTGCATTTGGAAAGAAAAAAATCCATATTTCCTTCAGTATGTGAGCTATGATACTTTAAAAAACTAGACAAATATTTACTTGCTTTATCATTTGAACTTTGTCATTTGTTTAAAGGATGGAACTGTCTGTTGTTGCGTTTGCACTATGTTGGAGCTTTCTGAAATTATTTAACTATTAAAATCTCTCAAAAGCTCTGACCAACACTTAGCTGAATGTATTTCCAGCACACCGAATCAGGTGGCATTAGCAGCTGTGCAGGATTTCTGTAGTTTTGCACATATTTTAATCAGATAACTCACCATTTCCTTCTGCCTGAGGGATCAATAAATTAAGAAAGCAATAGAATAGCCAGACCCAAACACAACTAATTTCTGGGGAAGTTGCATGTTAAATCTTCATTTTGTGAAATAATCTCTTGGTCACAGACCACTTTACAGATGCTAATAGTTTTTCTGGTTGCTGCCACCATATCTTGAATGCATTATAGATTACAGGAACCAATAAAAACACATTTATGCCAATACATCCTGAAATTGCATTTTGTAGCTTAAAAGCAAGGGGAGGTGTACAGAAAACCAATTAAGTTTCTTTTATTGCTTCTAAACATTTTCCATGAAGCCACAAATAAGACTGACCAGACTGAATCAAAGAACTGGATATGTTCCTGGGTTCCCCGTAAATCATTCTGCAGTTGTAATATGGGTAATAAAAATGGTATTCTTCAATTTATTGCACATCCATGTTTACTACATTAAAGACCCTTTTGCTAGAGGTGTATTTTTAGATTAATATTCTGACCTAGAATCTGGAAACAATTAATGTTTTGCATTGTTCAGCTTTTGATAGACTGCTGCACTTCAGTGATACAGTCTGAAGTGAAACTGCATCTTGAGGAGCTAAGGTAAGAAAAAATACAGTGCACAGAAACAAAATATAGTGTGGTAGTTTGACAACCTTGAAGGTGACTTTTTCCAACCCATTGAATATCAGGTTCATGCCCTGAAATGAAGTTCAGTGAGATTCATTACAGTTCCTTCTGTCACTAGAGTATTAAAACCCCAAATGCATCATTAACTCACAAGTGGGCTTTGCCATTTGGCAATAGGGGTTTGACATGACTCCAGTGACAGAACCGTCTGCAGGAGCACCATGGACTTCTGCTGCATGAAGAAGTAATTGCTTTTATATTAGAGATAAAAGAACTCATTTTAGTAACTGTTGTACATTTTATAATGAAAAAAGAGCTTCCTATATAAAGGACCTTGTCTGGGTTTCCTTAGGAAATAGAGGACACTGTGCTTCTCCTTAGAAGGCTTAAAATACACGGACACTGAAGTGTACCCACTCTTGCTAACAGAAGCACAGCTACTGAATGTGTGGCAGCTCAAACAGTATAGGTGTTGGCTAACATTCACCTTAGCTTTCATTCATGTATCTGACTGGAAGAGGTGAAAACCACTAGTACAATGAGGCAATTATTCTTTCAGGACATCCCTTGGCCATAGTGATCCTTACTGTAAGTTACCAATCCCCCAAAATACTACTAGAATAACTTCAGTTGTCTCCAGGCTATTAATTTTGTAAACAAGAAATAAGAGGATTTTGGAAGGTGTAGATAATTGGTGAGTTCTTTCTTTCTCTCCCACCTAAATCCTCTTTTCCAGCCTCCCCAATTTACCTGACCTCATTACTTGATGACAGAGTGGCTGTTTGAGATTACTTTTGAAGTGAACCACAGTGAGCCACATGAGCCAAAGGCTACATTGTCTCATCAAGATATTGTCTTTGTCAGTACAAAGTTACCAGTAAACTTTTCACAACCTCACAAGAGGGGCTGAAGATTCATAGGTATTTCAGCTAGAATAATCTTCCTACCCACACTTCATTTACCTCAGACATTGCCTCAGCAGTGAGGAGAGGCCAGAGCAGATCCCTTCAGGACTGTACCAAACACGAAAGGCTCAGGCAAAGATGCTTCAAAGGGTGCTGCTCCTCCCTCTTACTTTTTCAGGAAAATCTATTACCTTCTCCACTCGACATTAGGGTCCAACTCCTGTTAAGAGCCCATAGATCCTCCCTTCAGAATCTCTTGCTGGTATTTTGTTGAAGCAAAGAAAATAAATATGTAGTATCAAGCCAGTCTGGGAAGCAAGAGGATGGAAGCTTGGTTAAGTTTGGGTCAGAGAGGAAAGCCCAGATGACATGTGAGGGTTAGTCATTTTGGTACTGAAAGACCTTAGGAACTTTTCTAAAGATCTTCTTACAGAGTGTGTACATGTATGTGTGTGCAATGGTGTCTACCATTGTTCATTAATCCAATGTGATAAAATTACGGTTCATAATATGTAGGCAAATATTCTCATCTTAAATGTTTCCCAGTAATAATGAATCAGAAAAAGAAAAAAAGCAGGTCACTAGACTTCATAAAGTTTAGTGCTTACTTGCATAAATAGGGGGTTTTGAGTGAAATCTTCTTTGGTGGAAGCAAAAAGCTGATGGCACAGAGCTTTGTTTTTTTAACTGCCCTTTTACCCTTCCTGGTCTATATTCTCCTTGCTTTAGGATGATGCAAAATTGCAGTGAGTAAGAGTAACTATTTTGGTGATAGATCTTTATTGAGAATTCAAGTTAATCAGGGAGTTCCCTTATCACTATCTAATTACCAGAAAGCTTTCTGACAGCCTCAGTAGGAATTCCACAGGCTCAGTTAAACTTGCACCACTCTTCTGCTCAGGGCCAGGATCTCTCCAGCAGTTACAGCTGTGGCAGCAAGAACACCTTCTGCAGATGTCTGGGATGCACTGTGTGATAAAAAAGAAAACTTACAACTTTACTGCCATTCATTTATCACCTGTATGGTCATGGATACAATAACAACTCAGCATCAGTAGTAATTGCAACATATTTTTTACACTGTTTGGGCACACCAGTTACAGACCAGGACTGAATTGCTCTAGGCACTTTGTGAAGAACAAAACAATTATCATAATTCAAGGACTTTACAATCCAAGTGGAAAACTAAGAGCAAAAGATGAAAATAGAAGATGGGAGTAGAAAAACAGAGCAGCAAGACAGTATTGATCAGAGGACTCAGCACAGCAGCAGCCTAAATTGTTGTCAAACTGAATAATTTAAATCAGAATACTGATATGGAGGAACTGATTCTCTTGTTCACTGCAGTGTCTTTGAGCTGTAAGCCTACCAAATTTAATAGCATTCTTCTTAAAAGACACCAATACAACAATACAATCAATTCTGCTTTATAACAGGATGTGAACCTGAACATTGTGAATGATAGCAGGACTTAATAAACTAGACTATGTTATTCTATACCCTAGAAATGCCCATCCAGCAAACAGAGAGAAGTGGAATTAGCAGAGATATTGAAGGTCACCAGCTCCTCTTCTTTTTAGGAAGTCATTCTCCCTGTAAGGGGGGAGGATGTGGTCTGCCTGTGTACCCTTTGTTCCACACAGAAATTTGCACCAAATCCATAGGAACTAGCTGATGACTGTAGCTTTCCTACAGCCCTGCATGCTCAAGCCTGGGGAAAAGGGATTAAAACAGAGATAGAAAAAAAAAAAATACAAGGGAAGTATTTCCTTGCCCAAACCTGCAACTCTGGGGATGGCCACATCCTTCCCAGGATCCTACTGATCCTTCCCACACCTCTTGCTGGTGTCTTCTGGTTGCCTACTGCTACGTGTGCACAGAGCCTGAAGCAACTGCACAGAGAGCATTTCCCAAGGGCAACTAGGCAGCTTTTTTTATCGAGGGCACTCTGATATCATTTTTAGAGAGCTGAAAAGTCCAGCATGTCCAGAATGTGGATGTACTTCTTGAACTGTAAATTCAGAGACGTGCACCTGGAACATGATGTTGCATTTATTTTGATAGCTTTGCTTTCATACTTGGCTTGCAGAAATGTTCTGCTATATCAGAGGGCATAAGGAATATAATTTCCTTTTGCAAAAATGATACATATTTGGTGATAAGTACCTTAATCATCAGCTATTACATTGTCCCTATGGAATTCTACTCTATTCTAGCCATGCATTTTTGAAAGGTCACTGATGGTTTCTTTTAAAGTCCTGTCATAGACAATGTTTTTGTTGCTGTTTTCCAGAAAATTTTAGCTTACAGAAAGATAATTAGTTCCTACCTTCATATATTCAGCTTTTTCTTAAACAGTAAGAGAACACTTTTAAGAAAGGAAAATAAACTAATAACTTTATTGAGTCAAAGACAGCATGCAATAGACAGCTTCTGAAGGAAAGCAGCCTGCTTTTCATTATCAATTATTTATCCATTTTCACAGTCTCTTTTTTTTTATTCTAGTTGTTCTCAGTCTATTCACCCTATAGTAATGTCTTTTAATTTTCTTTTAATATAAGGAATAGAAGTAAAAGACCCTGGTTCTGTATACTTGATGAAAACTGTTTTGTCTTTTTCCTCCACCAGCACTTTTCCCTTTTTAATTTGGAAAAAAAAATTTAAAACTAGCATCCTGCCACCCACTGACTTCAGGGTACCTTAATAAAGTCTTTGTAAAGTCAGGGGAGGTGGTAACTTGAGTCAGAAAGGCAGAAATCACAGGAACGGTGTTGGGCCTATTAGTCTGTGGCACATATCTAAGCAACGTAAATTGAGATGACTATTGTTGTGTCCATTTCCTACATGTCATCAAAATCCTGTTCATAATGAAGAGACGGCCTTAAGCCAATATTTTTAAGATTGGAACTTTTCTCACTGCTTTATCTGTGTTTAACTATCTGGTCATGTGGATTCATTGAACACAGGGCAATTTGTAACAAAATGGATATAAGTATGTTGAAAAAAACTCACATTGTTACAGTGCTCTCAAAACTATAATTTAAATAGACATCAAGGTAAAAATTTAGATCGAGCATTAGTGGTTTTACAAAAAGCAATAAGAATAAATCTTGGCTTAATTTTTTCTGCTATTCTGGGAAGCATAAACAGAGGCAGACCCTTGGGTGCGCAAAAATATGCTGGAAATATTTACTCAGAGCTAATAAGATATTTAAAATAGCTTTTTTCTATTTATAAAATAGACTTGCAGTCAGTCTGTATAAGACTGCCTTAGGTATACTCAGGTGCAGCTCAAGGACACAGACTCCATCCTCATTTGCACCCTGCTGCATCTGAAGGAATGGAAATTACTGGATATGTTACTGTTAGTGATCACAAACATTTGAGTAGTAAATAATAATAAAATACTGCAGCACCTTAAATATGGAACATAAACTTGACAGATGCATAAGAAAGCTTTTTTTAAACCTAGTGTCAGATGAATAAACACTGTGACAAAGCTTAATAATGACCACACATGCAGGTGGATGCCAGGCTTTCCCAAGGGAAGGATATACAAGAACACAATGCAGCCAGAACTTGCAAAACAGCACTTCAACAATCATAGTTTAGAAAAGAAAATTGTATATTTAAAAAGACAAAGATTGAATTAATTTCTCCTCACAAGAATGGGAACTGTCTGCATCAGTCACTGTTTGCAAGAGCATGAACAGTGTGTCTGGACAGAGGCAGAATTTGTCTCACAAATATGACACAAAAAACTTCAGCTCCTTCTCCCAGCTTAGCCTGGGTCTCGAGGGACAGAGCTACCTCACAAAGGGCACTGCCTAGTGCCAGGTGCTGAAATTTTGTGGACACATTCTGTGGTTGTTAGCATAATTCAAGTTGACCTGAAGTCCTGTGTAAGAGAATATGTGTGCCGTTTTCCAGCCCACACTCCCCAGTGTCTGTGGGGAGACCCTGATAAACAGAATTTTCATGAAGCAGGGCTGTATTTGCATTACCATGAGAAGCTCCCTTTCTCAAAAGCAGCTGTGGACACAATTAAGGGATTTTCTTGGTATGGATTATACAGGGTTAGAATCTGACCACTACTTCTAATTCACAAATTAACCTAGCTGTGAAGAAGGAACCTGCAAGAGATGACCTGGAATTTTATGTAAGCCATCTTTGGCTATTTTGTTACTCAAGGATCTTGAGTCTACTTTATGAAGCAAGATAGAATTGGGAGAAATGTTCAGATTTTCATCCTTGAAAATGTTTCCATATCTTTAGCCACAGATTTTTAATTGAATTAGAGCCTGCAGATATTATTGTGCTCCTCTGCCTGTGCAGTCTTTGTGTAATGAGCAAGGATATTTTACTTTCTTGCATCTTATTAAAATCAGAGTCTAGCAACCTGCAAAGGCAACACCTATTCTTCACTCAGTGAAAACAAATGCAATAAACAGTATTCAAAGTAGCAATATGTTGTGGCTTGTGCTGTTTGCATTTTGGAAGTAGAGTGCCAAGCTCAGGATGCCATTTCCATCACAACGCACCTCACAAACTGCACCGATGGAAAACCTGATGTGTCTCATGATAAAAAGTACTTTAAAAGGTGTAGGAAATCACTGGGTTTTTTCTGTGAATATTTTTTCCCTCATTCTGTATCCTTGGCACATATAGACCTATGCTGGAATTAGGGAAATACTCAAGAGCAAATTTCATAGGCTCAGATTCTTGTCTGAACATAAAAGATGACAGAGCAATAAAAAACCATTTAACTGAAGATGCTGCCGGGGTGGGTGTCTGGAATTATTGTGGAATATGACCACAACTGGTCTTGCTCTGACCATTTTCTGGGTATATGACTGACTCAAAGGGATCTGATCCTCCCTCACTTACAAAGGCACAGACAAAATATAGACACCATGGTGTAGCAGTTGTCAGTGAAAGGACAAGGAATTATCAAGTTTTAATAAATTTCAAATTTAAATTTCAAAAAACTGTTTTTAAATGTAGAGGTTAACCCACCCCTAAAAACTTCACTCTAGATTTTAACATGAAACTGTGTGTGCAGAGTTGTTTCTTTTACATCAGGATAAATTTTGCCTTCTGGTATGGATTGCCAAAATATGTTGGTGCAGTGGGAGTAACTTACCTTGTACCGTTGACTGGTGGCTGCAAAAGTTTCAAACATGTTGTGACTGTCCTCTGCAACTGTTTCAAGAGAGTTGACACATGAAATAAGAAAGGATGGTACCATGCAGATCCTACCTCAGCAATGCCATATGGGATCATCATACCAGGCTATACCTGAGCATTTGGAATATTGTAGTCAATTCCATGGGCTGTTAAACAAGACAGATGGGGAAAATCATAAAAATTTTGATAAGTTTTATATAAATATAAGACAGACTGAAAGATTCTAATCTGCACCTTAGAAAGATAATGTGCATGTTCTTTTTATTGTCCATTTTCCTACATAAAAAAAAGCTGAAGTGGAGCAGGTCTTTGAGACGGGGCAGTAGTTGTAAAACATGAAAATAGGAAGGGATTCTTGAAAAAAGGAAGGAAGTAATGAAACAAAAATTTTCTACACTGATTCTTGATATTGGCCATAAGTGCCTGTCTTAGCTGCAAATATTAGCAATTTACAAGATGGACCAATCCAGGACCTGCTTTTATGCTGCAGTACCTAATAGTTGCTTCTTTGTTTGAAGGTCTATGAGCATAAAGCGTGGTAACAGCAAAATCTGAAGAGTATTCAATTTAGCAGTGAACAACACAGCTCAGGAAACTTAGCCAAATAAAATAGATGGTGGTTTAATGTATGTGAGGATAAATTTACTTTTCTGGGAGTTGCCTTATTTGTTCTTTTCTTGACTTGGAGGAGCTATTTTTCAACACTTTTTCATTTTTTAATGCAAAACCTATTTTTGTTGCTAGAAAATTATACAGAAAGACATGGCAAAGTGCCTTGAAATCATCGTATTCACAAGGAATTGGCAAAAGGCCCAAATCCTCCACTTCACTTTGCAAGTGAAAATTTTCTCACAGCTCCCATCCCAGCTTTCTTCTAAGACAAGGCCTTGACCCCCTGAGGCCTCTGAGACTGCTCACTGAACAATGAAACAATAGGAAAACAGGATATCTTACAGAGCCACATTTTTGAAAGGAAGAAAAAAATATTAGTGAGGTTTCTCTCTTTTTGTCTCTGCTTTGTTTGCTTTATAATTGCAGTGAAACAGGTAAGGCAATGCACAGCATGTGGCCACACTAATCCAAGGACAGCACTGCTGTTGGTTTGGCAGAAAAGACAGCCTCAATATGGGTAAAAGATTGTCTGGCTTCTCTCAAACAGGGAGGCAATGCTAACAACCTCGACATAACCTTGATTTTTAGCAAGATATTTAACATGTTGTCCCACAATATCCTTTTTGACAAGATGGTAAGATATGAGCTGGAGAAATGGACGTGTCCAGTGAATGGAATGCTGCTAAACTTCAAAACTTCAGTGGTGTAATTAATGTTCCAAAGGTGAATTGACAGCTGCAAACAAGCAGAGTTCCTTGGTGGATGATGTTTTGTCCAGAATTATCTTTCATAAAAGACCTACATGATGGCATGTAACATATCCTCACCAAGATGGTAGATGAAAACTAAACTGAAAGGCAGATACTTTTGAAGGAACAAAGATTATTCAAACAAAAATCAGTAGCTGGAATATCGATTAAAAAAAAATGCATTGTGTATAGCAACGATAACTTTGGTACAGATTCATTCCAAGCAGATGAACAGGCTGGGAGTCTGGGTGCTTGGGGCAGCTCTGCTGGAATGGCCCTGGGGGTCCTTGAAGGCATCAATCTGAACAAAGCATGTTCTTGCATTAGCAAGTGAACAGACAGTGGATCAAAGGATGTGTTTATTTCAACCTCCTAAACACTTGTTAGGCTACACCAGGACTATGATTTCCTGTTGTGTTCCCTCCGGTTCAGGAAAGATGTTGAAAGCAGGAGTGGGTCCAATAGGAGCTACTGAATTAGAGAATTGTAGAACTTGACATACGAAGGAAGCTTAAAGGAAGTTTAATTATTCTGGGGGGTCTATGATTACAGTATTATACTTGCTTTCTTTTGACTTGGAAGACAGATTATTTAAATGAAAGGTATATGAATCAGTGACACATTGCTATCCCACAAATACTGTCTCTAAATGGCAAGCTTACATTTCTCCACTGATTTCAGCATTTCCTCTTGTAAACTCTTCTGCCTCTTCTGTATTATCTCATCCTTCTGAAGGGAAAAAAACACTGTTCTGTTGGACACTAGAGATTCATGCTATAAAAATTATTTTGATATAGCAGTTGTGCCCAGACTTCACATTGGGATCAAGAAAGCAAATGCAGATTCCAAGGGAAAAAACACATTTTTGATTAATCAAGATGGTGTGAAACCTCATTAAACACATAATTATTTTCTAAGTAAAGATGCACTGAAAAATAAAAAGATGGAGGTAAAATAAACACAGCTCTTAATATGTGTGCAGCTGCACTGTTTCCAGATCAAGTTAAAAGAAATTATTTGAGGCACACAGACTTCTGGTTAGGTCAGATTCCTTTCAGAGAACTTCTAAAATACAGTCAAAAGAAGTTTGAAAAGTGAGTTAAAATGCAAGGGAGAGAAAATAGTATGTCTTATTTTAAAGTTGTGTTAAAGTTCCTTGTGGTGTTGACTGTCAGTCTGTGTCCCATTCTTGGAAGTACTTCTGCTGGCAATGGGATCACTCACATTCATATAAAGCAAGTACTACATAAAACATATGCAAAGTCACTAACCATTAGTTTCATTTGCTCTTCCTTTTTATTTTGAGATCCTGTCTGGGATATTGTTGACCATGGCACCTTAGTCTAGCAGAAGAGAAAAAGCTTTCTCTGCTTTCTAAAATGTCACAGGTACTCTCATTACATTTTCCTAATGCTTTCTTCCAAACGTCACTTTGATACAGCATAGAAATTCCTGCATTTATGAAATTCAGCAGGTCCTTCCTAATTTAGCAACCTAAATTTCTATTCTTGAAATGTAAGATCTGTAGTACTCAGTATTTTCAGCTATTTTAATAATGCTGTGCAAAAGAGTATTGGTTGAAACTGACACTGTTTCTATTCACTTTATGTTCCAGGCTTCATCACTTCATCAGACATGTCTACTGTGCAGGAGGGATAGAGGTTTCTGTCTCATATTGGCATTAGACTTTCAGAGGTGTCAAGCAAAATGCCCAAGAGGAAATGTGTGTGACATTGCCAGTAATAGTGTCCTGTTGATAGTTCCTTCTTTTAAGTCTCCAAGTTTCCTTCGGGGAAAAAAAAAAGGAAACAATTTATGCATTTGTGATGAATGTTTTTTTCTGTACGTCTCTATAATTTCAAACCTTCATACTCTTCTTTAGCCAGATGTTTCCAAAAGCATCGCACTCTATGACTTCAGAAGAATTGATGTAAAACCATGTATTATTTATTTGTTACCTTTTTTCTTTTTTTTCCTTTCTGAAATTCCATTGCTGCTGTAAAGCAGTAAAAAATGTGTGCAAATGCACAACCAAATTGTATTTTTATATCTTGCCTTTGGCAGAGCTGAGTGCAACAAAATCTAGTGACATGTATAATTTTTTTGTCTGATGCTCTGTCACATTAAGAGACTTTCAGACGCAGTTCACCTAGAGATCAGATAAGTAAAATTTTTTGTAATGACCCTTGGGCATGACTTGTCTGGGTGCACTTGGATGAATTCACATTACACAGGCCAAATAGTGAGTCAAATGATTAGCTGCTCTCCTTTACCATACTGAAGTTGAGAGTGGGGTTAACTGATGAGCATTATGCCATTTTTGCATTGGATATGGTACAGCTTAAATTTAAGCTATAAGTAACTTTGTGGTGTAGGTAGGTTGAACATATGCAACCAAATGCAGTTAGCAACAAAATTATTTTCTTCTGACTGCAGAGGGTTTCACCTCAATATACCCATCATGCTCCAGTGGTGGTGAATCATTTCTCAATTCTGATCAAATAGCTTGAGTAAAGCCTACAACTGAAGTGTTTCTGCTAAATATCTAATTATCATGAGAAAATTTAATAATTTCTCACGATTTTCCCCCCTTTGCTTCAAACGTCAGAAAAGCACTGAGTCACCACTTGACCAAGTAATTTGTTAATTTTTTTCCAAGCAGTTGCCTACCCTACACTCATAAATTAAGCAGTAATAAAAATGATCTGTAGCCTGATTAATTTACCAGTTTGGCTGTCTAAGCAGACTGTCAACAATCCTACAGGGTAGATGATTCATAACCAGTTAAGAATAATATTTTCTTTTTATATATTTTCTTTGACATAGTCAAATTTAAAGAAGTTCAACAATCTATCTGGTTTGACTCATCACCGTTTCATTTCCCTCCTTATATAGACCCTGGTTATCATTAAGGAAATGACTTAGTTATAAAGTGGCAATATGACTTGGCCCAAAAAACTGGAGTCAGAATGCAGAGCTGTGGGAGCAATTTGGGAAGGTTGAATCAGGCCCATGTTCGGTCCACAAAAGTGATCTATTGCTCTGTGACTATTTTCCTTCCAGCTGTAGCCAGCAAACTCTGCTATACTGAGGTACGTTCCTAAATTGTGGCTGTATTATGCCTTGGATAGAAGTCAGACACTTTTCTGAAGGGGTTCCAGTAAGGCTGTAGATGCTGATCATGCCAGGAAATATTGTCTAAAAAAAGCTAAATTTAAATCCCATCACTTAAAATCAACTTTACAGCAGAAAGACTGGAGAGAAGACCTCAGAGACACTCTTCAGAGACTTTCTGGAATTTTAATCCCCTTGGTAATCAGTCCTGCTCCACAACAGTACAGGGGAACAATTATCAATCACATGCTGAGGAAGTTTTACTGATGCAGAATTTAAATAAAGCAAGCTGTTGAAGCCTTTTCTCACTGTTACCACTGCCAACTCAGCAACATCCATAATAGCTGGGGTGGGAATTTTTTTTTTAAGACTTTTCTTAGAGGAGGGCTTATATACAGCTGTAACTTCTTTTGATCCCTGTAGAAACATAATCACAGTAGCATAGATAAAATCTTAAATTTAAGCATTTGTTTCCATTTTTCCTCATGAAATTCTTGCTCTGTAACAGTCATCTTTTCAGTCTGAGGGAATTGGATAAGTATTTAAGGAAAATAAAAACTTTTAGAAGTTTAATGGATAAATTTTTATAAAAATTATGAGTCCTGACTACAATGTTCTATCAGTGTATGTTTGGAAAACAAAATAGTTTCAAAGAAAGGCTCAACCCAACTTCTTAAGATGTTTTGGGAAATATGACAGTTGGAATATGTTCTTGAGGAAAGTTAATATTCAGAACTAAATATTTACACAATATCTCATATGATTTGGAGTTTAACATGTAGGCATTGTTCTTAGGATGCTTAGCTACATGAGAATTTAAAGAAAAGTTGAGAATTTAAATTACTGATGTGAAAGAAAGCACAGTGACTTTTCCTCAGAACTTTATGGTTACATCCTGTTCTCTAAAGGAAGCATTTGCTACTTACTTAGATCTGTGAGTGTTAGAGAACAAAGAGCAAAAGTCCATGAATTACTAAAAATAATTATCAAGCAAAAAATCTGTGATTAAATGCAGCATCATGCAGTAGGGAGATACACAATGTCCACAAATGATTTTTTAACAAGTGCTAAGCATTTACTAGGGTCTTTTTCAGCCCTTTAAGGCACTTTTGAAAGGCACATGAGACACATCACAGCCAAAGAGGCAGAAAAGGAGAAAAAAGTTAGAGAACCTGGCACCCTTTGATCCACTGTCTGTTCACTTGCTGATGCAGTCCAGAACATGTTTTGCTCAGATTGATGCCATCCAGCACTCCCAGGGCCATTCCAGCAGAGCTGCCCCAAGCACCCAGACTCCCAGCCTGTTCATCTGCTTGGAGTGAATCTGCACCATATTTATCTTTTCTATACACAAAGCAGTTCTTTCACTGAAATTTTTAAGCTCTCAGAATTGAGATAAACATTGAAGGGATTTGGAACAGCAAAGTTAAATAGCAGAACTTAGATGACCAACAATATCAGATTTTACTCTTTGGCTTGGGTTTGCTATACCTTTAGTGTATTCTCTTTGATATTATGTCCTTACCTCTCTCCATCAGACTTCTCTCAATACCTTCAATTCCACCTTTTCATTGGTCATCACCTTGTTATGTCTTGGTTTTTTGTAAGGTGCTAAAACTATGGCAGATGCATACTTGAACAGATGGTCTCCAGACAAATGAACCAACAGGTGAGGGAAATACTAACTGTGCCAAGCATACTCTTCCAGAAACTGCAGCACCATCTGAAACATTGCCAAGACCTGATGGGTTTGGTTTTCATTGATTGATTTTTGAGTTTTGTTTGTTTGCTTGTTTTGATGTTTAATTTTTTTTTTTTTTTAAGTTTGCAGCATTTACAGCCTACGTTTGGGTCTGCCATCTGATTTGCGAAGTCCCATTTTTCATGAGCAAGTAGATGTGTCTACAGTATTGCTCTGAACCTCCTAAGGAAAAAAGTCTCTCACTCAGTTATTAAGTTCTGCCTCCAAATAACTGCCTATCACCCTATCCATTATGGGATACCCATGAGATTGCCATCTGCCTTACTCAGATGTAGACACAAGTGGCATCAACAGAATAATTTCAATTTCTCTTCCTCGTTTTCTCCTCTGCTCTTAGATCCAGAGGGAAAATCAAGGGAATGGACCCAAATGAGCAGCTCTTGTTCATCCCTGCCTTCTTGTGAGGACTGACTGGGGCCCTTAGGGGAAGATCTGCTGTGTCCCTACGTTTTGGCAGGATGGGGGAGAAGGGCTGGCAGGCAATTACCAGGATAAATTCAGAGAAGGCTACTGCCATTGGGAGGCTGGCTGAAGGGTTCTTACAACCTGCAGCTCCCCACTTATTCAGGGCATGTGAGGATTTATGCATGCTGCCATTGTCCTGGTGACTACAGAGGGCAGAGAGCCTCACTGAAGAAGTTCTAAATACTCAGAGTGATGGTCAGCTCCTAGGCACTACTTGCTTCCCCCCATTTAGCATAAAAGAGCAAACAGAACACAAGAGCTTTACAGAAAAATATATAATAATTTATGTGCAAAATACTATTTACTAAAGATGAAACATGCTAATGACATCATTCTTACAGAGATGGCTTTCAGTCAATGCAATATTTGAAACAAGGCATAGCTTTCTAGGGTAATTTTGTTAGCAACATTTTCTGCCCTGTAATTTTAGGATACTTGTAGCAGAACTGGTGAGTTCTCAAGAGCCATTTTGCTCAGGCTGAATATCTGACTGCTAATTACATTCAATATGTGTTCTTGTTCTACTGCATCAAGTTGAATACATGCACAGAAGCTGTTTAAATAACTTTTCTCTGAATGGCTATTTCCAGCTAATATTATCTCTATGTATTTATTTCAGTTTGCAGTGAATTCCCTTTTATGAATGTGCAATGTCCCCAGTATGACTTCTGCCAACACTCACAGCCACTGTACAGACCAATACAAAATTTACAACCTAGTGTTTAAGTCGCCTTTTGCTGGAGTCATAGTTCACACTACTTCTTTGGAAGGCCAAATACATCTCCCCACTAATCCCTTTTTGAAGAATAGAAGGAAGGGAATATGACAAGTTTGAAATTTTTTCCTTCTGGAAAATGGCCAATCTGTAAATTGGATGGAGTTTCCTACTTTGCACAATTTTTTTCGAGTCTCACATCCTTAAAAGCAAGCCTTATTGGATCCACCATCTGAGAAAAAAAGCCCCCAGAATCAGTAGAGTCCTTTAGGTGGACTTTTTAAGGTATTAAAGTATCTTATTAGGTATTTTAACGTCCACCATATTCATGAGCCCCATCAGACTTAGTATGTGTCACACAGATGGTTATTTGGCTGTTGAATGTTTAAAAGTGAATACATGACAGTATAAAAAGTGAATCAAACAGAGCATATAAGGGATGCATTGTGTTGACTGATGTAGCTTCTATGTCCTCTGTTGGTGTAACAATACTTTTGGTGCACAAAAAAATAAAAAAAATATTGATGTGCTGAGATAGAATTTAAATTTTTACAATTCTGCACTAGCCTTTGTGTAGTTTTCAGACTATGCATATGCTGAACGACATAGGAAAAATCATTCCAGTGCCATACATGACAATGCATGTGGCTGTTTTTTAATGCAAAGATTAAAACAGATGTTGGTACACCCATATCTATCTATTTATGGTTTCATTTGGTTTCATGATGTAATTAGTTGTCACCTTCTTGCTTTCATATTCCTAATAATTCTATCAGCAATTCAGATGGGATATATGTATTTTTTAATCTCAGTTGTTATTCTATTCCTAAATTCAAAGAGTAGGAGAAAGCACCATAACCTGAAACCATGGGTTTGGGTTTATGTTGTAAATTTTCAGATTATAATCTGTGTAAGGAAGAAGCCTGTGGAACAGGCTGCCCAGTGGAGATGTTGAGGATGCCTCATCTCTGGAAGCGTTCAAGGACAGGTTGGATGGGGTCCTGAACAACCTGATTTAGTGAGTTACATCCCTGCCCATGGCAGGACTTCTGGAACTATAGCATCTTGAAAGTCCCTTGCAACCCTAACCATTCTATGGTTCTATAATTCTATAAATTTCTATATTCATCAGTTATCAGAATGCATATTTATTTCTTCAAGGACAAGTATGTATTTTCCTGATTAGTCTTAATATGACTCCTTGAGAATTGTGCAAATACTCTGGAGAGGTGCTCAAGTCATTATTCTTCTATAGTCTTTGGTAGAAAAGACATTACTATTATAATATATATATATATATAGAGAGAGAGAGAGAGAGGGAGAGTGAGAAAAAGATGGCTATAATATAAAACAACTCAAAATACTTTATATAACCCAGCTCATGCAGTTTGCCAAACAGCACCTGCAGTTGTTTGAAATACTGGCATCTAACTCAATTGAAAGTCCTTTTCTGTGTGTTCTCTCCCACATTCTTCAGACTCTGTTTCTAGGCTGAGAATGTCTAGTAAAGAAAGAAAAAATGAAAGTATGGTAAAGTCCATGTTCTACATTTGCTAGTAAAGTACATATATATTTGCTGAGCTATTAAAAGAAATAGTGACCAGAATCCAAGTGTGGGTTAATTTTAAAATCACCAGAAACATGGACAGCATCATTAAAATGCTGACAGGAAAACTATCTCGTTCATTCCACATAACCATGGTTAAAATTCCTGCGTGCTCACCATGCTGAACTCTCCCTCTGTTTCTGACAGCCACAGAACATGCTGACAAGATTTGTAAAAAGTGTGGCCTTGTCCCCTCTTCTGGCGCATTATTATTTTTACACAGTAAGGTGGTAATATAATTTTGCAAAATTGCTGGGGGCAGGGGCATTGTGGAGTTCAGAATTAGACATATGCTTGGACTGATCAACCAAATATCTCTTGGCTGTTCTCCTTGAGAAAATACAATTAATTTCATGACATAAAGATTTAGTACATGTTATTTAATTTTACTCTCTTTTATAATACTTTAGTACACAAGGGAGCAAAACTTTTCCCGTGTATGCTTTTGGAACACTAACCCTTTCCATAGGTCTACAGTTTCTGTAGTCTGGGATGACACTGTCATGAAATCACAGAAAAAGGAGCCTGCTTTCATGCTGCTCTCAAACTATTTCCCCAGCCATCTTTTAAAGGATCTCCAAAACTCTTTGTTTATTATTCTCTAAATTAAACAGCTGTAAAGATGCTAAATCATTCTCAGTAAATTCCATGCTTTCATATAAGGTTTATGAATGTAGTGCTCTCTTCTTGGACTCGTTTTAATTATTGTAAAGTTTTAATGATTCTGTTACAGTTTCCCGTCATGTTTAATATCTGTTTTTGTTGAAAAAACTATTCATGAGAATCACTTGGGATCAACTGTGGCTTAGACAATAACCATTCGCAAATAGTTTATTTTACATTTGGCACGTGGACCACATTCTTAAAGCCCTTGTAAAACTGGAAGTTCTCCTTTGATTTCATTAACCCAGTTGTATATTGAGGGGTGATTTCATTTGGTTTTCATTTCTACCCGTACAATTAAAATGCTCCATGATCATCCAAGGGTGTTGATGTGCTTGACACTATAGAAGTTTTGCAATCTGAGCAAACATCTTGTCAGTTATTTTGCAGGACAATGACAGGCTTCACATTTGAATGTAACTCCAACTCCCATCACACCTTGTAAAACTAGCACCTTTTAATTATTACTGAAACTATTTCTTTTTATACAGTCTTTCAGTGTCTCTCTTCAAGACTGTCTTCCATAGAGCATTGAACACTTCTTTTTCTCTGAATCATTCCTCTTTTTCAACAGACAACATTCTAAGAGCAGAACTGGCTAGAAATTAATTATTTTCCTTTTGTTTTGTCAGAAATATCAGTTCAATAAACAAATGCATGAAACTGTATCTGAGAAAAGTTTCTTGGGACTGGAAAAGAATTTCTGTTCAGAAAAAAAGGTAACGACTGTGGTCCCAGAAGCACCAATTACTTTGGTGTATAATGCATTTGTATGGAAAATGCAGACTCAAATCTCTGTTCTGCCTAAATCAGACCAGTACCTTCAACCAGCTGCTCTACATTCCAGCTTCACACTTGCCAAACAAGTTACTGATTATACTGCAAAGAAAGACATCAATCTTTCTTTCATTTGTCATGAGAGAAAGAAAAAAAAAAGGAATAAGACAAGGAGAGGTCACCTCATCATCTTGATGTGAAACTGGAATTTTTCAAAATCTTGCACTTGTCTGACCAAGATTCAAATCTTCTGGTCTGTTGCTTAGTGTTGGATGCTGCAGATTTTATACTTTGGGCACATAAATGGATTAGATTGAGGTATGCTATGTTAATGAAGTACCATTCAGGAATGGAGCTGCCACAGCACATTTTAGTGCAATTTCCTTAAAGTCTCTTATCAATTGCATTTGTGTGCCTGTAGCGGTACCTTTACAATTTCTGTGTGTCTACACTTTGCTTGCCTGCCCATTTTACATCATTTCTAGAGGACTCTCCATCCCTGTGAATTTTAGGATCACTTAATTAAAATTACAATTGCTGAAAAATCAGATGAGATTAAAAAGCCCCTGTCACAGGGTTTGAAGCACTTATTGGTCCTCTTGGATTTGGAGAAGCTTCAACTTCTTAAAAGCATACAATCCAGTTCTTTCGTTTTGCAGTCTGCTTTACATTGTTCTTACATCTCAATGTGGATCTTCTCAATCTTCAATATGAAGACTCAGATCTTCAAATTGTGCTTGGAACTGCAGATGTCACATTGAATTTGGTGGCAGCTTTGATACACTACTGCTTTTTGCTCCATCACAACATACATTTGTCAGCGTCTCCAAAAGTGTGGAGGGTAGATATGCAGTGTGAGTTTTTTTGTAAATTGCATTGCATGTTACATGAAGTGGGAGTATGTCCAAAAATGATATTCCGTCTGGTCTTGACTAATCTAAAATCCTCCTTTAACTGAGTATAAATTCAAAAACTTTATATAATAAGTGTTTAATATTATATGCAATAACTCATCCAAGAGATTATCACTTTATGCCTTTTCTGGAAGAAGAGAATATTATTTTTTTCTATACTTGCAGTGGGATTTATTTTACAAATTATCATTAAACATACAGCATTGTATCTGCTTGACAATTACTACGGCCTGAATAAAGTAGTTAGGGGTTTTCAGCCAAAAATATCCCTTGAAGTTTTACTTGCTCTCTTTTCCACATAGCAACCAGTAGCTCTACAGACATTCTTTTCCTACATGTAGTAATATGATAATGAACACAGTAACAGTTTTGTTCACAACCAATCTTTGATTTCTCGCCCTTGACATTCCTCCTCCTCTGGGTAGTCTGTTTCCATTCCAGAGCTAAATGATTTATCATCTTGTCAGTGGATTTCTTCTACACCTTGTATTTATTTGTCCCACCCTATGCCTCCCAGTAATTTTTATCTTTTTTTTGCATTGTTTGTCAATGTCTTGACAGTTCTCAGAATTTGACACACAGTACAGTGTGTGGCCAAGAGGAGAACTTTCCACAGTAAAACAGGATTTTAAGCCATGGCTTAAAATTTATCATAGAAAATCCACAGATAAGTGTAATATCTTGTTTTTCACAAACATATTGGTAAGAAACAAAATATGTCAGATCTTCCTATGTTGTCTGAACAAGTCTGAACTCAACTCCTAATGCCCCATACAGTTTTCTCTAGAACTATTTTACTGTTAATTAAAACCTGGCTATGGTAGGGTCAAGGCTTTAAATGATGTGACAAACTAATCCAAAAATAGAATGAAGAGACTGATGTGTTACAGACAGTTCTTGTAGCAGAAGGATTAGAATTAATTAGAGAAGTTAAATTTAAGTTCAAAGCTACAGATGGTTTATGTTATTATAAAAAAAAAATCAATTAACATTTTAAAAGCTCTCCCCATGTTAGCAATCAAGTCACAAGTTAAAACACTCTTGGACTTGTGCAATAAGCTCCAGTTCTTCCAGTTACCTGGTGCTCAGCCAATTTCCCAACTGTGCCTATAATAGAGCATTAACAGCCATCCAGTCTGTTCCCCAAGCACAATATTGGATCTGTCACTGCAACAAATTGCAGATCAGTGACCTCAGTGGTAAATGTTTAGTATTGTGTTTGGCCTCGGTGTTGTATTTTTGATCCAAAACAAAGGCAGAGATTCAAGACAAACACCAATGTTCTCTATAACCTTACACCTCATGTTTTAAAATTGAAGTGACATGGAGGAAATGGCATTTTAAACAGTAAAAAGATGAGCTGTTTCCCTCTCCTTCATTGTTTGACTTTTTGGTGGTATGTTCATGGAAAAATATGGCAGGAAAAAAGAAAAAGAAAAATAACAAGTAACAGCTTGCGTCTCTTTGGCATAAAATGTAGGGAAGCTGTGTCCTTCCTGAGGCAAAGAAGTTTCACAGCAATGGGTTGGGACCAGTGAGCTGGGTCAGCTGTGCGAGCAACGTATGAATGAGGAATTGGTGCAGTGTGCTGGATCTGCAGAGCTGTGCTTAGTGAGCTAAAAGGACCCAGAACCCAGCACAAATACTTTGTTCATGCACTGTCATGTGCTGGGAAGTTGCTTTAGTATACTAGATCCAAGGACTGCATGTCTATCTGTTATGGGACCAGATGAAGTTTGTTCCTGGAACACTTCCTCTGGTTTAGTGACATCTCAGTGCAATCCAGCTTGGATATGCCAGAGTTGCTTTGCAATGTGAACAATAACAGAGGAAAAGGAGGTGAACACAAGTGTTACCTCAAAACTCTCTACCAGTCTAAAGGACATGGGAAGGCAAACAACACAATCTTGTGTCTAGAAAGTGAAATAATAATTCAGCAAGTTGCATTTTGGTGTCAAGTGGCATGAATAACTAATATCCAAAAGCATCTTGATATTCATAGATATAAAATGTTATATCTTTCTACAACATTGTCATCATTATATTACCCTGCACGCACCATCATTTCTACCTTCAATAAATAATAGTGTGACCTATGGGGGCTGTCTGCTAGATGAGGATGACTTTTCAATGATGTCTAAATCAAAATATGTTTAGGCATCCTGGAATTTAACTTTGAACAAACATGGATGTTACCTTTTCCATTATAATGTAGATTTGATGCCCTCACTAGCTGATGATCTAGCTGTAATTGTTCTATGCTCTTGGGATAAATGCAAGGGCACTCCTCTAAGCATAGATGCAAAGGCACTGCACAAGGAATTATTTATTGTTACTGTAAGTCCACAAATTGGACTCCAGCAATCAAAGGAGGCTCTTCTCTTCTCTTCTCTTCNCTCAGTTCTGTAAAATCACAGAATCATAGGAATATTTAGTCTGGAAGAAACTTCTAAGATCATTGAGTCCAACTGCTAACCCTGCACTGCCAAGTGCACTACTAAACTGTGTCCCCTAGTCCACATCCACACCTCTTAAATACCTCCAGAGATGGTGACTCAACCACTTNCTTACATGAGTCCCAGCTCCCTTACAGAAGTGTTTTCCCCCACCAGGGTCTAGGAGTAATGCACAAAGAATTCCCATCTCTTCCTTTTTGCATGCCCACTAGTGACTTCATCTAAATGGATGATTCACAGTGACTTTCTTAAGAACTTGATGGGAAAAGAAGTTAGGTCAGAATTATAAGTGTATGGAAATAAGCATATTGAACAAACTGGTAAATGGAATGTAACAGCTCTCCTGAGTAGTGTGCAATGACCTACTCTTCACACCTCCTGGGAAACAAGTGAGAGGCTTGGAATCATAGAATTATAGGATCATTAAGGCTGGAAAGACCTTTAAGATGCAACCCAGCACTGCCAACTCCATCACTAAGCTATGTCTTTCAAATACCTCCAGAGATGGTGACTCAACAACTTTCCTGGGAAGCCTGTTCCAATGCTTGATCAGCCTTTCAGTGAAGAAATTTTTCCTAACATCCAATCTAAACCTCCCCTGGCACAATTTGACAACATCTCTGCTCATCACTTGTTGCCAGTGAGAGGAGACCCATTCCCCACATTGCTACAGCCTCCTTTCAGNGGCCTAAGTGTATTATTTAAGCTGATAAGTATTCCAGATCCTAAAAAAGACAGTAAGACTGTGGATGAACAGTTAATATGGACTGACGCCTGAACAAATAGAACAGCTGGGAGTAAATTTTGGCCAGNTCAAAGGACATGTGCTCCATGCCCTTCACCAGCTTCATTCTCTTTTCTGGACACACTCCAGCAGCTCAATGTCTTATTTGTAGTGAGGGCCCCAGAACTGAACACAGAATTTGAGGTGCAGCCTCACCAGTGCCAAACACCGGGGGATGATCACTGATAGCTACAAGCCTCTGTACTCATATAAGCAGATGTTGTTCGTAGGTGGAAATGAAAGAAAACTGAGCTTCAATGTATCATCTCTTGCCACATTATCCCCCAGAAGGCGAAGTGAAAACAGGCAAATGCACAAGATCTATGCCTCAACAGAGCAAGTTTGGATAAACATCCATGCAGAGGTAGGTACCCCTCCTACTGATGTCTGAGGAAGAAAAAAGAACTTCAAATTGCTCTAAGGGCAAGCTTTGCTTTCTCGTGAACAGGCCCTGGCTAATATCTATTTGTTAGTGCACCAGCCTGCATTAAGTGTATTTCCATAGTTACTTCTCTCAGGTACCAGGAAGGTAACTTTTGCAGTACTTCCTGTTACAGTGATAATCTAACATTAAATTTTTTTTTTTAACTCACACCATTCACAGAAAATCAACAAATTCCCCATCAGCAAATTCCTCATATGTTTTTTTTATCTTCCCCTTCCATTTGTTGTCAAATTAACTTTCTCAACAAAAATGGAAGTTACTAGGATTAAATGCATTATAAAAATGTTTGGTTTACTATTTTGCTTCAACTTCAGTCTAGAAATGCCTACTCAAAAGTGAGTGCCTAAATGTAGATTTATCAATTTTTGTTTGGAGCTACTTGAACAATAACATTACAGGAAAGAGAACTTGTCTCACAACTTTGAATCTTGTCTTTTAACATTTAACAAAACTAAGGTTATGCACGTCAGGCACACTTGGAAAATTTTACTTCAGTCGAGATGAACACAATGAAACCAAAGAAATCTATCTCATTTTTTTATCTGTAACTATTTGTTTCTATTTTTTCCCCTTTCTATACCTTTAGAAATGTGTCATTAATGGGTATAAAAACTTTATTCAGTTGAGAATAATCCATGCTTCTGTGCACTGATTAAAGGTGTCCCAAAAGTGGAATTACAAAGCAATACTCATAAATGTAGTACATTAATTATCTTCTGTTCTATTATTCTGAGTTATGGTCAAAAAAATTATACTCTAAAGACCTATGCATTATTGAGGGGCTTCTCCTAACCTCCTTTATGGTTTCTCTATTATTTTTCTACTCTTTTTCTCTTTAGTAGTGTCACATCTTGGGCATTCAGGAAAACCTCTTCTCAGGGTTTCCTGCTACATTCCATCTATGTTGATGGAGAAAATGTTTTGATACACAACTCTTTCCACATTCCCTTCTTTGCTTGTCATGTAATTTTATGTCAATTTTCATTTCACACACAAGTATCTTACAATAATATCAGTCTCATGGAAATCAACGGGACTCACATTCATTCTAGTGACTCAAATATTTTTCTTTTGTATTTCAAAGCAAAAATTTATCCAATAATTTTGGCATAAGATTACTGCTGCCTCTAGAATTGCAAGGTCCTTTCTTTGCAAAAAATGAGACCCTTTGATCTTTTATTTAACTATTGTATCTTTAGATTAAAGCTACATTTGGGCCCATTACATTATACAGAATTATTTCCTTAAGAACTCTAAAAAAGATATTTTCTTTCAAACTGATTTTGTTTCTCGACTGTATATCCCCTCCTTCTTATGACTCATTTGTGAGGAGAATTGGAAAAACATTTCACCAGTCTTCTTAGAAATGTCTATTTTGCTGCCATCCCACTCATACCCTATGAGAGAGGGATAAATATCTTGGGGTTTGATAGTCTCTGTTGAATACTTGATTTTTTAGGGTTATTTGTATTTTTATTTCTGTAGTGTCTTACAGATAGATAATACAGTTGTACCATTATGAAGCACAGGCTACAAATACAAAGCAAATGAGTCCTTTCTCTGAAAGGACTAATTTAAAGTATGACAACAGTCTGCAAAATAAGATGCCATTGTGGTTAACAAAGCTGCTATAATGCATATTTATGCAGAAGATGCAGTGCATCCACTGTGAGTTGTGATTTAAAGGTGAACTTGTTCTTGTTCCAGGTGTGATTCAACCCTATAGAGAAAAGGTGGAGCCACAATTATAAGATACTGAGCTGAGTTATTTTGCCCTGAGTCTCCTCAGAGCAGCTGCACCATTTTTACTTCAGTACTGGCTTATATCAGCCTTGCTGTAATGTCAACAGAGCAAGCTTTAGAAGCAGCCTTATACATAAAAATAACCCAACTACAATTACCCTTCAGTCCAGTCTCCTCTCTAGGTTTTTCCCATTGTATGGAGAGTTGCCCTTCCAAGTTTGCGTGCTTTTTAAATGCAAGCCTCTAGCTCACATCAAGGCCTGAATTTCTCTAAAGTATCTGGATTTTCAATTCTTATGGTAAATGACACCTTGGTAAAAGTGAGAAACCTAAGAACCATTTGGAATTTTAAGTTAAATCTTTAGGTACTTATTCTCATCTTGTTTAATCAATTTAAAATTTACAAAGGTGCTTGGTTTTTGGTTTGGTTTAGTTTGATTTTGGGGTTTTTTTGGGCAGATTTTACATCCATGGTCAGCTTGGATCATAATGAAATATATTATACTTATTGATTTGACTGCAAGTATAGAACTGTCAGTGTTCAAAGTGTCACAGGAGGACTTTTAAATTTAGATCTCTACAAGAGCAAAAGGGAAAATTTCATGCCACTTATGATTCTGTAATTTATCTGGTGAGATATCAGCTTGGTCAGATAGTTCTGCTCTGTGAAAAATAGTTCAAGTTGATTTCATGGCTCAGGAAAACCTAGGAAAAGAATCATACATTTAACTGCAAAATTACAATGAAAATGGAATGTGAATTATTGCTCATTAAGTGGATTGGTGTCTGTTAATTATCTTGTACACATGCAAAGGAAAAGACCTGACATGTATGGAGGACACAACCCAGGTTTTATTTTTGGATTTCCCACCAGATTTGATTATCAAAAACATAAGTTGGAGATGGGGAAGATTCAGTTTCTGAATTAGATGTTCTGGTTGAAGATTTTGGATTTGATCACTCTCTAAGCAAAGCTTCTTTGTAGATATTAATCTAAGAAATATTGCTGAAAATACTTTCAATATTTCAGTCTGCAATGGGAGGTTTAACCGCCTCCTCAAAAGTTTATACAGTATCTGTTATCATCTAATGGGAAAAAATATCTTTCCTCATTCTCATGTGTCCCAGATATCATGCACTTTATTAGTTCAGATTTCAGACTCAAAAAGAAAGCTATGCTCCATATATAAATTTTATAGTAGTACAATAGTTTAAAATCATCCTTGAACCAGCATGTCGACAGACACACTTGATACACAATAACAGCATGTGAATGACACAGTGCAAGCAGTGGCCTGTTCTTAAGTTTAGCCCCTTGTTTGGGAGACTTCACCAGACTCAGCTTCTATGAGTTACTAACCTGAAAGCAGTAATCTGTAGAATGCACTTAGAACTATTTTTTAATTTCTGTTCCTCAAAAAAAAAAAAACACCCAAAAAAACAAAAACAAAAACAAAAACAAAAAAAACCCCACACCCACAAAAAAACACCTACTAGCAGCCAACTTTTTAAAGCCTGTCAGATGTTAATAGCTAGCTGTCTAATAGGGATTTTCTGCTATTGTAGTACTGGCTGTGGCTTGCAGCCTGTAGAAATTAGATATTTCTGCCTAGTGTTTGGCATTCATCCAAGAGAAAGTCTACAACAGGTATAGTTCTTTTGCCAGTCCCACGTAGATCTGTTTGTGCTGGCTGCCCCATCCCCTGGAGCGGATTGTGTGTTGCAGCTGTTCTGTGCCCATGATGAGAATGTCCTTTGGGTACTCCATGAAGTGTTTTGGCTCAGGGTATTACTGTATTAAACTACCAACAAACTGCAGACCAGGTGGAAGTCAACTGGCACTCTGTAGGAATACTTCCTGGAGAAATTTGTTAGTTATAAATGCTATAGTTCAAATCAGGTTGAAAGATGTTTGTTAAAAAATATATGCTTTTTCAAACTGGCTGAAATTGCTGAAATTGTTCAAATTGCTGACAATATTATTTTTCCAATTAAGCAGGGGGGAAAAAAAACAGAAAGGAAACAGGAGAATTTTTGCTCAAGAAATCACCCATGAAACTATAACAAAGAAAATGTATTTGTAGAAAAGAAATGGAAATATATGTACATTTAATAATGCTCTTTAGTTATCCTGATAGGCTGCTGAGCCCCTCTTTCAAGCTTAAATGTCTACATAATACACAGAATAGGACGTAAAAATACCAGTTCATTTGAATACTCTAAACAGTATCTTAAAAATTGTAAAAAAGTGTAGGGAATTTTACATTAATCTCATTCTGCTGCTTTAATATCCTTCTTATAAATAAGATATTTGAACTTCTATAGGAATCGCTATTAATTTTCAATTCTCCATACAATATGTCCTTCTGCATATAAAGCACATATAAATTAGTTTTAATGTTCATAATACCTTCTCATGAGTTTCATTAACTTGCACAATTATGCAGACAAGATACTACAGTAGATGATGGAACTAAGGTTGACAGTGCACATCAATAATTTAAGACAAAATGCATTAGAAGGAGCCTCTAACCCCAAAACCCAAATGTTGTAAATGAGAAAATTCAGAGTTAAAATTATATTTTAAGGATATATTAACCTGTGCAACTATAAGAATATATTAAGATGGACACCTAAATAAATATTATACCCAAAATTACTTTACCGATGATAATTTTAATAACCTTTATCCTGAAGAATTATGAACACTCTTGAATTTCTTCATTATAAATAGCCATATTGACATCAGTGGGAGTACTCATAGTGCTTAATAATTAAGCAGCTGCATGATCCTTGGAAGAATCTTGAGAGCAAGTAATTTACTTTTAGATACATCTTCCTCGTTATGTAACTACAGAGATTTATGCCAAAGTGGTATCTCCAATGTCTGAGGTTTACACTGACCTCTCTTTCTTCTGTCTTTAGGACAATTTGTCATGGGTTGTGCACGATGCCACAGCCTTTTGTGGGAGTAGGAGCAGAAGCAGCTTTGTGGCCCATCATAAGGCTCAGCAATAGAAGTAAGAAAAAGGACAACATAAGGTTGCCCTTTGGAGCAGACACACAAATGTATGTTTTGCTGATATTTAAGTCAGAGTTTTAATTATAAACCTGGAAGTGAGCTCTTTTTCTAGACAGACCTCTTTAAGATTATTTTTTAAATATATGAATATATATCATTGGAACATTTAATTATTTCTGGGGCAATTACTGATCAGCACATATGGATAGCTGTGATGTTTGATAAAAACTCTAGCTGAGCTGATAAATTTGTTTTAGTAACTACAACATCAGTTGATAATAACCTTGAAGAACATAAAAAAAAAAACTTAGAAAATCTTGTGGCATCAGCAGAGCTGCTTTATATTTCCCATCCCTGTAATTCATGTTATCTTTACAAGGAACACAATTTGCCTCGTTTCCCAATTTATTTTACATTTATGGTCCTAAAAATGTGCTTCTGGTATCACCAGCATTTCTGTATATTTGATACTTTCTAAATAACAAGGTAATGTGCTGGCACAGCAACAACAGGGAGGATCTCCTTTCCAGGGTCCAATAACAAAGAGTGCAATGAAAGAAAAGACATCTGCAAGAATAAATGTGTTTTTTAAGATAGACTTGCAATGAGGATAGTAGGTATAAAACCAAAGTGCATCTATTCTCTGGGCAGATTTACTACTGTGAGGGTTTGCTAGCATAGCCAAAGACAGTACTGCAATTGTCAGTAATTGGCCTTCCCGTGTATTCCAAGTAAAAGGACTACAATCTGGAGGGAAGAAAACTGTATAAAAGAAAAGGTACCTTCCCTTAGGTGAAGGCTGCTTTGCTAGGAACTGCAGGGTGCTGAAAGTGTAATGTGTGGAACTTGAATGAGATTTGACTGTTCTGGTGATAAAGATGGGACTTCTTTCTCTTAGGTTGGAAATAGTTCGTGAACATACAGTTCACTTGAAATGAAGATGGAAACTCAGTATTGTCAGATATATTTTATGCGGAAAAGCAAGAGCAAAAAGCAGCTTTTGGGAAAATACTATTTCTTATTCATGCTCTGGGCATGTATATGAGATTGTAGATTTATAGACTTATTTTTCCTTTAGATGGTATCTATCCTGCTGTGCAGTTCATTGCCCACAGAAAAGTGTTTCAAGGCAGAGCTTGAGCACGTTACTGGTGATGGATGAAAAGCTGATTTTCAGAGTCCAATGGCAGTTGAGCTAGGCACTCCTTTTCCTAAAAAATATCTGTATTCTCTAATATATAATGATCTGTGACAGACCTGACCCAGATATACCTTTCTACTGGCCAGTTGTGGCCTGACAGTAATGAATTATCTGAACTAGGAAAACAATTTATAGCTGGCAATAACAGCAAAAAATTAGTTGAATGGCAGCAATTTATACGTACTCAGGAAGACTGCATAATGTCATTAATAACTGCTGACATAACCAGCAGATAACAGAAGATGCAGTCCTTGGATAATGATGTTCAGCATGTGCCAGCATGAGGGGAAACTCTGATACAGGACGATATTGCAGGTTTGTCACTGTCAGGTGACACTGGAAGGTTATCTTCAAGTTATCTGAAGGAAGTGAGGTTGCCAGCTATCACTCAGGAGAATCTCTTTTTTAATGATAAAGTATTAAGAATTGCACATTCTGGGTTTTTTTTTCATAAATGAGGTTCATGGAAACAGCCACCATTAGGTCAACCACAGAGCATGAGGCACAAGATGTGTCCCAGTTGCCTTTGGAGAGCAGCCTGCTGACTGAGGCTGTTCATCCCAGAGCACTCTCAGGGACCAGCATGTGACAGTCCTCACAAAGTAACCAGAAGACGACTCTGATAGCTGGCACTTAGTTGGTGAGGTGCAGGGCAGGTGAAAAACAGCCAGGGCAGAGAAAAAAATCAACAAAACTTTTTTCAGATCCCATGGGCATGGGAGAACATGTAGTGACATCAAAGTCAGGAGTGCTACTCATGGAGTAAAAGGTGTTGTTTAAATAATTAATTAAAGTAAGAACATTTCCTGTTAAAAAAAAAAATAAAAGAAAAGCAAACCAAAACCAAACCCTAATTTTTACTCAAATTTTACAGGGATGATCTCAGGATGAATTATAGATTAAACATAAGATAATTTTTTTTCCTCTCTTACATCCAAGTAATGAAGAAAACCAATAAAGATGTGTCAGTAACAATAGCACATCTTCAGTAAATATTATTTACTAGTACTGAGCACAAAATTACCTGAGGAAGAAGAAAAGAAGAAAATGAAAGTTGACTCTTTTTTTTTGCCCCATTATCTCTTTTCATCTCATCATCTTGATCTCATTATGCATCCATTCAAGAGTAACAATAAACAAATAAATAAAAGTGACAGCCATTCCTGCACAATAGATCAGAAACCCATTTATTATTTAGAATTTCAGTCAGTTCACTTCTTTCAATATAAATAGACTGCTGAAAGAGATGATTTTCTAGTCAAAATGGCTTGTTACAAACTTCTCCATATTCCCCATAAAACCTACAGAGCATCTTTGACCTCTGAAGATTGGGAATCTACTCTAATGCCTTTGGAAGACTAAAGACACACAGAAAATGTATAGTCATATATATATAATCTATTTTAACTTCTTTAGCAAGAAATGAATTTTTACAATATCTTATGAAGAATACTGAGGAGCTGACCGCACATTTGGAAAATCATGGGTCAGTGAGATTCAGTATCAAGATAACGACACAGGAAGTTTCTAACCAACTGCTGATCTCTTATGCTCTGTATATATAATTTTCTCACAGAGACATTGTCGGTGCCCCAGTCCAACAAAGGCAGAATGCCTTCAGGCTACCAGAGTTGCATACTAATCCTCCCTTCACTGTTTACTCCTTACCTGCCATGGGATAGACTAATACACAGCAGTCACATCAGCCCTCAGGCACAAGGGCAGAGAGCATTTGATCCAAAGGGATACATCAGCCCAAGAGTTTCAACAGTCAGGATTTCTGGGAGTTGGGCAAAGAGCTATGCAGCTGTGCAATAATGACCTCAACTTCTAATTTTTCACCAAAGCCTACTTTCTGCAGCTCTTTGATGTGTGTTACAGAGAAAATACATATAAAACCCACTGAACTCATCAGCTTGGTCAGCTGTGAGTTGCCCTCTCTATAGGTGTACTAGCCATTCCCAGTAACCTTCTTTTCCTCAAGTGCCTGTGAATATATTCTCAGAGAAAGGACTTTATGATCTTTCTGAGGACTGAAAAGATGCTGACCAACCCATGTTTGGTTACCTTTGCCTTCCTTCTTTTCTTTCTTAAAGGTAGGTAAAAACTTAGCCTGTGTCCAGGCTGTCAGTGACCTTCTCCAGTCACACAATGGTTTTTCCATGGTCACTTTAAATGTTGCCTTGTTGCTGTCACTGCAACATAGCAGAGCAACCTCTGCTGACTTCTTTTCTCTCTATGAATTAGATTTTATCCAGCTTCTCTAAATATTCCCAAACCTATTTCTTTCCAGTTTCTGGATGCCTTTCTTTACACATCATGTTGGTGGCTGAGAGATTTGAGAGCAAACTTTCTTTCTACAGATGAAGGCAAAAGGTCGAGTGCTTCAATCATTTCTCTACTATCTCAGTCAATGAAAAAGAAAATTAAATTTAAAAGAGTCATTTGTATTTTGACCTCCATCTTCTTTCTTTTCCATTGTTCCGTATCCCACTTTCTCCCAGCAACTTGATTCAGAGAACAAACAAAAAATGTAAAAATATTTTAAAATGGGAGGGGAAAAGACAAAAAAGAAACAAAAATCTGTAACTCTCAAAATTTGGCTGGGCTTCACATTTAGTGAAAGGATAAATGTAATTTGTTTTGGCAACCAACAATCCTTTATGTACTGTTGCTTCTTTCATAGAGCCATTTTCCATAAGGGTGTTCAGTTCAAGGAGAATGCCTCTGGTTGTAGTCAAGTGGTTTGAACCGCTCCCTCAGCATTTAATGTTTTTTTCACCTGATGTAGATTGACACAACTATTTATTAAATTGGTTAAATTAGATATCTGCAAACTTCAGCTCTCTGAGATACACTCAGCTGAGGAGAATTCAGAGCATAAGTGAATTGAAATCTCAGTCACAGCAAGGGAAGGACATCTAAGTAATTGGAGGAAAGGGCATATAGCTGTGAAATTATGAATCAGAGTTTCATAATTTCTAACTCTTTCAATTTGTGGTCTCCTTGTCAGTCTGGGAGACTTCCATAAAGCATTTGTTTAGTAGCTTAAAATAGGTAGTCATTTTTTGAGTCTATGTTGGCCAATCTGAGTCAAGTTGGTTTTCAGCTTCTTCATACAAGAGAGTGCAGAGGACAAAACTTGTCATCTACCTTCATTTTCTAACTATGATTCAGTAACAAGACTCCATAAATTTAAAATGTTTCTGAATAATGAGGAAACATTTCCCATGATGCTGCAGGAAGGATTAATAAATTTGTATTAATTTATTGAAGGATGTCATGTAATGGCATGTCCACTTCAGGAAGCAATCGTAAAGTATGAGGAAATTTTCCCATGCAGCTGGGAATGGTGTGACCCTACCTCCCCTGAACCTTCCTCTTCCAAGGAGCTGAGAGAGCCTCTTGTTCTACTTAAGCAGGACTCTTTTGTCCTCACTCCAAAGCACTCAACAATAGGTAGTATATATATACTTAGGAGCTACTTTCATGGGTGATATTTCAAAAGAGCTTACAGTGAAAAAAAATCAGCTGACATTTAATATCTCATTCAAGTCTTTCTGTTGTCTGAGTTACCTCAGAAACATCACAAGCTGTAAGAAAAACCACGTTCTTTGCACTGAAAATGCAAAATTAATTATTTTTCATTTACAAAAGAAAATATTATTTTACTAAGTGGTCTTTGGTTGTGTCATTGTCATGTTGAGCCAGAGATGTGCAGAAATGTGCCCACAATGCCTTTAATTGCAACAGCTGCTTTTGTCCGATTGTTTAACATCTGCTTCAGAGTAATCCATTGATGCCTCTGATGTATCTGCCAGCTGTTTCTAATAAACCAAGAAAAGTTACAACCCTTCTAAGTGACAATCATTCAAAATGCTCCATAATTGCATAACTGCATAGAAGAATGAGGTTCTTTCTGAATGTGATCAACTGGATATTTTGATTATTTACGTAGAAGACTTTTATTACTGGATGACTGCTCAAGTGAGGGAAAAACTCAACAAAACAGAAAAAAACATTGCACACAAAGTTTATCATACTATCTGAAAGAAATCATGAGGGAAACTTAAAGAAATTTCTGTACTATAAAACCAACTAGAAATTTCAAAGAATCATAAAGTTTGTAGCTCAACTGGGCATTCATCTAGCAATTTATATTAAATTCCTGAAGGCACTTTTTCTCTTCTTCAGCCATAGAAGATAGTTTAAATGTGTTGTAAAGTATAAAAACCACAAAACAATAACAAAGGTAGGTATTCTCACTGCTTCTTTTCAGAAAAAATCCTTCCTTGAAAAATATTCCGTGAAATATTCCCTCATAACAAATAATATTGGGGGTAGACATCTATTATAGCCAATGCTTTGTTACAAAAATTGAATAATTCCAATTGCTATAGAGAAAAAGTATACTTTTTCAGGCAAAGAAACCTATGTATTATATTTGCTTTGTCTGGCTCAGTGAGATATCTTGTTTTTCATTCTCTCTTGAGTACATTAGGGAAGAGTATAAATTCTGAGTATAGTTTTGAAATATTATATTTTGTTTTCTGTCATCTGTAAATGTCCTAGATACCAGGGTTTGGTCCAAGCAGCCCATGTTTCAGGGTTTTTGTCCTATGCTTTGGGCAGATTATGTCCCAGAAACCTTGAAAAGGTATTTAGCTGCTCTGTTAGTCCCAGTCAGTGACTTACCTTGTAGATCATAGGGTAGATCCTATCTCCAAAGAATCAAGAACTTCTTAGGCAACACCACTAGCTGCACATTTTTAGCACATAGAATATCATTCTTCAGGGGGCAGGTTCCTATATATGCAATATACAATACAGTTCGGGGTAACTAGGAATGAACGTGCATCTAAGAATTTGAAAATAACCCTTTGCCTTCAAGTTGAGACGTAATCATACAGTCCTGCTCTCAGCAGCTGTATTGTGATGTGCCTGCAGCTGGATTGCCCTGCTCCACTAACAGGTTAAGTGAATCACTCTGAGTATACTTGGGTATTTGTGCTGTGGACTTTTCTGGAGTGCAGAGGGAAGGCTTCTCTCTCTGTACAGTATTTTTCCCTTTATGGTAGTAACTCTTTCAAGATCATTATGGTATAGATGTCTTCCTATGGGGCCAGAAGGTCTGGAAAATCAGCTCATGAGGGAAAAACACTTTTTGCTTTGGTGATCAAGCTGTGTTTTGTAGACTACAAGCAGTATGCTGAAGACAGTAGAGAAAAAGAGGGTTATGTCAGCAGGTACATACTTTTTTGCACAGTGATTGAGATATCATTTGATCTAAAATGCAAAGCAAAATGTCCAACCTGTCATTTTCTTTAAATCAAATGCTTTTTGGAAGATGTTTCCAGCTTGGCCAAAATACTTATTTGAAGCCTGCATGTCAAACTTCACATAAAAAACCAGTGTTGTCTTGCGTGTGATATTGACCTCTATTTCAACCTTTTCATGGTTGGTCTTGTTCTCATTTCCCAACAAACCAAAAGTAGAACAAGGTAGAAAACACACCATGATGTTGGCTGTATGCACTATGTGAAGCAAGGAACAGGTTTTTTTCTGAGATATGAGTACATGAAGTACAAGAGAATGAGGCCAATGTAAAAGCAACCAAGCATGAGAACTACTTTTCTTACACATGGAGGGCTGCAACCCAACCCCATTTTATCTTAGCAATACTGCTGAGAACTGATAGTGGAAGCGCCACTTTCACAGTCATATAAGAGTCTTAGAAGAGGATGAAAAAAGAAAGAGCTCAAAAATAGCTATTTACACACTGTGGGACAGGAGATCCTGAAACATTTATAATATAACAAACTGAAAATGGATTGAGTCCTAACAATGCTAAGGAAATAATGTGATGTTATAAAAAAACAGGGTATATGAATGCTATATTCTGCTGTCATTCATATCTAGACAGAAAATGAGCATATTGAAGATCTGAGGCAACAAATTATATCCAGCACTTTTTGCAATACTGAGGAATACAGCAGCAAACTATGTTTAATGTTGATGATACAAAACTAAATGAGGCATATTAATTTGGGCTTTCAGGAAAGCAAAACACATTTCCTCCACAAGCACAGATAATATGCAGGCCATAGACTAAAAGTTTTCAGAAGGTCTGAGAGAAAGAAGTTTGACAATAGCTTAGCCAGAAAGTCTGTCTGTACCTGTTCTGTGACACCACATCTTCACCTAGCACCTATCAGCTTGGAGAGTAGTGCTCCAGAAAACTAAAACACTGTTATTCTGTGTACAAAATCACCAGTGACTAAGCCTATCCAAAAACAAAGATAAAAAACTCATGAATTTCCTGTTGAACTGATGAGAGTAATTTGGGCAGTAAATTTGGGAGTGAAGGATAACACAAATTATCTACAACACTCCTCAGAGTGTTTACAGTCTGTATTCTATTGAAACGTCAGTCTGAAAGGAAATATTTCACCATATCAATTATGAAACAAGAAGAGCAAAAGAGACATAGTACATGCTAAAGCACATTGTACCAAACCAGCACTAACAGCACAACACTTGCAAGCATCTCCAGAGACAAAAAAATCCCAACTCAAGCATTATGCATCAGTCATCTGTCACATTTGGCTACCACAACATAACTGTCAGAGCTGGAACTAAACTTACTCATGCTTGAGGTTTTCTACTAGTTGTGTGATTATTCTGGTAAATCTAAAGAGATGGGTGACAGATTCAGCCTCATCTATTTTTAGCTGATATGTTTAGATGACTAAGGAATATTTAAAAATGATTAGCTGATGAAAACACGTTGAGTGGTTTAGAAAAGAAGAAAATCTCAGCAAATCAGAGGAAAGCAAGGCAATGGGAGACCATACAATTCACTATGAAAAAGGACTCCTAAATTTCCCGTTTTGGAATTATGCCAGCTATAAAATGCTTCACCAAAGGACATTAGAAATTTTGGAAAGATTGTAGAGATTAGCTCATATGATAAAAACAACATGACCTTGGATGGGAACCTGATAACAAGAGCTCATATAAAACTATCATGTGCAAGAAAAGTAAAATTCCATTTGTGGTTAGAAGTACTAGAAAACACCAAATCCATGTTCTTATGAAGAATCCAGCAAATGACAGAATGAAGCCAAGTGATAAAAGCTGAAGTCACAGCTAACAAAAGACCAAAAGGCTCTTGCTAGTCCATAAATGGACTATAAGAAGACTCTGAGACATGCATGGTGAGGCAAAGAGATGAGAGAAGAAGGGTGCTTTTGTCTGCTCCTGCAGGAACATTATTTATTTGGTTGAATTATGCCTAGGAAAAAGAACTTTTTGTGTGCCCTGAGAGAACATAAGGGGCAATGTGAACATATAAGTTTAAAGAAGGCAAGCCTAAGAACAGCAACAAATAAACACACTCCAGCACTTGGATCCCAGTTGCTTGTAGGTCAGTCATTTCTCAGCAGCAGTGCCAGGCATCTTCTGATGGCATCTGGGAGACAGATCTGCTCCAGCTTTCTCTATCAGGTCACACAGAGGGTTTCTGATATATGGAAGCTGCAGAATAAGAAAAAAAGTGAAACAGTTTCTATCCATAAGGTGAAACTAAAATGGAAGAATCAGATGTTTAAGTTAGAACTACAAAGCTACTAGATTTGACTTATTCCATAATAATCAATTGCAGTAGATAATATTATGCAATTATATGGAGCTCTTGCAATTTCTGTAGTTCCAGGCAGATATTTCATCTCCCCTCAGAAGCTGAAAACATCACATCTGGTTGTGGGAATTTGCTGCACATTCTGAGTGTGTGTACCCCTGCACCCTCATCACTGGACAGAAAGAGACATTTTCCTGATACTTTTAAAATTCATTGGAAGTTTTGGGCACAGTGATAATGTGCTTTTGAAATACATTTACTCATGGAGGATATTAGAACATGAAGTCATGGGAATCATGGGAGGGAGGGAGGGNGTGTTTTCCTCTCAAAATTTTTTTTCCTATGTTAGCAAGCTGTTATTTTCAGCAGTTCTTGGATTTCAGAACTCTGAATATGGAACAAATTTCCACACAATATTTTTATCTAAGTTTAAATTCAGCTCATTGTATGTGTATGTTGCTTGACTAGGTCCAATTCCTTCAGCAAGCAGACTTCCAGGGTAAGCTTCCTTGTTCATGTCCCTAGCACAATTTGCATGTGTCTTTCCTCCTGCATCTGTGCTCCCCTTTATCTGGTTAGTAGTTTGTAACTAAGAGGAATACAAAGTAGCATATGTGGATTTGCATTTCCCTGTCATTTTGAGGCTGGCATATTTTCCCGTGGCCGCTATCCAATAAGAACCCCCTTTTCAAGAGCAGTGCTATTACAGGCTGCCAATCTGGGAAAATCAGTTATGTCTCTGAGCATATTAAATGAGCAGTATTTATTTTCTTTCAGATCCTCCTCAAACAAAAACATAATTTCATTTAATAAGGATGAAAAATGATAAATACATTTTACCTGTATTTCATGTTTATGTCCTGATGGTCAAGACTATCTCTAAGTCTGGAAATATATTTCCAAAATCCACATCACTACATCAGTCTGACTATAAAATTAGCATGAATATATATATATAGCACATTGTCATCAGTCTTTCCTTAACTGCAAACAATAACAGAAACATTAAAGTCAGAAGGAGATTATCTGTTCATGGAATCAAAGGTTATCTCAAGTTAGAAGGGATCCATAATTGAAATGCATTCTCCTGAACTATTTAGAAAGATGGTGAAAAAGAAAGAATAATATTGATTTATTTGCTGCAAGTGAAAATCTAACCAAAAAGCATTGAGATCTAAAGCCTAGAAGCCTCTTTTGGGTGCACATTCCAATTCCAAATTATTGTGTGCTTCATTCCTAGTGCTAGGATGTTGAAAGCAAAATACAGATCACCTCTGTCAAATTTGTCTCTACACTCACTTTATCATATTGGCAGTATTCTTCCTTACTATTGACTTCCCATTGTAACACTAAAAAAAATTATGTTTTTACTTGTGAAATAAAAAGTGAAATGATTAATATAAAATAACTCTCATGTTGTGGTTGTGAACACAAACAAAACAAAATAATAATATTATAATTTATTATTATTATTATTTATTCTAGGATAATGGAAAATTAACAATGAAAGACTTCACAAGTTTCTGTAAAGTCATAAGTAAAGTTCCTTCTCTTTTTGTTTCCCAAAAAACCTGGTCAAATGCTCCTAAGAAAAATACTCTACCTTAGAATGGACAAAGCATCCAAATTTTTGTCAGTATGATTCTTGTACATCTAAAATTTCAAATCAGAATAAAATAATAGACTCTTCCCCTAAACAAGGAGAGGCATACTCACCCTTAGAGTTATGTTTTTGTACAGGGGCTTGTCCATTGTGTGCTCAGTTCACACCCACATTAGAGCTGAAAATACGAATCCAGGATAACAAGTCTAAGTACTTGATTGCAGGCAAGAAGCTGGTATTTGGAGATTTGAATAATCAGCTGTTCACCTAAATCACACTTCAAATGCAAAAAGGATTACAAGACCCAGCCTCTTCAAATGTTTACCCTTGTATGTGTTTTTTAATAAAAGCAAATACCAGCTAAGGGCCATTCTTCTTCCTAAGTCCTGCTAAGTTTGAACTCCCACTCTCATGAGATCCCTTGATCTCCCAGGAGTTATATGCATGTACTCCAGCTGAACATTTTTGCCCAGTGACGAGTTATGCAAAGATTTACATTATATGGTAATAATAGTGCTCATTGTTCAGCATTGCATATCACCAATGTACCATTCCACACGTCCATTAAAGCCAGTTTTATTACTGTAATGTGCTGCTGATAAGGCAAAAGTACTAGCTAAAATAGAGAAAGCTTATAGGATATCATTTTGGTGCAATCAGTGCTGTAGCAAGTCCTTGTCTGAACAGTTTTCAGTGGATGTACCTGCAATGAGTGCATATCAAATGCTTTTACTGTACTTTAGAGGTTTGTTCTGCCTGCAAATTTCCTTTAGAAGTGCAGTCAGTTTTTGGTGGCCAAAATGATTACCTGGCTGCAGACTAGTCTTGCTCATCAGCATTCTGTACCATTGCCACAAGCTGAAGGAGAAAAAGACAAGGAGGAGGGAGGGGAAAAACCCTCAAAACTAGATATAAAAATGGGAGAAGTGATTAAAGAAGATCACTGAGGTGGAAAATAAGCTCACTGCCAAGTTGTTTAGAAACAAAATTCCACGTACTCTAAAAGTAGTGCATTTCAGCAGAACACTTGTCCTCCTTGTTCTTTTTAAGTTTCCCTTGGGACTGAGCTACAATGCAGAAATTAATAATTTGGTAGGGCCAAAAAAGGAGGATGTGGTAAAATTTAGTGGAAGGTCCATTTATAAACTTGTGTGGTACTGACGTCAGTTGGTACTGACGTAAAAGAAGATAATAAGGTGTCCATACAGCTGAGGGAAGGAAAACGGTAAACAGGTACACTGGAAAAACCCTATAACCCCACCAATCAATGAACCAAACTTGGCTTTGTACCTCTTGTTTAAAATCATAAGAACGATTAAAATTTAATGTTCCCACTTACTGTTTTCAACATTTATTATTTCTCGATCTCAATTCTGAGTTTTGTCCTTTGACCTGTTGGCAGCAATGTTAGCAGTCAGAAGCCTGTCTGTATTTGACAAAGAGGGTTAAAAATCCATTCTTTACATTTATGTTATTATTACAACTTTGGGTTCATGTACTAATATTCTTTAAAAAATATAAAGATTACTCATTAGACATTCAATTTAAGTTACCTGAGTTACTCCTGGAAGCCATTACATATTTACATTGCTTAAAAGGGTCCTAAATTCTAGGTACTTTGACTTGCAGTCATTAAATATCCACAGTATTTGAAACTACTCCTGATGGAACACTGAGAAAGTAAAGGATTCAATTTCTTTTTATATGAAAACTTTAAACCAGGCTGGTTGAACTCGGAGCAATTGTACATGAATGGGGGGCATCAACAGAAGTAGGGGAAATAGGTCACAGCCCTTTTTTTTTTTCTGCTCCAGATACCCTGTCCACTGTGACAGAGAATTCAATAGCATGATTTCTGGATGAGAAGAAAGTAGTTCTGGTTGCTTTAAGGTATACCACCCCTCCAATACTGAATGCCAGTTCTGTGCTCTGAGGGTGTATTTACATCGGTATTAGCTCAGATTAAGAATTAATTCTTTGAAGCAGATCTCCTGTATGCCCCCATTTACCATATTTTGGTTTACATTGCAGAGAACTCAAATTGTATTCCCAAAATAAAGTGAAACAAAGATACTCCAGGAGCCCACCTAATGTCACCCAGTGGGCCAGAATGGTCAGGGGAACACTCCCTTCCACCCCATCTCTGTGTAAGCAGAGGCATCCAGTCCAATCCTTTTCACTGTTTAAATCTTCTACTGCTCTTGCTCATCACATAAATGTAGATATGACCTGAAGACCCAATTTCAAGCTATGCTGACCAATTTCTTGAAAGGATGCTGACTTCCTAATTCTGGGCCCTCATGTGTCTGAGGGTGACAGGCCAAATTACTGAACTGAGTGTTGCCTGAAATCAGCTCTATAGACAGAAAAAGTCACAAGCTAAAGCACACTACTCAGTGCCTTTAAAATATGGACCAAATCCAGGCTTAAATCTTTATCATAAAAGAAATATAAAATGGAAAAACAAATCAACTTGTTTATGCTGGTGGAGGCTTTAGCTCCCTAAATTCCAGATTTGTCAAGAACTTCTTCCAAAATGTCTTCAGGAGACTGCACTGATTATAGTTTCTAGAGGCATCCTTCCAAAGATATCACATTTATGTTTTGCAGCAACCCAAATCAGTGTGCCACCTATGGCAACAGGCCAAATCCCATATAATCCCATTCTCTTCAGCAGTTGTTTTCTCAGAACAGATGCTTTAAGCCCACATTAGATTCCATTGAGTGAAACCATCTGCGTACTCTTTTATAGGGTTTCTTAATTTTCTTGAACATAAATATATCTTCTCAAATAAATAACCTTTATATCAATACAAGAAAGTGTCCCAACAACATGGGATCCCAGTAAAAGCATGTGTCAGCAAAAATGATGATTGCTCCTCTAGCATGGAGGAAAGGTGGGTAAGTTTTGATACCTCCTTGCTGCTATAAGCACATAAACAACTTCAGTGGATTCATATTTTTGTTGCTTTCAATTTTAAACTTTTCTGGTGCAATATCTCACTTTTGTAGCATAAAACCTTAATGCTACCTATCTGACAAGATGACCTGCCTCTAGTTCCTTCATAGTCTACAATACACAGAATCTGACAGAGGAACAGTTTTCCACTTGGTCAATCAGGATCACATCTCAATGGCGATTTCAGACCCTATCAGCTTTGCCATGACTTTATTTTGATCAGAAAGAATATGATCAGCTATTTATATGCCTTCTCAGAAAACTGGGAGCGCCAATATCTCCCACAAGCCAGACTCTAAACATGTTAATTAGTTCTAGTAAATTCCATCATTGTTTGTTTCAGTATTTATTTAATTTTAGAAAGGGAGATGTGTGTTTCTAACCTCATATAACAACCCTGAGGAATGTGAGCTTTTGTATTGGACAAAATTTGATTTGATGCCCTTCGTTTACATTGTAAATAATTCCTACAAAAATGGACTGAATAAGTACTTATAACAACACTGATGGTTTTGAGAGGATTGTTTGATTGAGAGGGGTGGTTTTGGGTTTTTTTTCTTCTTCTTCTTTCATACAGCTGGTATAATATTTATAATATTTATAATAATATTTATCTCTTTGATGCTTAATGTTTCTGGCACTAATTTCTTGATCATCTACCATGATGCTGGACAGGTAATTCTACCTTATCATCTCAGATGACAGAAAGCACATTAGAATCATACGGTCCCACACAGCGAAGCTTTAACTATCCTGCCAGCTCCAAGTGTGAAAGCAGAGTGTAACTGTTTATTCATTCTACAAATTACAAATATTTATGAGCATAAGAAGGACCTAGATTCCAACTGATATAACATCTGTATGTGAGGATCCTTTGACCAACTATGGTAATCCTTTCCAAAAGAGAAAGATGGCTACAATTAGTATAGAAATGAAGTGCTTTCCAAGGAATAGTTTTAAAGGCATTTATCAATATAAAATATGGATAGTAAAAAGATATTTATCTGGCAGTGTACTGAGACATCTTCAATTTACTCGGAAAACTATTTAATCAAGAAACATAGCAAAGCCTTCGTTTCATATATCATTCATGAAATGGAAAATATCACACTATCCTCAGAGTGCAATTATCTGTTATGATTTGAAAATGGTGCTTCCTAAATCATCTTCAGTGTCACTTTTTGCTGCACACACCAGATTTTGGGAAAAGACAACCCAGATTTTAAAGTGGCTCAGGAGAGCTGATTGGCACACATCTGAAGATAGTTTAACTAGAAGTTGCACCTAAAAAATAACCATTAATTTAAAAAATAAAAACTGTTTTTTTTCACAATAAATATATTTTGAAGTATCTTCCTACTTAAAAGGGCCTGTATAAATAATATAGAATACCTAGATTTAAAAAACATAATTTTCAACAATTGCCATTTGTTGAACAGATAGAAATCAAGCTACGCAATGGCCACCCTGAAATTTCTTGACAGAGCCTTCTAAATTACTACATTTTTGCGTATTTCCTTTTTATTCTACTCTCATATGGGTGTAAATTTATATAAACACACACACACCACATACATAAGAATTATTTTAAATTAAATTTTTTAGTGTCACAAATGAGAAGCTGCAATCTGGAAAGTATTCAGTCAGAAAATAAGTCAGAGAAGATGCCCAAGTCCTCAAAATACCTCAAGCTCTTGAGTGCTTTATTCTGCTGCCTTTTTTCTGACTTCAAGTTTGAATAATTTCATTGACCTTGGGGATGTGTCTGACATTGGTCCAAGAAGTTCCATGTTTTAATGGGCTATGATGTCATGTGCAACAAAAAGCTTATGTTCAAAGAAAAGGCCATCAACAGTAAAACACTGAAATCTTATGTAACTGAATATAGATTTTGCTTGTACTCAGCAATGCATATTAATATGGCAGTGAATCACTGTAGCCTGCTACTGTAAGCAATACTGTTTTAACAGGAGGCACTTAGAATAAATCTTGACAGCATATGAAAAATGTTTCCATTTTGCTTTGCTTTAAATTGCTAATCAACTGCTTTCTCTTGATTGCTGTTTCCCAGTCATTTCAAGAAATAACTGTATGTTCAAATGAAAATAAACAGAATCAATGTGCTTTTAAAGCTGTTTATGATTGTACATGAATGACACGTTAGCTACACTTCACAATAGATGCATTGTAGGGCCTTTCCTTTCTAACTGAAATGTACTTTTTACAGAATAGATTACCTGCTGGGAACTGAGCAGGCTGCATATGTATGCCCACCTATGTGCAGGTGGCTTTCAATTAAAGGCATTTCATCTAATTAAAGGCAGAGTTGTGATTGACCTGGCTGACATTACATTTTCTGGGAATTGAAAATGCAGCTTTTCTTGTTTTGCACATTCTCTCAGTGCTCCTCTAGATGAGGCAAGGAGAGATGATGCCTCCACTCATTATCCTTTTGGTTGCTTTATCATTATGTCTATTCTTCACAGACTTAATGATATCCTGCCTTAAAATGGGATTTTAACCGTCCAAAGAAACTCAGTTCTATACCTTGCCCCTTGCCTTTTGATGGGTCAGAAAATGAGGTATTACTCATAATGGTTGCTGAGAGAACTCAATTCTCTGTTCTCCTGGTAACTCTCAAACAAAAACCATTAATATCATGCTAAGAAACAACATGCCATGGTACTTTGAGGTGCTTAATGCAAGCTACAAGTTTTTAACCTTGAACTTAAGAACTTAGCAATATAATTTTTTTGGTTTTGTCATCTGACACTTTACAAAGTTACTGTATAAGAAGAGCTCTGTTTTACGGGTAAAGCATCTCTCTAAATTGTAGCAAGAGGGAAATTGAGCAGAGGGAGATTTTTTAATAGACTGGCTGACAGCGAACATATATTTAAGAGGGACATTTATCCAGTATCATTAAAATTTAATTTCTTGAAAAATTGTTGTGGGACAAAAGTAAGAGGTTTTAATTCAGACTCCCAGTTTCTCTCCTGATCTACTCTTGCAAAAGCACCAGATATTATAATAAGCCCTTCACTCTGGGTGAGGAAGGTTGTGGCTAACACCTTGAGCTTGCACACCCTGTAAAGTCCAGATCCTTCACTACCAGAAACTCACTGATCAAGCTCTTCAGGAAGTTTGAGTACATAGCTGGTCTGCATTATCTGGTGACTTGTCTGTATGTCTTCCTTCCAAACATCCATAGGAGGCCTAAATGTTTAATAACTTTTAAATAACTAAGTTGAATGCGCTGTGCATGAAAACTAACCACCACTATGATTTTCACATAATGGAAAAAGTTGTACTGCTGTGAGTTCTTAAAAATTATTAGAAAACAAACATTTCCCTTATTTGTAAGGAACTGCCTTTCAACTTGTTACAGCACTTATGTGCTAAAGGATATAGGTAAAGATACTCTCCACAATTAAACAAATTTCTTCCTAAGGACTTTTTATTTAACACATATTAAAACTCTATAAATATTCCATTCTCACACACTGCATAGACATCTGAAATAGAAAGCCCTTATTACTTTTTGTTCACAGCAGTTGATGTTTTACAATGAGGCAGCTGTAGATTAACTAATTCCTCTAGTGGTGTTTAGATGATTCAGCTGCTCATAAATGTAACTTTTTATTCTTAAGAAAATAGCCTAATATAGTGCATTTTAAAATTACAGAATGCAATGGATTCATGTATATCAAGGATTATAGCTGAAGCACAATACATATGATGTTTAGCCTGATTTGATTTCTTGCTGTTTGTCCGGGGCATGATTCTAAGAAACAGAAGTTAATGAAAGGTGTCTGCAAGGCTATTAGTTGAAAGAAAAATAAAACCACCTTGCCTATAAGATAATATACTTTGGAGATAATAAATCTTACTGAATGCTTCCTTATTTGAGTTAAACCTTCCGTAAATTGTTGTAATTAAAACAAAAGCATCAAATGCAGCATGTGTACAAATCAGGGGCCTTCTTTTGACATCAATTTCTGGAATATTCAATGATGTTTTGTGTTTTACTGTGGACTTTTAGAAGTCCAGAAACTTCTCTGAAGTATGCTCTAGGCCAAGCCATCTTCTGGCCTCTCTCTGGAACAGGAAATTATACAGTGGATACATTAACAGTGACCATGATGAGGCAGGGAGGGAAGGAGAGAGTTCAGAGATCAGCCATACAGCTGCAGCATCAAAGTTGTCCAAGATTCCTCCCATTTTGAGATCTTGAAGCTTCAGACTGCCACTAACATTGCTGAAAGAACTGAAGCCCTTGAAACAGAGAAGTCACCAGACGAGCAATGACTATTGCTGTTCATTGTTCTTCATATAAATAAAAGTTCTTGAAAGAAGCAAACATAGACAATGATCCAAATTCTTAAATGCTGTACTTGCAAACCAAAATATACTAAGTTTCTTCTGTTTCCAAGAAGATATTATCTGCTCATTTTAGGAAGCAACTGAAGCTGGACAGCAACCATTTAAAAAAGTAATCTCTTTCTAATCAAAATTAATAATTCATCCAATAAATCAGCTAATTTTGTGCCAAACTATATCCCAGATGTTGCTGTTCCAAACTGACTTTACTTTTTGACAGATATGCAGGACTTGACTGTGAGCAAAACCCTGACTTCTAATGTACAGATCAGTTCCTTAACTTTTAAGAGATTTTACATAGGTTTGAAACATTGATTACTACAGAGCTTAATAGTTCTTTATGTTTCAGGCATTTTTGGTTTTTTCGGATTTCCTTCTAATCCCCGAAGTACTCATATTATTACATACAAGTTTCTGACTTGTTCAGCCCCATGGAAACAAAATACCCCTGAAATCCAGGAGTGCTCTATCTCTTTCCACTCTCGACAAGCAGTTTTACCCCCAAACAAAGACTCATTCATTTACTTGCTATGAACCTTTTTCAGTTTTAATTCCTACCATAAGTTTCTAATTCTGCCTGAGCACTACCTTTACTATTCATGATACCAAGGGGAAGAAGAGTGTCACTCAGAAAAGAAACATTTTTTATATGAACTCCTTACTAGATTTTGAAAATGTGCTTAGAGGCTTTCATGTGGTAATTAATTGTGCTTTCACAGGTTAAAGAAATTGATTTCACTCCAAAGTAAGATGATGGTTCAGAAGATTTAGCTTTTCGGTTTTGCTTTTTGCTCATGCAATATGTTCACTTAGGCATATATCTGAAAAGTGCAAAAACTTTCCATCTGAAAATGGTTCTTGAGCTATTAGTTCAAATGGATCTGTTTATCACAGCTGTAATAACCAGTGCTAGTGACGCTATTGAGCCAAAATTCAACCAATTTGGAAAGGTTCTGCTTCTTCTTCTGATCCAGCAGACATCTGTGTATTGCGAATATTTTTTATTCTCAATATTTTTTCATATTTCCTAAGTAAACCTATACATATCAGCTAAACTGTAAAATCCTTTATGTTCATATATTTGAGTTTCTTTTACTAAAAGCATGGTCACTAAAAGTAGAAATTTCCATTGCTTCAATACAGCACAATTCCACTATAATCACTGAGTGTAGCCAGAAGGTAATTGCTGTATATAGATAGATATTAAAGTAATTCTACAAACAGAATGCTGTTTTAAAATAGAAGAACGAATTAATCTTTTTCCAAAATTCCGTTTTACAGGCTGATCAGTGTACAGTAACAGGAAAGCGAGGAACAGAAATATAATAAAAATATTGACCCTTTAAGAAACAAGTAGGGAGAAGTTAAGAAAGAGATGTTACAGGGACAATAGAAGTGGTTCTTGCTGTGGAAAACTGCAAAAGAAATAAGAAATCTAGTTTCACTCAAATTAAAATACAAATATGAAATCATATGTTACGAGAAACCACATTGTTAGAGAATGCACTGTAGACTCTCCATCACTACAATGATCCGTATCCAGCCTATACTACCAGAAGTCATTGTCATCTGAAGAATTTTTGCAGAACTGAGAGAAGTGGATGGTCTTATGTGAATATATACTCTTTCATGATTCTCAGAGGTGCAAGGGGCTGAACTGGTACTGAGAATTTACTATCTCCATTACAAGAGATGTCACAAGGCACATTAGGAAAACAGATTATGTGCTTATACAGCACAGTTTTCTTTTGTCGCTATTGCTGAAAAAAACAGGTTAAATGTTTAAGCTCTTTTTAACAGTATGTGAAAGTGCAACACGGAAGGCTCCAGTGCAGTCACATTATGATACTTTGAGCTATAATCTTTCGTTCATTAACCCAGAGGGTTTTGTATACACATATAAGTAATGCCACAGTTTAATCTTTTCACTGGGCGGGAATTTAAGCCATATTGTTTTTAACATTTAGGAATCTGGGAGCAGTTCATGTGCAGTTACTGTGCCTCAGCATGGAGGGTCTAAATCGTTGATTGATATTAATTGTGGCTATGTGTCTGAGCCCCAGTTTTGATCTATATTAGCCCCTTTTCTCATTTGCAAGTTATGCAGATTTGCCAAGTGTATGCCACCACTCGCAGCATCAATCACAGAGATATCAAAGGCAGTTTTCAATTAACTTGTTCAGGTACTGGTGAACACTTCATTGCAGAAGCCTGAATCTTGGAACAGAAATTAGTTTTTTTTTCTAAAGCAAAAATGGTACCTAACAATGTTTTATTTTTATTTGTCTCTATTTTTCCTATTTTTTGTCTCAGATAGTCAAGGCTAATATTGAAATCAGCAAATATATCAAGTGCATTGTAGTCACTGTATCTCATTAAGAAACTAAATTTAGTTAGCATTTCCATTTGCAGCATGAGGATTTAAGTCTGGAGACAGGAGTTTAATGACACTTTCATGCACTACAGCATTTTGTTAAAATCTGGTATGGTAGAAGGAAATAGAACTTTATGATGCTTACTGCATAAAAACTTAATATTCTCCCTCACCCTCAACACAATCTGTGCCAGTCAAATATACAGTCCCATAGTAAACCAGCTTGACATTAAGAACTATCTTAGCTCTGGTGCTTCAAGCAACATTTTCTTGATAGGAAGGAAAACCAATAAGGAAACACTTTTTTTCCTTTCTGAAAAGTTCTACCTCAAATTTGCTAGGTTTAAATTACATAAGAACCATATCTGCTTTTAAAACAATGTAATTGACATGCACCTGAGCAGAAAATGTGAGAAGATACGTCCTGGAAAATTTTTCTTCTTAAAAATTGTGTTGTATTTAAATTTATTGAGATGTTAAAGCTATGAAATTCCAGTTCACCCCTCAGGTCAGGAGCTCTGTTTGCACAGTAGCAACCACATATCTTTTGAATTGGCTCTCCTGTTTTTCTGAGAAAAGCAATATAAACAGAAGATTCAATGCTTGTTGCTTTCTTCTTTAATTTGTCAGCACCTTCTATCTAGAGGGGCTGTGGTGCCAGACAGCATGCTGCATAAAGACTGCAGCAGACAAATTGCATTACATATTGTGGCATATATACTGACATAGAAGTGCCTTGAAAAATCTAAATTATATCTTCTGTCTAAATCACAGCCACCACACTGGAGATAGGTTGAAATGGATGGTGTCACAGTGTAGGTGTGACAATCCCAAATGTAGTGCCCCCTCCCCCCCACAAGACTCTCCCAAACTAGATGATGCTCACTTGTTCCCTCTACATCCCCTCCCTCCTCTAGGGATGGAGTTGGAAACTGGAGGCACAAAAAGGTGCAAATTGCAGCTTGAAATGAGAACAATTTTCTGGAAACAGCAATGAGATAAGAAAATGAACCCTAACAACAATATTGATAAAATATATACAAAAAGAAAATCATTCCCATGCAAAAATGCTTATTGCAGAGCCTGACTAACCCAACCACAGCCACCTTTTCGCTAACTGGAAAAAGAAACACCTTTCTTCCCAGAAGGGAAAGAAAAGAGTCCCTTTCCCCACACCCTGGCCAAAACATAAGATGGTATTTTTCTGTCCTTTTTGTGCCAGTGACAAAAACCTCCTATCTTACGGGTTACAAAGCTACTGCTTTCTTTAAATTAACTTTACCTATATATTTATGTCAATATATTCACAAGCTCTGGAATTCCATAAGTGGGATGACACACTTCTACCACGATAGCCTTTTTAAAAGCCATTGTGTTTTTATGGGTTTTCAGAAAGAACTGATTATGTCAGAGCACAGATAACAATAATGCAGTAACATAGCCTTTTTTGGTGTTTTCCAAATGAACCTTAAAAACTTATTTGGAACAACATTATAATGCAAATTTGGGGGCAAACTATTAAGGAATTCTTTCCAAGAATATGGACATTGATATCGAATTAAAGTTTGGGGAAAATTCATTAATATATGGATGACTGTCAGCAGGAGATAGTTGAGAAAGAAAAACTTGCATTTTTGATTGTACATATAGCAGTTTACGTATAAACTGCTACAGCATAAACAGGTCAGTAAAAATTGAACTGAAGTTTCTTCTTACTTTAAGAACTAAGTGCACTTTTGTTGAATAGCTCCATATAATCATTCCAGAGTTTTGGAAAATATTGATATTGAGTTCACCAGAGCTATCAAGGCTAGCATTAACCTTTTTGCTTACTTAATAAAAAGAAGAAAACATTTCATATTCACAGTTTAACCAGCAGAAAGATAGGATTCTGTTACTTATGTTTGTATTTTCATTGTCAGCTTGGAGCATCTGGGGAGGTGTTATAGTGACTACCTCTTAGTCAGCTTTTTCCTTGTAATTCTATTTTATGGCATCTTTATTTAGACTCCTGTAGAGGAAAATATGGTCAGCAAAACTTATTAATTTGTCAGTGTTTCTGATCATTACCATGTTTTAAATGCAATTTACCAGGAAAAAAAAAACAGTTTTATATAATACATCGAGAACCATGAATTAAATTAATTTTCCTAATTGCACAATTCTTAATCTTTCTGAATAGACAATGAAATTCACAGTTGCATAACTAAGTGCAAGATTTGACAACTTTTTCAATTTATTACAGTAAATTACAATTTCACTGAAGCACTCATTCTAGGTTAATTAAAATGCAAGTTGCCAGTAAATGAATTATGCAAATAAGATACTGCGCAAGTCATGCAGTAATTACCAATTCTACATTTATAACCTTATTGATTTTCAATAATTTGTGCTATATCTTAAATGTGTAATTTGTAATTAAAGAAAAGATTAAGCAGGAAGTGCTATGTGAGGGGTTTTGAAAATAAACTAATAATAAATCATTACTTTTCAGTCTTTTTGCTGTAAGCCCTTTTGGAGATGCAAATTTTGATGTGGTATATTTTCATCATAGCTTGGCCAATCTCAGTCTTCAGCAGAGTTAGGCAGATTGCCTAAAAAATGGAGAATCCCTCATTTGTTACAGAGTTTTAGAAGTTAGAATGTCAGTTCTTCATATTAATCACATTATCTTTATAACTGTACAAGGAATAAGTCTTAGTAAATTGACAGGGTCTGGAAGGAATAAAAGATCATCTTGTTTATTTCTTTGCCTTGTCTTCCTCTCACAGGACTGTCTAACTCTCTCCTCATTCAGAAACTCAGTTGGATCACAGTTGGAAAGTATGGGCATGATTTAATGGGCAAAAATTTTGAAAATTATTAAATGCTAAAATTAGCTCTGTATTATCAGATTGCTTCTGAACTGTTTTAGAGTCACTGTCTCAGACACTAATTGCTGCTCTCCCCCAAGAGCCCCCTAAATTTTTGCCAGTAATAAGATTTTCTAAACTGTGGATTGATATGGAGATGGCATTACTGAAACATTTATAACTAGGAGCAACAGCATAAGTTATACATGTGCACACAAAAGTTAAGAAACAACTGTCTCTTTGGTTAATTAGAATTTAATTACTGTATCACTTAATTAATGACTTTTAAAATGGTTTCACTTTCTTTTCATTGTAACTTCAGGGCATTGGAAAGGTATTACCTTTTTGTGGTTTGTATTCCTCAGCCTTCCCTGAGAAACTACTGCAGAACACAGTGGTACAAAAGGTCAAAAGTCTGCTGGACTTCACACACTTAACACATGTAGAGTTAATTGCCAGATAGCAGTGTGATTTCAGCTGCTGCTGGCTATTAGCTAAGGTTCAGGCAATTATCTGTGCCTGAAAAGTACAGCCTAGTCCTGGAAATATTTTGGATACAAGAGGAAACAGCACTAGATGGTCCAGTCCACCCAATCAGGGCTGCCCCTGACCCACCACCCAGCCATGCCTTCTTCCCTGGCCCCAGCAACTTCCCAGAGGCCGGGGTGGCAGCAGGAATCGGGGCTTGCTTCTGCTGGGTTTGTTTTAGCATTGGCAAAGCTGCCGAAGGAATCACTCATCAATTGTCTTTATATTCCCTGGAGAAATAAGGCAGCATTACACTTTGCTGCTATATAGTGCTGTAATAAGCAAAAGAGGAAGACAATTACTTGACTTTATCCTCATGGATAGGGATAGATATAGCATTCAAAAGTAGTATAGAAGTGGGATTCAAATATTGATTATTTCATTTCTTGCTGATAATAGCTTTTAGTCTGAACTGTGCATTTGTAAACCTGCCTTAAAATTAACATCTACTGAATCCAATTTTAGGAATACTTTGACGAAAGTAACATTAGCTATGTTCAGCCACATTTAATTTTTTCTTGCAGTGTCTGCAGAGGATACCAAAATACTGCAAAACTCATGCCTAGCTTGCAATGCAAACATGGAACTATCTGGGTAGTTTGTACGTGAAAGTCACAAGGGGAAGATCCCAGCTGAAAGCAATTGTCACTACCTCTCCTCACAGTTATAGAGATACCTTTGGCTAAAAGACCAAATCTTTGGATATCCATATATTCTATTTCAAACCTTTGGATATCCATATATTCTAAAATTTGTCTCCACTCATCCAAACAGCCAGGTTAAGAGAGATCTGTGGACTGTCTGAGGAAATCATTCTGTGCTCAATCCTTTCCGGACCTTCACATTCTCTTTTAAAATGCTCCGTAGATGCTGCAGTCTCATGTAGTGTGTTATTTACTATGATATGTCAGACAGAAAACATCAAGGTCATATGAAGGTTTCAGCAATAAACAGAGTCTTTTCTGAGCCAATGTATGAAAATTGTTCAATTTTACACTAAAAGGAATATAAATTGCTTAGAAGAGACTTCCAGAGGAGTTGTAAGACAAGGTGGTTAAAGAAATGTGAATTGCAGCCCCAAAAGGCACAAAGGAGCTGAGGAAGGTTGGTGAAGACTCACAGTGAAGTACTGTGCTGAAGCTCTAGGAAGAGATGAGTATGTGTACTGCTCTGGCAGATCTGGTGGAAAAACTATCTGATTTCAGTGCACAAAACTAATACTTAGGACAACCTACACAATCACTGTGATGAAGATTCAGACTTAAAGAACATATTTAAGTGATTAAGTGCTCCAAATTGAAAAGATATCTAAACTGTATTGCTTGTTCACATTAAGTGAGCAAAAGTAACTTCAGATGAAATCCAGGGCCAGTGTTTCAGAAAATAAAACATTTAAACAACACTTTAAAAAAACTAAAACCTGATTCTCTAAATTAAACCACTAACCAAAAGTAAAGAATTAACTAAAATTTGTAACATTCACTTCTTCCATATCTAAATTTTGACCTAGTACTTCAGTGACTATTCAAAACAATTAGCATATGTAAGTTTAAAAATTAATGTTGTTTTTGCTTTCTTCCATTGTCTTCAAACAAACACCCCCCCAAACAAACAGACAAGCAAACAAACAAACTAAAAAACCCCTAACCCTCAAAGCCCACAGATTATTAAAAATCCTCTAAGGGACCTGGAATTCATTGACTTTAAAATTTGGTGCAGGGAGTGATCTGGGATGAGCCAGTGTAAGAACATTTGAACTGCACACAAGGCAAAAGCTTGCAAACAATGAAATGTAATAGACTGTGGAATGATCTCCCCAGGGAAATAGCAATGCTTGATGCCTAAAATCAGACTAGATGAAACAACACTGTTGTGCACAACACCATAGTTGTGGCCAAGAAGTGACTCACTTGCTATTTTTCTCTCTGAAAAATCTATATTTCTGTGATATTTTTGTGATAACAAGCAAGTCTACAACTCTTTTGATAATATCCATTAGGTAATGGAACAGTAATGACTATGTAGAAAATGGATAGGTAAGTTTTGTCCTATTTGATATCAGAATGGAAAGCTTTTGGCAGAAGGGAGCAGATTTTCATCCAAAATCATTTCATGAGCTGAGGAAGTTCTGAATAAACCACAGCCCATCAAGATGTGCTAAAAGCTCACAAGGTGGGTGCTTCAATGCACACCAAGGTTCAAAAGAGCACTTGACAGAAATAAGAGCCATGCACAATCATTAGAGGTATAAAAAGTTATTGTCACTGACTATTTTGGTCTGAGTACAGCAAAGTTCTCTACTGATTTTCAAGTATTTCTGTTCCTGGACATTACTGCTCATCTTCTTTAGGCTGAGGATTGGAATATTTCTATCTTCTTTTCACTGTTCTATAGAACTGAAACAATAGCATCAGCAAAACTGGATGTAATACAAAAGAAACAAAGGCATTTCTTACTTTGAAAACTCAATGAAAAAACTTCATAAAAAATCATGAAAGGAAAGAAATTTACAACAGAGAATGGCTGGAAATGTCAATTTGCTTTAAACTGAACAGTAAAAGGTATTTCTTGCAGGAACAAGAAAATTGCACTGGGACTAAAATAGTACCATGCAGTTTAAGCCTGTTGTTAATGGCTAGGAGGGTAGCTACAAAGAAATGCTTGTGACAAAGGCACATTTCTTCTGTTGAGTGTTGCAGTTGTCTGTATGACAATGTGCTTTTCATATAAGTCCAAATAAATAAAAACCTATTTTCTAAGCAAATGGGATTGGAAATGGGAAAAAGGGAGGCATTTTCTGATCTTAATGCTAAGATGCATTTTACTAATGCTTCTGAGGTTTAGGAAAAATTAATTATTCCTTTGTTGTAAAGTTTTTTATAGTGAGAATCTTTATCAAATGCAACACTATGTTTGCAGCAATGTCCTGAGGCAAGAGCAGAAGAAATTCACTCAGTGCCACAGCAAATGATCAGACTGTACAGGGGCAATCAATTCAAAGTGCAAACAATAACATTAAAACAAATAATAATAAATGATCCAAACCAAATTAACTCTTTAATTAAAAAGCAACCTTCAGAGAGATGAAGGACCTAGAGAGGGAGAGAGATCAAATCTTTGTCAGGAAGACTAGTGTGAGGAAAAGCAGTTCAAGAGAAAAAAGTGCTTTCTGAGGAATGTTTTTTTTTTTTTAACAAAATATGTTGAATCAGATCTTCAAACCTAAGGATCAAATAAAAGAAAATTGATGGGAAAGACTGATTTGGTAGATAGCTGCAAAGGATCATTCTGCTCCTATTAATTTTTTTTTTTTTGAAAGACTGATGCAGAATTGGTTAAGAGTGCAATCAAATCTTTCTTCTCTTTGCTAGGGATGTCCTTATAAGTAAAGAAAATTTATAAGTAAATAAAAAGCCATGGACTTTTCAGGAGAGGTGTCTCAACCAGGATGATGTGACAATTCTGTTGAAGATCCTGTTGCAGTCAATTAGACACCACTCCTGCATGTACTAACATTTAATTTAATTAAGATCTGGAAGAAAAGTACTTATTACTTCAGATCAAATACACTTGAACATGGTATTCAACAGTAAAAAAAAAAGACGAATAGACTACACAAAATAAAACACCCCACCCAAAAAACCAACAACTAAACCCAGACATTAAGCATCTAGGAAAAAGACTCTGGGAGAGTATTTTGTTTGAATTACCCTCAAGCATCTTTCTGAAAAGAAGTTTGAACTTCTGTCAGTTATTTCTTCATCCTTTCAGAGTTTTAAGAAGTAAATAATTGTCCAGTTTTTGAGGCCTGACCTACTGTAAAGCTGAGTCCATTTTAGCTAGATTAGCAAGTAATGGAGTATTCAAAAGACTGACAGGTACTGGGGGAAATCCTGATATTAGTGATAGTTACTGGAAGTCATATACCATTAAAAGTACAAAAAAAAAGAAAAATGAAAATAATATGCAAAGCTTATAGGGAAAGGTAATAAGTTTCATAAAACAAGATGATCTGTTAGGAAAAAAAGAGAAAACATCCCAAAACCAGATTTGTGGGCTTACCAGTACTTTTTTGAGTCTGAAGCACGAGACATTGCATATGGTCTTTCTTTATTGCCTTTTCCAAGAAAATAGAGAGTGTTCCCACTGTTTGCCTTTCCTGATACATCTGGACATCTGTGTTTCAGTAGGACTTTACTGGCAAAAAGACATTTCTTGTTTTCCCTAAGAGGCCAAATTCAGTGAAATGCACATTAATTGCATTGATTCCTGTTCATTTTTCCACCCACTCTTTGGATCAAAACTGCGAATCTTACCAAGACCTAACAAACAAAAGCTTTATTGAAATTTCAAGGTACATATTCCAACTTTGGGAAATTCCATACAAAAGGCCATGCAAGATTGACTTCCTTGTGTTTCTGGCAAGCAGTAAGGGATGGAAATGGCAATCTTCAACCCACTAGATCTTGAAAAAATTGGATGAAATTTCACAGGATAAAGAAATTTGCTCATTTTTTTCTCAGCTGAATTTCAAAAAATTTAGTGTAAGTGATTGAGTTGTTTGAATTTATTTGATTTCTTTTTTGTCAGTTTCATGAGTCATTGATGATGAAACTATTAAACAACATGAACGTGAGTTTTGCTGTACCTGTTCAGGCACATAACTGAAATATACACTTCAGATTCAAAGGGAACTCTTGGCTGCTTAGTCCTTTCGAAAATTATGGTATTTATACAAGAAACTCACTTGTGGCCTTTTTTTTTCTAAAAGCAAGCATTCAGTCACATACATGTGTAACTTCACTTTCTCACCTTGAGGCCAATCCTGAAATCCTTTTCAATATTCATCCTGGCAGGAATTTTTATTTTCAGAGGAAATAGAGTAAGGATTTCAGGAATGGCCACTATTGTCTATGTTCATGTCACTCACTTTCTTTAGTTTTAGGGTATCATTTTTGTTCCTTTCCTGGCCCATCTCTCTTCAATCCAAACTTACTTTGCTAACTAGTTTAATGTTCCAATCTTCCAAAGAATAACATATTTAGAACAGTTCAAGAAAAACATTGTTACAGGGTTTGATAGCCTGGGGCATATAGCACTTTGCAGAAGAGAAAAACAAAATGTATTTTTTGCTGACAGAACTGGAGAAGTTGAATTTTCAGCAGTTTGTGCCCACGGGCAAAGTGTACAATTGTCTTAAGTCCACTCTTTGGAACTACAAGAAATCAATTATTTTTTCCTGTGCTAGTATTGTGCTCCAATCTCTCCACAGCACTGGAGCCAAACTCGAGCAGTTTTACATCCTGTGAATAGAACAGTAATAGCTGTAATTATGTGGTATTGAGTAATCTGAGACCAAGTTCCCTCCCTGCCTCACAGTATATGCATCTTAATTTGGACTGTAGATTTGTCATAGTTTCCTGATTCATAGCAAGTGAACAGGTTTCAAGGTTTTAGAAGCTGACAGTCTTGTTCAGCACCACTGGTCAGTACTTTTGCATAAGAGACAGAATAGCAGGTTGCTTTTTAGCAACAACAAACCTCACGCATGTCCAAGACCAGTAGTCTTGCTACTAAGTTTCATACTAATATCTATTAGCTAGAGAATAAAGCACTCCACCTTTTTTCTTGGATGTATGTTTTGTTGATCCCACACAAAAATTGTCAGTTCCATTTTCCTCACAAAGAAACAAGCAAAGACAGTTAATGAGCTCCCCCTCCCCAGTGTAACATTTCTGTTAAATTCCAATTAGAGACTAAAAAATTAAGTTTAAGCATCATCTATAAAAAAACTCATTCTGTATCTTACAGTATCTGTTTTTGCACTGCAAGTTTTCTGTACTGACAAAAGAAAAGGATCTTAGTGAAACATTGTATTCAAACCACATTTTTGAAAAAGAAAATAAAATTACTTAAATATCACAAATGTAGTACAAAAAAGTTTTTAAAAGCCAGACTTTATTGTGCTAGCTATTTTTGATTTTGCCTGAGAACACAACACATCTGTCAGCAGACAACTCAGAGATCTCAGTAGTTCTGAGATCTAGTCCGACAAGTGAGCACACCATTTTGTTATATTTTACTTCACTCTTACTACTCTTCAGATTTATATCCCAATTACCAGAGTAGCAAATGAGAACATAGAACCAGCTCATGGAGTGATAGATGAAAGTGTATGAAAGTCCAGACTTAGCTACTAAAGACCTCTGCATTAACTTTGGTTCTTAATATATTATTTAAAAGCTGTTCAACAAACAGGTACTGTTTTTGTATGAGGTCTGTGACTTTTGGCACTTTCTAATTACATGGATTGAGCTTGATGAGCAATACATTTAATTTAAAGACATCTCATTCAAGAAACAATCTGAAAGTAATAACCTTCATTAAGTCTGGAAGTTCCGTCCTAACTTTCCTTAATGTTTTCAGCTGTTGATATTCACCTTTGAGTCATCTGTACATACTGAAGGATGTACAAACAATTCACTGATCTAGCCCTCTGAATTTAGGAGTTACATCATAACTGAGCTCTCGTGGTGCACAATATCTATCATAATTATGATCAAAGGATGAAATTAAATATGAGTGACTTGAATATGGAGAAATATGCTCCCACAATAAGTGTGTCCCCTCAGATTAGGACATGTAATAAACCTATTCAGCTGTCTTGAAATCTTCATATTTGTGTGCTTTTCATTTCACATTGTGCTGATTTGGTGACACTGCCCAGTGGAATATCTGCATAAGGACTGAACAGAATTTATAGGCGCACTTTTTGAATAAGATATCTCAGAGTGAAAGATTCAGTGAAAAGTATTCATTGATGAGTAGAAGAGCCAGAGGTGCGCTGATGTTGTCTTGTTTTTTAAATGTCTCACTTTTTTCAAACCCTCCTGTAAGACCCAAGTCTTTTATACTAAGATTACATTTATCTGAATTTAAGTGTATATACATATATATATACACACACATAAACAAGACCAGAGGAGGAAGAACGTAGAATTTATTATTGAATAACCCTACAAGAAAGGTTTACTCATTTTTATTAATAGTAGTCTGTCAACTGGCATGTCTGAAGTCTTCTAATTACCTTGCTGAATTAGCAGTCAAGTGGCATTATTTGTTCTTTGAATTCATGGGGTCCACTTTTATTTAAATGATTAATGATGCATATTAATCAAGAACTGAATTTCTGCAGAAAACTACCAGCTTGGGAAATAAAGCCAGAAATTAAATTAGCTCATTTGAGGTGTGATTGAACATTTTTCCCCCCTGAAAGCATGCAGTTCACAGTTTCAGATAAATGTAAAGAACCTTAATATCTTTGGTTTTTGTCTGTAATGGGAAAACTTTCAAAATAAATTCAGGCTCAAAGTTTTATGGCAACTTGTCCCACAGGTTATATATGTATTATACATTATACCCATATGCCAGTACATGCATGAAGTAGACCAGAACATAATTAAGTGCATATTTTTTGATTTTCCTTTACAGGAAAGGGTGGGATGATGAACTTGTGCCATATGCAAGAGCAGCAGTGTTCCCCACTGCTGGAAGAAGACCCTCCCCATCCACGTAGGTGAAAGGTTCACTTCCTTGAAAGGCAATGTGAATCCCTTTGGCCTTCTCCCTTTCACAGTCCTTTGCTCAATGTGAAATTTGCCACTGATGCAGACAACAGGAGCATGCTAAGATTGTTTGTAAGTATCAAAATACGCTGATGATATCCAAACTTGTAGTTTCTGAGTTATAAGCATTTAAATCCACACGTACACATATTTAATCTCCATGGTTAGTTGCTTGTCCCTGTTTTTAGCTGGCATTGACTGCCTGTAAATTAGAGTTACCAATAGCAGTAGACCATCAGAAACAGCAAACTAACTTTTCTTGACTACGTCAAGACTTTGAGTAGTCTTAGTGGTGACTGCTCCATCCCTAGACCAGATGGAGGCACTGAATAGACCATCATTACCATAGGAGACCAGGGTCAGGCTCCATCAAGAGCAGCTGACATGTAACCCTCCTCTTCCTCTGGTAGCAGCAGCCTGAGTAGTATTTCTGAGTTTTCAGTATTTTCCATGAGTTCTCTTTTCACTTTTTTTTCCTTAACAGCTTCTGTTCAAGACTGTGTGTGTATTACAAAGTTCAAGGTTGTCTTTACCTGTCTGGACCTGAAGGTTGGTTGATATCAATTTAACTGCTATCACAAGGTCAGATCCTGAAATCAGCTGAACAAGGAAATTTACTTTCATATTCTCAGTGGTGGATTCAGCAAACCCAAAGTCCAGCTGAGTGTGGTGAGGAACATGTAGGGAACCAGAGGGGTTTTAACATCCACAGCAGATGGAAAAGAAGTGTGCCTGCTGCTGAATGGGCTTGGGGCCCTGGTCACATAGTACAGGGGAAAGACTAAGGTACCTAATGTCTTCTTTGACTGAAACTTTGCCACTAAGACGGGCCCTCAGGAATCCCAGGCTGCTGCCACCAGGGGAAGTCTGGAGCTAGGAAGATCTACCCTCCATGGAGGAGGTCTTGGACTAAACAATACCCAGCACTCCTTGTCAACCTCAACTGTACTGTGGTTCTGTGGTTCTGCAAAAGGTGAGAAAATTTCAGTCTCCAATGTCTGGAGAAGAGCTGAAATAAAAATAATGTTGAACTTACAAATGCCTAATTGTTGAAATCTTGTCAGTATATATTGATTTATTTTGCTAGATCTCATCTCTCACGCCATTTTAGTGTAGTTCTTTCAGTCTGACCAACAGCTATCACAAGATGTGAAGACATTTACCTTGCTAGATCTCAAAAAAATTTAGGGGTAATATGGTCAACACAACATAACTCTTGTACAAAAAGGAGTTTCACAGTAGAGAGGATCAATTTAATAATATCTGTTTATCTTCCACTGCACTGAAGTTTTCAAAAGTTGGAAAGGTCCATTTTCAAAAAGCTGGAGCTCTTTTCCTTCATAATAAGAGTTAAGAATACAAACTTCTGATTCACATCTTCCTTACTTACACGAGGAACGGAATGACCCTGCATGTAGTGACAAAATAAAGGATACAAAAATAAAATAAGAGAGAGGAATAAGTCCTGCTGTGGAATTATACCCTTTCACTAGACTCAAAAAGCAAACGATCTTCAGACAGGTTCAGCCTGGTGACACAACTATCTTACAGGATTCATTTTCAGGATTACTTTGCTGATTCAGCACACAGCTCTTGTCTCTCTGGTAAAATAAGAAATAAATTCTCTATCAAGCTTTTGAAACCTTGGCTTTTCTAGAAATGGAAGCCTTTAAATGAGAAGTACATTTTAACTGGTTAGTGTAGTTAATGAATTAATGCCTTTAGGTCCTCATGTCCTAGTCAAATTCCAACTTAGATATTAATTTCTGCCTCTAATGCTTTCAGTTCTACTGGTAAATTTATTTTCCACTTTCCAATCTTCATCAGGTAACGACATTACTACATAATTTTATCACAGTTGTTTGGTTTCAACACAGAAGGATTCAGCTTCAGGAATGGAAATTAATAGCCATTCTGTGCAGTAAATGTATCAGCTTAGAATTGCTCTGGGGCCAAAGCATACTCCACATTTGTGAGTTTCAATTGGTTTTCCACAAGGGGTACACAGGTCTCCACTCACAAATGGCAGACATACATTTTCAGACAGTTTGTCTATCCTTAAACTTTTGAAGTTTCCCTTTCACGTTTACCTGGACACACACACACACACCCACACACACACACACCCACACCCACACAAATTCTGTTTCTCCCCTAAAGGTTGCCTGAAACCTCTGTATTTTCCCTTCCGATTTTTGTACAGTTTATATTTTCAAAATTGAGTTTTTCTGATGACTCACTGTGAAAAGTAAATACGAAAGATCTATTTTATTTCCCTTTCATAGTTTGTGGAGGGAAATAATTTACTGTGGAGGGAAATAACAATTTACTGTCTGAGAAATGGTCAAGATGAAGGTTTATGGCTTGTTCAGTGAAGATAGTCTATTCATATTTCAAAGCAGAAAATGGAAATTAAGTCAACAGGGTTCTCTTTTACTTTTAATAAATGAAATGTAATAATTTTTACTGCATTCTTCCTCTCACAACCAATTTCCTTCAAAGGAGATTTTCTGTGTCACTTTTGTGTTAACTATTCTGATTATTTCACTGGAAACCTGTAGGTCTTATCAGTTCACTTGCAAAACTTCACTTGTAAAATTGTCATTTGAAACTTCATTTCTAGCTAGAAGCAGATATAAAAGCTGCCTGAAGAATGTTGACTCAAAACAGTGGCCTAGTTTACAGAGGGATGTGACTGCTTTTCATATCACATCACTGAAGAATGTCAGCATGGCTCAGATATTTTATTTGCAAAATTCCTGGGTGAGCTTTACCTCCTCACTGGTCATTTACCTGGGCATGCAGGTGTTGGTACCTGCCAAGCAGGTGACCGACTTGGTGTAGCTGGCATAACTGGGCAACTTCCAACTAAACCTCAGGAGATCCTTCAGCAATGCATTTAGTAAAAATACAGGAGTAATTCTCTTCACAATTCCTCTACAGCAACAAGGCCTGTTTGGAAAGATGCATTTCCTATCCCTCTCATTTGTAGCAGAGTGAGTCAGGGTCCACTCTGCTGCTATCGGTGACTCTGATGCTCTATACGGCTGATTTACTATTTTCCATTGTTGGTAAATTATCCAATTTATGTCCAACTCTCTGATAATTTTAAACAGCCTTCATTTTGACCAGTTTTCAGGGTTGAATTTTAATTATCTTTAACCATAGATTTTGGATTTCAGAGCTCACTGCACTCAACATCTTATTTTTATTGTTCTATGTTTTATTGTTTTATTGTTTTTTTGTTTTATGTTAACATTAGACAGATCCTGCTGTCATAATTTTTTCCTTCAAAATTATTGAACAATTGATAGGATTTTTTTCCCCAAAATATAATTCAATCACTATGAAATCAAAATTTTCCACAGGAATCTTGCTAATAAATTTATGTATGGATATTTCCTAAAAACATGTAGACTTCAATGACATGTTAATACTGTAAATTTTTATTTGACACACTAAATTTAATTTTACTTTAGTCTGAATTTAATGTTTATGGGCTTAAACTTTCCCTTCTCTGTTGCATCAAGCTCTCTTTCCGTTCTACAGCAAGCTTTTCCTTGACTACATCTTCCATGCAAAAATGTGGTTTCCTTTCTGGTTTAAGAGTTTGTTTATGGTGGTTAGAGGGTATGACTGAATCTGTAACAATAAATTACACAGGAAACACAGTGACATGAATGATCTTTAGCTGACTTAAAACAAAACTTTCCAACATTTTCCCAAATACTTCTGTTTCTCTTTGTGTCTGAGAAAACATTAAATAATGTGGAAAATAAATGTTTTATCACTCATTATTTCTTTTGGCAAAAATTGTAAATTGCAACTTTTTGTTGGATTTTGGATGCATTTCCACATAAACTACAGAGAATCAATGGATATTCTCCTAAGCAACACTAAACAATTGTGCATTCCTCATTTCTCAGGCTAACCATTACTTCCTTATAGGTTTAAAATGCTTAAATAACATATCAGTGTCCTTGTCTAGTATATTTGACTGCAAGAATTGATGATTATTTTGGACAATGCAGTTCTATAACAAAACAATCAAGTTAAGTTTTCTGTGTACACATTAAGTCTGAATTCGTCAGTGACCAGTAGATCAGTGAGTCAATTATCATTAATGTGCATGATAAGAAAAGGAAGCTCAGAAAATTTTAAGTCATTGGAAAGTTGATCTTGACAGACATGTAAAGGCTGACTATAAAGATAGATGCTCACTGTCTCACTAAATATGACTATTGTGTATTGAGCATATATTTTCTATAACAATAATGAATATACTAAAGTGCTTACTGAGTGATAAAAAATAATTTTATTGGGAAACTAGTATTTGTCTTTTGAAGAATCCTAAGAACTACTGTCATTTGCAATTTTGACAGGCCTCAGAGTAAGTTTGTCTTTGAATTTTTGTGTGGTTAATTCACATGTGGCACAGGAATTTCCCATCGAGTTTGAGTATTAAAAAGGAAAGACCTACCACATCAGTCTTAAAACCGTTGCCAAATGCTAAGAAGGTTTATTCTGCTATTAATAAAAAATGTTCAAATGACAAGTTGGATTATAAACTGTTCATGTTTTCCCTGCTTGCAGATAATTTTACTGCTAAATGGTGGGAGTGGGATTTTTACATGTAAAATACAGTTGCTGAAGTTAAAAACAATGTTCTTCATGTAACCTTTATAATCACTGAAGACTGTTTAAGTGCTCTGAATTTTATTTTGGACAATGCTGACTGTACTTTTATGTATGTCTGGCTTGGTATATATATACAATACATTTATGATATAACTATATGCACACAAAATATATTATTGTTCATATAGGATATCTATACACACACATTTAAGTATGTAGGTATCAATAGATATATATAATGTATGAATATACACATAAGGGCTTGGGTAATTCCAACCTGTGTGTAGTGTGGAGATTTAATAATTCGATCACCTGTCCTAACAAGTCCTAGGTTATTTTGCTTTTCTCGCTGAGACAAACTAGAATTACGGTGGACATTTTTAGGACAACATCTTGGAATAAGTCTCTGGTTTGTATCTAGTGCTGCTTTGAGTCCAAACAAAAACTTTTGAAGCTTTTTTTTTTCCTTGTATCTTGTACCAGCAGGGGTGAATGTGAAATATGGAATGTTCTTGTGGTGAAATCACAGAGAAATACAAATCAAGCTCAAGGCAACCACCGGTTCATCTCTCATAGGACAGCCAGTATCTGGGTCATTCCTTGCTGCCTAACTAGTTCTTACAAGAATTTCAACAACAAAACTCCTTAAGTCCTCCATTGATCCATACCAGTTCCTCACTACCCTGTCACAGTGATGTTTTCCACTGTCTGGATTTGTGCTCGATGTTTAAATCCATTATTTCTTGTTCTGTTCACAAGTGTTGAAAACAGATGTTGCCTTCTCTTTTGTAGTAGCTCTGTATACCTAAAAAATATTCTTTAAAAAAAATCATCATTCTATTCTTCATTCTTCACGTCTTTCAAATAAATTAAAAGAGTACTTTCTTTGGAAATCATCTTTTTTATATCAGAGCATTCTTATTGGTCTCTGGGAGTCTTGTCCTAACCAGCAAGCATTTTTTTGGGGAATTCATTCCCCAAAATTGCATGTCTTTCTAGCTAAAGCCTTCCCAAAGCAAAATTAAAACTGAAGATTTGAGGGATTTTGTAGATAAACTTCTTTTTTTATAAGATCAATACCTTCTTTATTCAGCTTGTGCTGTCTTCTAAATCTAGATGATTTTCAGAAATTATCTCTAACTGGCTGTTCTCATGTCCTTTATTGTGTAACTGATTTTAATGTCACACTTTCTGATTGATTTTCAGACTATTTCTTGAGGATATCAAGAATTGTCCTTTGGCATTCTAATCTTGTCTTCCAATAGGCTTATTATCCTGATCTGATGTTGGTTTGAAATTTAAAAATTTGACAAGATAATTTTCTGTTATATCATGCACTTCATTAGTGAAAGTATTGGATAGGAGTGGATGCAGTTTGATTCTACAGAGCCCTATCTGAAAATTTTATTTTACTTTCATAGAGAATTGATATATTATTTCTTGCATATGATTGTCTAACCAGTGTTGCACAAATTTCAGAGGCTTTGCTGTCCTGGCTGTAAAGCTGTTGTCCTAGCTTGTCAAGGTGGTATCAAAGCCCTACTGCTCCAGGAAAACTCCTACTTGTTTCCCATTGGCAAAATCTGATGAAGAAGAAAAGTCCATTATTTTATATGATTATTCATGAAAAATCCATCCTATTTCTTATTTATCTATTTTTATTTTCCAAGTTGACAGGTAGTCACTCTTTGCATCAGGTTTTTGCTGGGAAAATAATTGAAATGTGATTAACCTAAAATTCTCTACTAATTCTCCACTAAAAGGCTACTCTGCTTTCCATGCTAAAGGAAAATATTTCCTTTCTTTGCTTGCAACTGCATTTGGATTTTGGTTTGTTTGTTTTTTTGAAATTCATTCTTCCTCCAGCAGTTCTCATGTTCCAGTGATCGTACAATGGGGAGCAGAAGCAGCACCAAGTACTTTTTCCCAGTGGGAAGGGGTTGCACTCAGAGATTTGACAAACCCCTAACTATCCCAAAATCTGCCAATTAATTAATATCCCAATTATCTGACAATAAATTTGTCTTCCCTGTTCTATTGAAGGTCTTGCTCATTTTCTTATACTACCAGCTGCACTAATCCTCTAGTCATAAACTGACCTTTTTAGGGAAGATTGTCTCAAAAAAGACTGTGACATTTTGTTGTTTTCAGTATCATCTGCAATTAGCTTTGTTTCATGGAGGGAGTTGGCCAACACTTGCTTCAGACTTCTTATCTTATACTGCTAATGCACTTCTAAAGCAGCCTTGTTATTCCTGGTGTGGCTTGCTAAATGCCTCTATTTCTGAATTTGGCCTTTTTGATTTCGTCTCTCCCAGCTTGAAATATTCCTTTACAATCCTTTCAACAATGGGATCTGATTTCTACTGTTTGCTCCCATCTTGTGCAGAGGCCAGTAAAGAATTTGCAGCTGAAACAAGATGAACACCAATTGTGTTTCTCAATCATTTCCTGCGCTGTGACATGTCGTGTTTATGTGATTAACGTGTCTTTTTAAGTACCAGCCTTCCTTAACAATTTTTTAGTTTTGGAATTGCTTTTCAGATCAACAGCTCTCTGCACAGCAATTAATAAATAATTACAAAGATTATTGCTTACCCAAAAGAACCAGTTCCTACGCATAGTCTTCATGGCATTTTTTACTCATTAATTTTGACAGTTATAATTGCTGAGGGTAGATATTTTGAGAATGAGCAAAAATTAAAAGTAGGAGACAAGTTCCAGGGAGACAGGCAGGCTGTCTTATGGATCATCATACACACTGTCATGCAGTTACTGTCAACCGTTACTTTCAGCATCAGCCTTAATGAAATTAAATGGGTTTCATGTATAAGTGCTACCCATCAGCATAGGAATGATAGATTCCACCTTACACTGAAAATACATGTAAGCCCAGAACAATTTTAAGGTAAGGATTTTACCCCTTCATGGGTAAATGTGTGCTTCAATCCTTAGGTTAGGCTGCTTCTAAAGAATAACTTTCTTGGACAAGTGGAGGACAATTTAGTCACTAATTAATAATTTTCTTCTCTTATTTTTAGAGTTAAGTGAACTTATTTTTCTCTTCTTTTTTGAGCTAAGAGATATGGAAAAAATTTTTTTTTCTTTAATTTACAAATTTCATTTTAAGATTATATTCGAAAACCAGCATAAAAACCATTTAGAACAAAAGGGGAACATATAAAAACTGTTCACAAAGCTACTGCATTTTGCTTTCTTAAGTCCAATGGCATTTTAATTGTTGTAGAGGTCACTTCTATTTATTATTTTCTTTCTTTCCCTTAAAAAAAATGCTGAAAATCTGTTTATTGCAAATGTAAGCACCTGCTGGAGTCTGAAGCTCTCTGATCACCTGATAGTCTCCAGATATATAATAAAATAAAGATGTCTATTATGATTTGTGGTTTTAAAGAAGAAGAAATAAAAGACTGAAAAACATAAAATGTATTATGAGTCAAACATAAAACTGACTAAAGAAATGTGGGAAAGTAAATTTCACATCACTTATGAATGTTAGCTCCTCTTAATTAAGGAAGAGACAATGAAATGTCCTTAGTATTATCACTAGAAAATTTATGCTCAAAAGTATAGTCACCATTTATTCTTTAGGATGCACGTTTATTCTTTGCATATAATGAGGACTAAATTTCGTTGGCCTACCTGAGAGAAACTAAATGCATTTTTAAAATTATTTTCTTAGAAGCATGTCTAGTTCTAAACAGGAACAGATATGAACACATTTGAAAAATATCTTTACAGACTGTTTGTACTTAATGGAATTCTAGCTCACTTATGGATTGGGAACATATCTGTATATTAAAAGTCTAATTTATTTAATTGCTAACATCTTACAGGAACTGAAATGAAACACAGAAATCCAGCTCAGAGCACACAGTAAGATTGCAACATGTTGAGTTAGTTATGCTCACCTCAGATAAAAAGTCAAAGATCAACTCTCAACACATTGGTAAATTAAATGAAGACAGAGGAAATCGTACTTTGCTGATCTGAACAGAAATTTAAGCCACCTTTTTGGCTTACTGAGTGCACATGGTATTTAAATATCCTGACTTGATTCTCCATTGCAGCCTCCATATGTTCTCTCATACTCTGAGCTGCCTCCACACTCCATGCCTTCCTTCTCATGTGAAAAACATATTGAAATAGCGAAATCTCAGTAAATAAGAGTTGATCATGAGAAGTAAACTGCACTTTTGGGACTGAATTAAGATTGTCTTGGACTAAGATTTTCTATATTTTGGGCTGCTTCTATCTCCTGTTGTTGATTTACTCAGTCATCTTTTGTTTACCACTGTGGAAGAAGACCATGAACTCTCAGGCTGGTTGTGCATGACTCATGAGTGTGTTCTACTTATTGGGGGTTGCCTTCTTTCTCTTCCCCCATTCTGAAAAGCAGAACGAGAAATCCTTAGAGTTGACAGTCTTTGTGTGGGAGAAAAGATCCATCTGCGTCTACTAAAATAATATTCCTGGAGTCATCAATATGATCAGCATGTCACTAGTGTATTGAAATGCCAAACCATGGTGTTTGCAAGATAGGGAGGATCCAGTCATCAGTTATGACTGTTGTACAGATCTTCATCCATTAAAATTGGTTTAGGGCTAAGCCTACTTTTCAAAAGGTCAAGCCTTTCTCCTAGTGAAATTATTAGCTGTAGTCATATATCAGGCATAACTGTGAGCACGAACATTAACTGAAATATTCACTCCTGACTTGTCTGCACAGAATGGCAGAGTCCACCAGCATCCATTTATTTCTCTGTGGAAATCAGTGCTACAGAGGAATTTAGGTCATGTGTGCCCATATAATCCCATAAATTTTTAGGCAGCAGCCATTTCATTTTGCAGTATATCTTAATCAGGTTTTCTGGATAAACTGCACAAGAATTATGTATAGCAATTTTACTATGCAGTAATACTGAAGATTTATAGATTATGAGCTTGCTTTTATCTTGTTTCTAACCACTCGCAGTTACTTATATAAAAGCACATAGCTGAAACAATTTTCTGCGCAGGCCCTTAAAATAAAATTTGAGACTAATGCTATTGTTTATGTGTTTATAAGTTTTTCCTGCAAGATTCAGAAATGCTTGAGATTTATACTGAAACCTGAAAATAAACATCATGAGAAATTTCAGAAAATATATCCTTTCTAATGGAAAAGTCATTCAGCTTTAGATGATTACTTCTATTTAACAGTTACTTTGGGACCATTTACATAATGATGTCATTCATTAAACTAGAAAAACCTCAACAGGTTTTCTTACTGAAAACCTAAAAGTAAGCATGTAACAAATAAAATTATGGAACAATATTCTTGTTCATTCATTTATTTCTTTTTTATATACGTAGTCATAAATTAACACTTGCTGGGAATACATTTGGAAGTGTAAATTTTGGAGGTGTGATTGAGGGCAGAAATATGATAGGGAACAGAGATCTGCAAAATTAGTAATGGATGGTCTATGATTCAAATTGGGATAGATGCACTGAAATCCAAGCAGGTATGTAAGTCAGAGGACCATTTTCATTTATTGCAAAATAGAACATCTTCTCTTGAGGAAAAACAAGCATAGCTTTGTTAACACACAAAAGATAAGGTCTTCTAGGTTTTTTTCTTGTTGATTGAATGCAGTTAATGACTGTGGAATATGAGTTCTAGACCATATTTTTATTTGCAGTAATGTTCAGGATGTCCCTGAAATGACTAATCACAAAAATATGAGGGTCACCTCTGCTGTGAGGCACCTCTTCTAATGTAAGAATAGTTCTACCATTGGAATTCCAAGGAAAGGTCAAGTTTTGGTTGATGAGGTCTATCTAATCTTGGAGCTGCACAGCCTCTGTTAAATTTTAGTAGGGCAGCAAAGTACTCCTTGTAATCAGTCTCACAGTAGGAGGAGGAGGAAGTAACAATCACCTTGTTACACAACTCTTGCTCATTTAACTCCTTAAGATAATTTCATTATGAAGTTCATACATATGATACTTGACTATTTTAGAGTCACATGTCTCATATGAAGGCACCAGATGTTCACATAAGAACACATTTCATATCTTAAAGAAACATTTCAGCTGTCTGACAGTACAGTACAATTATGCCTATTGATTCCTACAAAGTCTACAGGAAAAGATTTCCAGGAACAAGAAATGCTATTACTGCCTGTGCTTTATTAAAGTATGAGCCTCGCTTTAATAACTAGAGATTCAACCCACTTGTAGCTGCAGACTTAATTGTCAAATAATGTGGAACTAGATCAGCAAATTTCTTTGTTTTCCCTCCAAGATAAGAAAGCTAACCAAATGTCCTTCCTCCCTCAACCAACTATTTGCCTCCTTCTTTAAAAACATCTAAAAGGCATTTAAGTGTCTCTATGTACCGTGACAGTAAAATACAAAATTAACATTAAGTTTAAAAGTATTTAATAATGAATTTTTAATTAAATCAGATTTTGTATGTCAGCAATCAAATGATTTGCTAAAGGACACCTCTTTGAATTGATGCTTAATGCTCATCTAAGGACAAAATAAGTGTAGCAATATAATTAAATGAACAGAAATGCATAGTCATAATATTATTAATATGTTAACCTTGTAAAAATATTTTAGTATTGCAGGCACCTAACAAGATAGCTATGGCAAGTTAATTAGATTTCAAGTAAGTTTCTAACCATGCTAATTCATATTTTATAAGAATATTAATTAAAAACCAACATGCTATAGCTTCACTGCACTATCTTGCTATATTTTATACCAGCTCTGACTTACAATTAAACAAAGCAACTATAAAGGACTAGAAAAGTGCCAGGAACCATTTCTTGCTAACATAGTAAAAATTATTCCACAAAGGGTTTATTTTTTATATACTTACTATATTTCATGAAGATCTGTCCTTAGGAGTCAGTGTAACGCACAAATTTTCTATGCAAACATAAATCTGGAGTTGACAATGCAAATATGCATATTAGGGTAATTTTATTGCTCTCTTTTCTTTCACAGGAGAGAATTAAATTATCAAAGGCAAGAGTTATAGAAAATAATGAAATAATGAACTGATGGGTATTTTTCCATTAGGTCCATGGTACAAGTCACCAAATAAAACATTCTTTTAATCTATTAATTAATCTTTTTAATCAATGATTCAATCACTCCTGATGCTGGGCTTAGCTCAGCAGCAGTGAATGTGGTGCAGGTATTTCCATTTATCACTGTAGCACAGAAAAGCCTTATTTATAGTTAGATGCTATACTTACTATTATTTTATCACATTCTTAGGTGGTAAAGATGCAAGAAAGTAAGGAATTCATCACTAAAATAAAGAGCATTAATTTTCTTTAGGAAAACTACAGTAGCTCCATTACATCCTTCAAGGTGTCCATTTTGATCCATGAAACTAGAAATCCTTTAATCTAGGTCAAGTAGGATCCTCATTCTGGAGGACAGCATGAACCTGGAGAAGAGCAGAGGGCTGAGTGTCTTTTTTAATCAAAATTATCAAAGGCTCCTGGTAATTCTGCTTGTTACTCTGGACTCCAAGGAACCTGGCCTACACAGATGCTCATTTGTTTTCCAGGTCAGCACTCAGGGTGTGTAAATCTAAAACACCAATTCTTCTCTTGCCTGGTCTTGTCCTGGATTCTGTCAGGACCATTCCACTTCTTGAGAGGATGCTTTTACCTGAGACTTTCTTAACAGAGTTTCCTTCTTGACAAGACTTTCTGCAAATTCCCAGGTGAGATAGTGCATTCCATTTTTCAAATGTTGGCATTGCTTTAACTTATCTTGAAAACCAGAGTCCACATATCTCCTGTGAACTACAGTTTAGCGTGCTTTGCTTGATTCCTTGTAGCATTTTTGTCCCCTGCTATGACCTCAATGTCAGGTTGCTATTTACCTTCTATAAGCTTCGGGCTGAAATAGTAAGTTGTTGAGCTGCTCCATTTTTCCCTTCAGGGTCCCATTTTGCTCCTGTTCGACAAACAGTCTGAGGCACAGAAACTGATTTGTTTCATTTTATGTTTGAGATCTAGCCCAGATTTTGCTCAGTTTAGCACTAGAAGAAGTTCCTATTATCTCATGCATCTCCTTAGTTTAGTTTCCATGAATAGGCAGAAGGACAGAAACAAAATAGACCAACCTCATAAATTTATGGTTTTTTTTTTTAGCTTGTACATCAATGGGGTTTTTTTGTTAAGAATCAAAGCCAGCTGCTGACATTATCCTTTCTCAATAAATTTCTCATACATGTAATTTTTTCATTGCTTCTGTGCTTGCTATCTGTCAGACTTTACAGTCCCTTTCTTTGTTCTGTTTGCTCCAGATGTAAAGCTACCATTAAATGAGGCTATTTCCCCAGGAATGCTGTACTTATCACTTGGTAAGGAGGTCCCTTCCACACATCCCTAAAATTCATTAGATGTTCTAGATACCTGTCAGTGTTCACACTCCCACACAGACAGCAATGCAGGGAAGAGTTGGGGCACAGGAAAGTGAGGATTCCCCTTTGTTGATGCAAAATAATCTTTATTTCTCTTTACCCTACTGCTGCTGCATTATGTGCAGGACTTTGATTAATTCAGTTAATTGTTTATCTTGCTTCATAAAAATATCTCTATTCAAAGCTTTAACTATTTACTTTTTTCATTTGCCGGTTGGAAAGTAATACAGTTATAATGCAGTAATACAGTTATAATGTAACATAGTCATGAAAAAAAGCCTGAGTGTATCTGAGTCTTTTTATACAAGCTATATATCTTTATGCATGGTACAGGAAAGCTTGTGCAACATGGGCAATTAGTTATTCAGTTTGAAATGCCCCAGTGTTTGCTCTATCACCCCTTTATGAAATTATTCACTGATAAATCCAATGCAAGGTTGTAAGTAGCACATGCAATTATTTTATTCATTTGTGTTTCTTTGAACAGAAAAGATGTCCCAAAATTTTGTTCAGAAAAATGATAGTGAATCGTGCCTTGGCCCTTTTATTTCTTGCAGACAGGCCATGTAGAAACATTAAAAGCTCAGCCAGATACTACATATAGCAAAAATAAAAATTCAAAGGAGGGTGTTTTACCAACAACTAGAACCATATCTTCTAGTTTTCCCCTTAAGGTGCCTCACACCACTTATGGCTATTAAAAGGTCATCAGGTCTGTAAAGAGAGCAAACTGAAGGGTCAAAAAATTTCTGCTGAGAGTAACTTGTTCAGAGAACTTTAGTTTTGTGCATGACAGGAGTCTAGATCAAACACCTCTAGGAAATGTTAAAGTACCAGTAATAAGTCCCCTTTTATACAGGTTAATGTCCAAGGGATTATTGCCTTTTTTGACAGGCAAAAATGAGCTCTCTGGTGCCATTCTGCATCAATACCTTTCCCGTTCTCCCAGGTGCTCTGTTTGAGAGATACAAGACAATAACCTGCATCCTCCTGAGCCCCTATGCCTCCTTTGGGCACCATGTGGTTTTTTAAATCTGCTGATAGAGTGTATCACAGTGAGTAGCAAAGTTCAGAGCTGTAAGAAACAAATACTACCTCTTGAAAATGCCTGGATGGGAAAAAAATATTTGGCTTTTTTACTATCATCTAATAGCAAGTGATTGTTCATAGCAGAAGCTAGACTGTGAGCTTTTGTTATTAACCATAGGGATTTTCTCAAATAAAAACCCCTGGGAAATCCATCATCTTCATCAGCCTTTGTTCCCTCTATTCCACCATCACTATGCTGGGATTGTGTCCACTCTAATAAAGCTTCAGCCAAAACACTGCCACCCAGCTCCAACTATAAGGGAAAAATAGGATGAGGCATTTATTGTCTTGTTTTCTCATCTTTGCAACTCTTAAAGCTCAGATGGCATTCACCCTTGTATATTCCTTCTCTTTGAAAAAAATACATTTCCTCTTACAGTAATAGATAGAAACACAGAGTAGCAGATAGATGTCCAGCAAAAACAAATAACTGTTGAAAAGAGCAGTCGGTATCACTCACTTACCTCCAACTTACTTTTGCCAGCAGAAATTAACTGGCCTGAGGTAACAAAGTTCTACTCATAAAATTTGAAGTTTCTTCTAAAATTGAGAGTCTTTGTTTATTTCTTTGGAGCTTTCTTTTAAATCACCAAGATTGTTGGTTACTGTGGTATGAATTATTGAACGAAAATATTTTATGTTGTGCATTAGTGCAGGGAATTTCCTCCCAAGCCAGAAAAGCAAGCACATGGAAGGTTATTGGTAAAATATGCAGTAAAATACAGTGTTCTGAAAACCAAAGTGCAAGCAGGTTTATACATATTAAATATGTGAAACTTTAAAGGTCTCACTACTCTTCTAATGCTGTACTAGTTTAAATTTTTTTAAAAAGTTCCAAATGTTGATGTCCCAATGTTCATGTATTCTGGGAGCTGCATTTGGTTTTGCTTAGGCTGGAACTTTTTATCTGATCATTGTTTCGGCCTCAAAGGTAGTGCTGTGATAACTTACAGACTGCATTTCTGTAGATGACATTGAGGAGAAATAGAAGTGAAAGGGAAACCTTCACATGGAGGCCAGCCTAACCCTTTGGCATCTTGAACCACCAAAGAGGTAGAGAAAAAGGCTGGCTTTTATAGTTCTCTTTTTGGGTGGTTGGAGATTTTTTTGTATCAATTTGGGGGGAAAAAATCCTGCAGTATTATGTCTGAAACACTGAAAAAAATAAAATTCAACAACAAAACTGAGAACAGTTTGACCTAATTTATAACTTTTAAATATTGGTTTCACTGAGGTTTCTTTATTAGTATGCAAACCAGGTTCTCTTATCATTTTACCCTGATGCTTCTGCTTCCATAAATCATATATCAAGTTGATAAAGAGAAATTCAGCACAGCCCTAGGAAAATTCAACAGGTTGTCAGCTATTTCTTATTCAGTCAGCTATTTCTTATTCAATAATTTATGAGAACAAGATGTCTCCATTACATAAATAATTCCTTTGCATTTCATTCAATTATGCTGTTATTTTGATGTTTACTATTGAGAGAAAATATGGCTTTTGAAGGGCAAAGTGGATTTTCTGGGTTGAAATATTTCTTGAACTCCAGAGATTAGTGATATGTTATTAATAACCATCTGTAACACAGAACGTCCACATGTAGAAAAATATATTCCTTATAGAACAAGCAAGATAGGATGTGAACTCAAACGCCAAACAGAATAAGTCAGACATTTTTCAAATACATACACCCTCCCTGGAAAAATAGAATTTATTGAAACCCAAACTTGCCATTTATATTATGTATTGCAATTAGTGGTAGTGAGGCAACTCTGACTTTAATGTAAGACTAAAAATTGCCAGTTAATAAAAATTAATCCCTTCCTCATTAGCTCTGTATTTAATCAGAGGACACTGGCACTTCTGAAGTTGAATGAAATCTCTGCCTGGTTTTAACATTCTCCTTGCTATCTCTTGAAAGGGACAGCGGATTATTTGTGCAGTCTATCCCTCTAAAAACTTTGTAGACCTACTGAATTTTTTTTTGTGATTTTGTATTGATGACAAAACATGCAGTCATCAAAGACTGCATGATATATGCAAGAGTAAATCTCATATAAACTCATTGAAACAGGTCAAAATTTGTTACAGCATCAAACACATTTTGGTAGCTAATTTATTTGGACTGACAACCTAAATGCAGTTAAGGACAAATGTGGCTTTATGCAGCCTGCAGTGGGAATTTCACTGGTGATCCCAAAGCCTTCAGAGAAGGGCATACAATGACTCGGTCCATGCACAGAAGGGGTGAGTTAGGGAAAGTTAAAAAATCCTTTACAAGATAATGGTCATTTTGTCTGTAATCTGACATACAGTCACTGAATCCTTCACTTTGTATTGTCCTAATGGTGATAAATCTGTGCACTGTGCTGTTTTGATGCCTTAAGTTTTAGATTTCATATTTTCCAGATTCTGTACTGCATTAGTATACAACTCTGAAGTTCCTATAAAGTGTTAGCAAGCTCTTCTCACAGTTTAGGTAGACAAAACAATCCTTTCCGAGCCCAAGAAACAAGGACACTGTTGCAGCTTCAGGCCCAAAAAGTGTAAGCAACAGCAAATTGAGGACAGCAATCTGGGAGGATGGGACTTCATAACCTGAAGCTGTAACTGTAAAACTAACCACAGTATGTAAATGGACCAAAATTTATAAAAGTGTGAAAACTTCTGACACGCCATCCATCTTGGGTTGGTTTCCTCTGAGCTACTTACCAGTTGAAAAACAAGTTTCACCACTCTTTATTGATTTGGATTTTCAATAATAGCTACTTCAAGTTTATCTTATCTGTGCAGGTGAGGTCTGACATTTCCGGGGTACTGATTCTCATTTTATATTTATTTTGCTGAGGCTTGTGTTCTAAAGCAGAAGTCTTCATATGTTCCCTTTAATTCTGTGTTCTGTTTCTTAGTGGATCATGCAGCAATGACTTTGGCATTTTGGTCCTCTAGGTGTATGACTGTCATAACATGGTGTTGCTACAGTGAGTTTTCCTGAATAACTGTATTCTCTAAATTATTATATCATCCAGTATGCAATAGGAAATACAAGAAACTACAGGTACAATTTGCCTGGGCTGCAAGTATTGATAGCAAATGTGTTGTATGTACCTCAACAGCAAGATGTTTTTAAAATGTTTAATCCAGTCTGGAGTTTGATTCTGATTTGCTTCTCAATCCAAAAGATGTGCAAGCTCTGTTAATGTCATCTGTCAGCTACTGGATGAATAAGCATGTTTCAAAAGTTTATTGTCAATAGACAAAATTAGTTGATAGCTTGCATTAGTCTGCTGCCAAATTTAATTCTTGGTTCCTCTTGCAGTTTAATATATGCAGCTTTGATTTGCTCTTCTGTCATCATGGTTTTGTGTGTCTCTGTTACCCAAATTCACTACTTTTGCCAATGGCATGTTTCTCCTTGTATGATCTTTTCAAAGCGTTCCTTGGCACGTAACAGATTATACCTAATGCTTTTCTGTTGCAACTTCTAAGTTCATCAGGTTTCCAGATAACTACAATTATCTACTACTACTGAGATCTCATTTTCAGATCCCATTAACAGAGCAGAGCTGTTGAACTGTCACACAACTCTGTTTCATATCCGAGGTAACTACTGTGATAGCACACAAGGAGAAGAACACAAAAATATGTGTATGATGACCAAAGATAAACATCATAAAAGCACATTTTATGCCCCTTTAATAGTAACATTTTGCCTACTAAGTGTAGCAATTGAAGCTGAAAGACTATTCATCATATTGTTGAACTGATATCTAGAGCACTTTAGGTGGACATCAGTCTATCCCCCAATAACTATATTTATAGATTCATAGAATGTTAAGGGTTGGGAGGGACCTTAATGGTCATCTAGTCCCAACAGCCCTCTTCTATAGGCAGGGACACTTCCCACTAGACCTCCCTTAGATGCTCAAAAGCCTATCTAACCTGGCCTCAAACACCACCAGGGTTGGGGCATACACAGCTTCCCTGGAAAATCTGTCCCAGTGCCTCACTACTCTCACAGTCAAGAATCTTCTCCTAACATCCCGCCTAAATTTGCCGTCTTTCAACGTGTACCCATTCCTCTTTGTCCTCTTTGTACAGTTCCTGATGAAGAGTACCTCTCCAGCTTCCTGGTGGGCCTCCTTCAGATAATGGAAAGTTGCTGTGAGGTCTCCACTCAACCTCCTCTCTTCTTCAGGATGAGCAGCTCCACCTTTCTCAGCCTGTCTTTGTAAGGGATGTGCTTCAGCCCTCTTATCAATTTTGCAGCCCTCCTCCGAAATTGCTCCAACAGCTCCGTGTTGACTGATTGTATGTACACTGTAGAGCTCTGCATTTGGTCACATGAATGCCATTTATGATTAATTTAGTTTAGTGACTGGATTGGAATTACAGATTAGGTGACAATAGCCAGGCTCCAGTTCTCCTGACATCATTCAAGGGTTTCCCCCATGTACTGAGGACAGTTTTGGGAGTCCAGTGCTGTTTTCCCTGCAAATGCTAACTACAAATAGGCCATCAGCTGTACTTTATTTGTGCCCCAGATCACACCACACCTTAAAGTTAGTTTACAGCTGATGGAGTTGTGCAGCCAATGGTTAGATCTTATGTTTGCTCAGGCTGCCAGACACCACACATGCTGATGTGAGAGGTAACTGCTGAAGCTGAATTGTTGCCTTTACTGATGTAGATAGTAATGAACTATAATTACCATTTGGCTTTCCATATGTCGCTAAAGAATTTGTGTAATTAACTCCATATTTAAGTATGATTCATCTATGCAAAATTAAATGTGTCTACAGGATCCAGGAGCCTTAGGATTCCTCAGGATTTCAATTGCTTTGCTAATTTGTTCAAGGTAGGGGGTTATGCCAATTTTGCAATGCTTTGGATGACCTATTTCTTCATGATTTATTTATTCATAGTTTTCTGTTTATCATTTGAGAGTGTACTTAGAAGATACATTTAAAAAACCACCATTAAAAAATTAAGCCAAAAAATTGTTCAATTTGCTCCAGTTTTGATAGCTATCGATTTAAAAAGTCTTAATGTTTGATATAAGTAATTTGGGTAGCTGTTCCACAATGTATATTCTTTTAAAATACAAAAAATCCCCTCTCCAAAAAAAAATAAAAAAGAAAAGCTACAACAAAACACCCCTCCAACATTTTGAAATGCTTATTTGTAACAAAATATTTAAATTGTCCCAGATTGAAATTTCAAGTTTCGGCTTTCTGAAAAACTTTTAGATCTTGGAAATTCTTACTGAATGGACAACTAATTTGACCAACAATGTGTCCATTCAGTCATTGAATTGTTCTTCTCAACCCCAACGACAGTGAAAGAACCATGAGGTGTTCAAAAAGAGAAAAACTGCTTTCCAAAAACTGCCTAGAAAACTGTGATACAACATGTTACCTCTTGGTCTTTAACCATGTGGTTGCCACATGTGCCATCTTTCCCACATAATAATATTTCCAATTTTCCTGATTCAGTTGTTCTGAGTTGACAGAGGCACAGCTGTTAGGTTTTACCTTGTTTTGGTTCCCCTCCCACTCATACTCATGCATCATACCCTGGATTCAAATACAAGACCACTGTAGCTTCTCCAAAAAGCATACATAAAGCATGTTGCTTAACAGCGACATTTTTGATTTGTCTCTGTGATCATATTGCCCAGGAGGAGTGAGAGTATAGCCATATATTTCCTATGTTACATGTAATCTATTGAGAACAAAAAATTACCAAAAGGACATCACTTCTTGCAGCTTAAAATAATTAATTTCTTTAGTGAGACTAGTGTACTCTTTGAACTTCACAATTGGATGCACAGTTGCAGAAAATATATTGCATGAATTTGGAGAGCTCTATAAATATTGCAGCAGTGTTTTTTGGACTGGATATGCTATAGGACCAATGAAGATTACAAGACAGGTGAAGCAAATCCACTTCCAAAATCCACACATGCTGCTTTAGTGACAGGCTGAGATATATAAAATCCTTGAAAAAGCTAAATGTGGAGGTAAAACTAATGGTTCCACCAGAACCCATTCTATTTTTTTTAATCAGAAATGATGGGCAGTCCTATGACTTATGAATACTAATAAACAACTATTTTTTACCAATAAAGTAACAGATCAAAGGTTAACACATGAACAATTCTAGCTGTTGTGCGAATGATTCTTCACAGCTTTCATCAAGTGAGAATAACAACTTCACCATAACAAAGATGTGGGATCCTAAAATTTCCAAGTACCCTATATAAATAAGCAAAGAACAACACTCCACAAATCCAGTATGAATTACAGAAAAATGTGTTGAGTTTATAATTTTTTTTAAGCATTCCCAAAGGTAGTGTAAATCAAGAGATATTGAAAAGGCAGACTCAGTAAATGTGTGAGGCATTATGTGAGTAGTTTAGTAGGAATTCTGACAAATGTGGAAATGTTACACTGACAAGCACTGTAACTAAATGGTGACCAGACTGAATCACTGCAGTGTGGAGCAAATTAAATTGGGGAACTTGACAGAGACCTACCCATGTGTATATAAGGTAAATTTAACAGAAGGAACTCTTACTGAGCTGTTATCTAGATACTTGGTGAGGTCTTGCTGTAAACAGGAGGACAGCAGATGACTGGGTTTGTTTATATGAAAAGTCAGAGTGAAATTCAAATGGCTGAAGTAAGGGCCAACAATGTACCTCTATTAGCAGAAGCTGCTAGTAGAAAATTTTACGGAAAGTCTTTTTCTTTATTGCATCTCATTCTGTGAGATAGGCCACTTTTAAAGATTAATACTGCTAGTTCCACACAGTATTGCAAATATTTGTGAGATTAATATGATAACATAGCCTAAAGGTGTTTGGTTAGACTATGAGGAAAGTGTTGCCAGGTCCATCTACCCTGAAACACAGGCACCTCTGTCATCAGAAAAAAGTGAATGTATTATCCTAGTTGGGATGGGTGACCATTTCTCTCTGCCCACTGAAGCTTTCACCATCTCAGACACTCTTGGGCAAGTGACACATGTACTGGTATTTATAGTCTTACTGTTTGAGATTTGCAAGTGGGTCCATAACTTGTTTCTGCTAGGAGAGTCAACCCAAAATGTGCATGAGTCACATCTTGCAATGTCTCTGCTGTTTGTAAGCTGTATTTGCTATCCTTGATAGGCATTGCATCATTTTCTGGAGCTCAGTAGCATTTGAGACATCAAGTTGCATTGACTTTTTGGATATTTTGCTTTTTCCTTTTTTATCAGAAGCTTTTGATGATTCTGATATCAGTGTCCAGCAGTGCAGCACTTCTTTTGACTGAAGCTAAGTACCAGGTGTACATGCCATCTGGGCATATATTTTAACTGAGTGTTTTATTCAAATCTGATTCAAAAACCTGTATCAGTTGCCATTTTCTGAAGCTGCAATATTAAAGATCCGTACTTAATTTCAAATTGCTTGAATCCACTGAAAAATTTTCACTGCTTTGTAGAGACTGTCACTTTGGGAAAGGTTAATATGCATATATTAGGTTTTGGGGGGTTTTTTAAGTAACATAATGTAAAAAACTAGAAAACTTTGTCAAAGGCAAAATAAATTAATCTATTCTAAATTCACTACCTAAATATGCTTTTTCTCTCAGCTTGGCCTACAGCTTTGCATATGAATAAAAGTTTTCCTAATGTTCTCTAAGGACAACCTAAAATATCTCTGGACCTTATCTTACATTTCTTTTACTTCCACCTAAGTTTCATGTGCTCTTTTCCACTATTTTCCATTAAAACCTGTTTTTCTACACAGAGATCTCACCAGTTCCAAGAAGGATCCTTTACAACGATATTAAGGTTCAGAATGCACTGTCCCTGACATCACTGACTAGTCACTTCAGGTGTTTTCTGTCATGTATGACATTTAACTTTATATCTAGAAATCATTATCCAGATTTCATCTGAACTCAAACAAGGTTTTACTGTACTGATATTGGTGTTCTATATTTCAACTTTTATACTCTGCCCAGACACTGGAATGCAGATCTGAAGTCTCTATATCTTTTCCAAAAATCTCTTTTCAAATCTTACATTTTTGTCTAGGCTATAGAAAACAAAAAAGAAAAATCAAATACATTATGTGTTTGATCGTATTTTTTAGGGTGAATTGGTTTGCCTTTTTATTACCCATTGTTTTTAATATAATTTTAGGGCCCCAGTTTGTGAACTATTCTACCTTGTAGGACCTGCAACTTAAAGGTATGAGCACATGAGTTGTTTTATGCTGAGATATCAGTCATCACTCCCTGCAACACTGCCTGCTTTTGCTATGGGTCACTCCTAAGATAACAATGCCAGAGCCAATGTCTGTGTCTTGACTGGACCAATCTCTCATTCCAGCTAAGAAATATAATTTTACATTGTTCCAAATATTGGGTTTGTGCATGAAGCTCTTTGGATAAGATTTTCTGGATGCCATCTCTGAACTGCCCAGATCATTCTGCATCTGTCCTCTTGTGGTCTTTTGTATTTACAATTGTGTGCAGTGTATCAGAGCATTATCAACCTACTTTAAAGAGTCTGTGCTGACACACATATCAACAATTTTTAACTGTTTTATCAAAGTCTATCTTTTAGTCTTTAAAGTCTACAAAAATTTTGATTTCAGATCCTGCTTAGAGGTCTAGTCAGAGACAGTGCCTGAAACTCATAGATGCTTTTTCCTTTTGCCAGTAACTCTTCTATACATTTACATATTCCTGAAGCCTGTTTTAAAAACATGCCATTGATTTTTTGCTTTGGTACGTTTCCAGGGACTGAAGTAAATGCATTGTGTCTTTTGCCTAAGCTTAACTGGAAACAATGAAAAACTTCTATTGCTTCAGAAACTGCTATTATGAGAAATACATTTCAGATTAATATTATTTTTGATGGAAAACTCTCTTCATCATTAAAACTAATTCTATCTTTACCTCTGTGTTTCTGGAGAATTTAATTCACAATGGGTTTCTTAACTGTTAGAGTTGAACTGAGAATGTTATTGACCTGATCTTCATTTCTACTTCAGCTTACCTAGGTGTGAGCTCTGTGCAAGGTGAGCAGTCTAGCTCATGCTAGAGCCTCATGCTGGTTTGGAACTTTGGCTGAATTGCTTGAGCTGAGAGAAGGCAGGGAAGGTATCACCACCCTACTTGCCATTCAACTATTCTTACCCATATGCACCTCTCTCTTTTCAGCATTTAATGCTTCAACTTCAGTTCTGATATCATCTCATTACAGTCAAAGCCTGTTTTGCCACTCACACCAGCAGATGCTGAGTAGATCCAAGGGCACAAACCTTGGAAGGCAATTCCCTGGAGGATTGTACACACTCTGGATCTGCACCAAGGGCAGGTTGTATTAGCAGGCATGAGTGGAAGAACTCAGTCAAGGACAGTGACAAGCCACCATGCACTTGGGAAAAACATGCTTTAGCCATAGTTTTCACTCCCTGACTATTTCTATTCAGACTCAACTAACCTGAAAGGAAAAGCTAGTTTCTCAGATACTGTATGTGGAATATTCCAGCTTTGCAGAGGGTAGCACTGTGTGTAAATATATTGAAGACTGGTGCAGGGGAATGAGCCAGTAAGTCATTATTTATTGTTAAATAAGTCTCACTTCTGTGGGGTTAATAAAAATCAAGTGATGACCTTCTGGAGATGACAGGATTCAGTTTTGTGGCAGTAACAACACATGTCTAGATAAAATTCTGTCTTCCTACTTTAGATTTTCCAGGTGGCTTTTGTAATTTTTCCATTAACCTCATTTTTTAGAAACATGCAACCTGATCTGAACTTCCGAGCACCTAAGTGACAAATTATTGGTCTGATTTTCATGACCACTGAGTACATCAGAGTCTTACTTTTGAAAATTATCTCACATTGAGCAATAAAATAAAGATATAAAGAGCTTCTAGCTTTAGATACACAGCAATACATAACCAGACTCCAGCTTATTGCCCGTATGTTACCTTATTAATCATATTTTTTATGTCATCAGGGTCACTTCTCTAAGAGACAATAGCTGTCAATTTCATACTTTAAAATCACCTAATTGGAGTAGGCAAGTGATATGTTTCTCCTTTCTTCTGAAAAAGAACCCAAAAAATACAGAATGCCCTTTTAAAGAATCACTAAAAAATCTATGTTCATTGCCTTAAACCTAAAGCCATATATATTTGGCAAAGGGTTGTAGGCAGGGCATTTTGTGCAAAAGTCATTAATGTTTGCAAATTCTTGGCTATTATAACCTATCCACTGTCAAGATATATTGTGAGGGCTCATTTGTTTCTATATCCATGAGGTAGTAGTGAAATATCTTACGTACATTTTTTTCTGCAGAGATTTTTCACCTTGCAGCATATTTGCTGATTGCTATCAAGTGGAAGAGGCAACTTAGAAATGCGATCACTTTTATGGGTCTGTATTGCCAAGGAACACCAAGAAAGAAAGGAGGAACTGCAATATAACAGATAAATCTGAATGTGTTTATTCCATGGTTTCCCACCTCTTTTGTCAGAGAGAAAGACTGAAAATCTGTTTCTGCATATGTTTCCCATTTTATTCAAGACCTCGTAATGCATAAACCATAGCGTAATTTTTTCAAGTCACTATTGCTTATCACAAATTAATGAGAACAACTGTGTGTACTCTTCACATTTTAGTTGATGTATAAACAGAGCAGTGGGGTTAATTGTGAAAACTGTTTACTTCTGAGGGGGGAATAAAACCCACTCAGATGCTGACTTTTTTCAAGCTGTGATTTTCTTTTCCTCCATAGCACATATGCCTTGCTACAATCTGGCTAACATACCCATAAGAAAATCAAACCCAGAATACATTATTTTTACAGTTTGCAGTAGAAACTATGAAATCATGTAAATTATATATAGTTTGTCCTCTCTATAAAAGTATCAAAATGGCACATTAAATATTGGCCCTGAGACTGTGCTGGCATATGTACCTACAGCTAGCAAGTCACAAGCAAGGAAAAGAAGCATGCTCAGTTTGAATGAACTTTACAGTCTGATAAAACAGAAATCTGGTTTAATAATATTTCACTTATGTGAGATGTAGTGTGCAGGGCCAATAGCCTAAATCTTATGTTTCTCTACTGAGAGCATTGTTATTAAATACAATATCTGCCAAGAACTGTCCCAACTGTATGCCCAGTGTTTCTCACCACTTTTCTCTGTAATAATGGCCTCTCATATTGATTTATGTACCTTTACCTAGTTCCCCAAGGGTATCAATACATGGGACATGAAATAAATCTGATATTTTGGCAAACTACAAGGGTTTAAATGAGTCAAAATTTTTTTGTATGTGTCTTGGCCTAAATGGTAAATAGACCAAATATTAATATACATATTTTATAGTACATTACTCACATAAATTTTGAACAAGTCCTGGAAATATTTCTTTTAATTTCTACCTATTCAGGACCTAAATGATGCTCCAGAGCAGAGTTGGATCACACACCTGAGAATGATATGGTTTGCCAGGATCTTTCTAGGCTACAGTGCAAGCAGGGGGAGAGGACAAAGCTCTTCTCAGAAGACGAGTCTGGAAAATCCAATTAAAAAGAAGAATTAGGCTGAGACAAAGCTGCATCCTAACCTACTGAGTTGTTTTGCCAGTTTGACTGAGAGGCAACCCAGCAACAATCTGACCAACCATGCTACCTCCAGCCTCCCACCTCTCATTACAAATGAACCGATTGTTCTCTTTGGATAGTGGAGGTACATGACATTCCATGGATCCATGAGTCTGTGGAGTTGACAACACTGTCTACACCACTTGTAAATGGGTTAACTATATTATTTAATAAGTGATATATTATTTAATAAGTGGCTTGTTTTTATTTTTTTTATTTTTACATAGAGTTAGGATTAAAAACATGAAGGAGACAAATTTTTCATTTTGGACGTGGTTGTTTATTAAATTTTATTTACAGTACAGAGAGTTCTGAAACACTTCCAGTTATCAGCTAAGAGCGAGCAAAATGGAGATGCATTTAGTTAGTTACAAGGTCTTTTAAAGTTAAATAGTCTAATAAATAACTAATACTTATATTATTTATACTTTTGATTCAGTAACCAAATACTTGTGACTTGCACTGCAGGATTTTTTATCCAACTAGAAGTTACTACTTGAAAGCATGAAGAAGAAGGAGGAAGAAGACGGAAAGAGACAACGCGTAAGAATCTCCATCTTGTTCCATACTTATTACTATATTCCAAAAACCAAAAATTTAAAAGCCCTCACTATTTGAAATTATACACTTTTATTCTAACTACACACCTGTGATCTTAACTTTATTACTCAAATTTGGAAGCCTTTTCCAAGGCCTCAAGTCAAAAGCAGTGTTCCTCTGGGAGTCAGTGTCAGAAAGCACAGAAAGTTCAAAACTCCCAGCCTTCTGGGTTCCAAGCAAAAACAAAGTTACTGGATTCAGTGGAAATCATACAATCATGGAATCAGGATGGTTTGTGTCACAAGTGACCTTAAAAATCATCTGGTCCCAAGCCCTGTCATAGGCAGTGACACATTCTATTAGATCAGGTTGCTCAAAGTCCCATCTAACCAGGCCTTGAACACTTGGGACATCCACAGCTTCTCTGGGCAAGCTTTCCTAGTGCCTCCCCACCCTCACAGTAAAGAATTTCTTCCTAAAGTCTAATCTAAACCTACCCACTTACAGTTTAATGCCATTACCACTTGTCCTTTCACTACCTTTCTGTGTAAAATGTCCCTCTCCAATGGTCATGTAAGGTTTTTATCAAGTGTTTCCCAAAATACAGTCATAAATGGCAAAGTTTGTAGCAGGACTAACAGAATAATGTTAAGGGAAGAAAATTACAAATGTAGAAATATTTGAACAAAATATTCTATATAAACCTAAGAAGAGATTAATTCTTTATGTGACTGCAAAATATTTCTTTCCCTCCTGCTTCCCTTCTGCATCTAGGGGCTCCCTACCAGGAAGAAAAGGCTATGACCCTACCCGTTATGTGAGTGGTATTTCAACAGTTCTTACTTTGCAATGGAATTTTATGTTCCAGGTCACGAGCTACATCAGTATATAGAGAAGAACAGTCTCTCTTGCTTTTCCTGCCTTCCACATCCTCTGCTGAAAATCATGCCTTGCCCTGAGTTTTACATTCCTAACAAAACCCTTCATCCTACATAGAGCTCAGCATTTTAGCACCTTAAGCAGTGGTAGAATTTTCTGACATAGCTTCTTTTTGTATTTGCCTCAAAATGTTTATGACCTAAGAGCTGTTTGGTCCTCTTGTCAGCTACATTTCTCAGTGGCTACAGATTTCAGCTTTAGATTCCCCATGTTACCCAGGAAAGAGAAGGGACATGCCTGATTTCTTCAGCAATACCGAATGAAACTGAAACGGAAGCTTCTTCAATTGCTGTTGCTTTTACAGCTCTGACATTTTCTGGCTTAGTGGTCCGGTGGATAAGGTAATGAATTGGGAGTCACAATGAAGACCTATGCCTCTGAATCCTATTATTTCAAATTACCTTATATGTTTTGTGGAGCAGTGGACACATGGTGTGGCATTCATTAGCTGTAATTAAATCATCTAGAATTTGGTGTCTCACTCTGAATAAGAATCCACAGGTTTCTTTAGCAAGCAATGGAGGCATGTAAGCACCTACAGGGCAATTCATTCCCTAGTGACATATGTCTGCAGTGGGTCCTGTAAACAGTTCTGTTCATTAGGCAGTGGAACTCATCACTAGCCCAGACTTAAACATGTGATTTTTAGAAATCTAAATTTCCTCAAGGGGACTTTGATACACAGTAATTCAGAAAATATTTGGAATCTGTAAAAATGTCAGCACTTTCTAGTTCTTCATTTCCCTTCTTTGAAAAAAATAATTGAAATGTTGTTAAGATTCCACATTATCACTGTAACTATATTCCCAGCTTTAATAGTAATAAAAAAAAATTGTCATGGTGCTGCTTGGTATGAAAAATTTGTATCTGTAAACCCCAGAATTTTTAATCTGCAAATTATTCATATTGAAAAAAAAAAAACTGGTGGAAGCATAAACTAAACCAAGTAAACTCAGAAGGAGATGTTTCACTGAAAGAGCTCTGAACATGTAGAATAAATAATTGAAGAGAAGACTGAGGCTGAGAAGTGAAAATGAATTCAAGAAAGCCTCATATATCCTTCTTCAGCACAAAAGGGGTCAAGTCATAGAGTGAAAAAACAGGGAAGTAGGATTAAGGTACACCAAAAAAAGCAGACATGCTGGGCCAGATGACTTTTTCCTGTTTGTAAATTCCATGTTTTGAACAGAAAATGAAGTGACTACACAGATGGTCTGTGTTATTCCCACATCCTTTGAAATTCAGTTTCCAAAAATGTCACCTTGTTCTGTATCCTCTCATGTAGTATAAAGTGCATACACTGTTTTTCCAAGATGTTCACATGCATTTTTGCTGTGAAGAATGGTCTATTTCATTAACCATGGTCATGGAAAAAATTGTGTAAGAAGGGGGATATAAACATTATTAGCATCAAATTCTGTTGTTAAGATCTTCATGACAGAAGGCTGCTGCTGTCCAAGTCACAGTGTCCACATTAGTATGCAATTTGGCCCCAAAAGAATAAAAATCATTTGGTGTTGAGGCTGCTGTATTTTTGGTCAGTGCTGTTCTGGAGTTTTATATTGGTCTAGAAAAAAGAAATCCCTCTACCTGCATTACCAAAGCTGTCTGAACGGCCTAGCTTGGATACTAAATAAACCAAGTAACCAGTCAAGCATGTATGTACAGAATGGAATCTACATTTTGGGTTGATTTAGAAAGAATCCATCAATTGCATGACACAACAGGTTTGTAAATTGATTTAACATGGAGTATCTCTATCTTGATGAAAATGTAGTCTTCATTGCCAAGTTTATGCTCAACTACTTCTAGTGGTTTCTGGTTTGCTCCATCTTGCCAGATACTGCTTCATTATGGAAAGTGCTTTTGGATATTGAGTGATTTTCATAATATCATTAAATAAAAACAAGAGAAAGAACTTAGAAGGTCCAAGTTATCCTACAAAAAAGTCCCATGTTTAGGCCAGGTTAGGCTGTGCTCCTGATCTTAGACTGATTACTGGCAATAGAAACAGTCTCAGAGCTCAGAGAACTCTGTAGTAAATTTGTCCTACATTTTCTTCTCTGGAATCAGAGCCGGCAGCCACCAGATTTCCCCTTCACTCACTGTCCATTCTCATGGCATAAGTGAGAAGAAAGCATGTTATGTGGTAGCACAGACCTGGGATGTGTTAGTTTCTGACCATGAGGAAGATACCTAAAATAACAAGAGCTTAAATCAAAAATTTTATATTAAGATTTTCCATCAGATAAGATTCCTAGCAATTGCTTCTCTTTCTCCCAGTGTCACCATTTCCTGTAGCTTTTCCTTCTAAATCATAAACTGAGATACATGTTTGTTTTCACCACACCACAAGATATCCATAGGCAGACCACTACCTCAAGTTTAGAAAATGCTTTGTAGAAATTATGCACCTGGAGAAACTCAGTCCTGTGTTCTGTCTGCATTTGGGCCAAATCCGTCTGCATTGTCTCCCAGTAATTGTGCCACATATTCTTGCAACCTACAGTAATCCCTTTTAATGGCACCCTTTCCTTAAGAGGGGAAACCTTGGCAATAGGAGCAAGATTTCCTGCTGTGTTTACAGCAGCAAAGAGTTGTAGTGAGGTGTGGTTCCCAGTTCCAGACAGTTATGGGCAAGAGATCAAAGCTCCAGTAATGTCCTGTGGAGAACGAGGACATGGCTCTACCTTTGTTACCCTCAGACTTAATGTGTGTGGTACATATTCAGAGATAAAAGAGCCTGAAGAAATCCATCATCTGATTTCCTCCACAGCCCTCATCCTCTGCCCTTTTGTAAGGAGGGGGCACAAAAACATATGGGTTTTTTTGTGTTGAAACATGTTCATGTTCAAAAATGGTGAAGTAACCAAACGCCAGGGAAACTCAGAGTGTTTCAAAGGCTCTCATTTCCTTAACAAAGTAACTTCGGAGCCTGGGAGATTGCTCCTTAGCAAAGGTTACATAACATGAAATAAGAGTCAGGTCTTGATACATTAGTCTTTTTCAAAAAAAAGTCCTAAAAAAGAGAGTAAAGGCAGTTCTACCAGTCTGTAAACTCTAGCCTATTAAAACTTAGGAAAGACACCAAATTATACTCAAAACCCAAACCAAACCAAAACAAAAGGAAAAAACCACAAAACCCCCCACTCAATTCCATAATATGCCACTGAGTTCCATAAAATAGGATTTCACCTTTGTTGTAATTCAGCCCTTCTTCATACAATCTTCAGACACTTAAGGACACAATTTTTGGTTTTTAACAGTCCTGAGGGGTACATCAGAACTCAGTTGTATGAAAAATTATGGGTACATGTTTCTGAGTGCAATTCTTGAAGATTTCCAAGTAGAATATTTTAACGTTAAGAGCAATTCATACACCTTACAATGATACTATACTCAAACTGTGTTTCTACATTTGGTTTGGAAAGGAAAATTGCTATCAAAACCTCTCTACAATAAAGAAAATCAAATGCGACTGATGAAAATCGTATCTAGCTAAATTATCTAATTAAATATAAAGAGGCATTGCATACTCTCTGTTCCCCTAGCAAAATACAAAACATTTTAGTCTGAGGGGAACATTTGGCTATGTCAACTTGCTATGAGGTGACTAAAAACATTATATCTGTTCTTTCTTTTACACTGTCACTTTCTTTTCTTAATATATTGTCTATGTTACACTGACTGCCCAGTGTTTGCTGGTGCACCACACGGTGCTCTTCAGGATGCTGGTCTGTCAGGAAGTGAGGCACACAGTGGCATCATTAATATTTGTACAGAAAACTGTAGCTCTCTTGTCCCCAGACATCAGTACTGCCAGGAAGGTGTTCTTCTGGCTACTCCTGCAGCTTTCTGTTCCCTATTGTGAGTGCAGCTGGGAACACAAGGGTTAAGTGACACTGCTCATACCGTGTCTGTCTCGGTGGCAAGGCAGGAAGTTATGCAGCAGGGATCTCACAGGAAGGTGAATGCTTCTCCTAATGAGGTGAAGCTGATGGCTCTAATGCAGTGGAACAGCTGCAGCAGGCTCTTTCCCAGCTCGGAAATCACACTGAGATCAGTTTCAGCACATAGCAGCTCTGTTTTCTTCACACATTACAATTATGATTGATTTGCAAAACATGTAAAACGTTACCTTTTTATAACAAGAGCTTTAAGGTTGTGAGGCATTGAGGAAGGGGTTTTGGTGCTGTTCCAATGAGGATCAGCTCCCTTCTGCCTGCTCAGTCTTCTTGGCTGACAAGTTTAGTTTCCCCTTTTACTGCAGTCTTCTGAAGGTTCTGGGGGATCTGGGTCCTGGGAGGGATCAGGAATCCTAGTTCCAAGTTTCACAATAATGCAAACACAACCTGCCTGTTTTGAATGCACATGATGTATAAAACACAGTCAGGAGAGACTTGTGGCTTTTCTGCTCCGGTATTAACAATTCCACCAAGTTTCCTTTAATGGTCCTATATCATAGTTAGACATCCCAGCAGGTATATGCACATGATTTGCTGCCTATAATACTCAAACTGCTTCCCTCAAAACCTAAAGTTCAACACAAAATTCCTGATTCCACAGATTTACCATCTGGCTCCGTCACAGCTGTGCATCCCACTGCCTGGACATGTAGATCATCTCCCTCTTCTGGGTTCCCAGGGGTCAGGAGGTGTCCACAAGGCTCATATAGCACCTGTGTCTGCAGGGAGCTTCTGAACTAGTCTGGATAGCTGAGCAAAAGAGAGCTTAGCAGTATTCCCACACAGATGTTGGGTTTCTGGAGGGAAAGCAAGCTGGTTTCAGTCAGCCTGCAGGCTCTGCAGAATTGCTCAGGACGCTACCTGTCCACAGAGACATAGAAAAGAGCTCATAGTAATTAGACAGTTCTTCGTACTGTTAATTAGTCTTTAGTCTGAGAAATTGTTGCATCTGTAGTGGTTTTTGTCATTTTAAGTAGGAAGCTTTTTGATAAAAAGCTAAAAAACCAAAAACAAACAAAACAAAAACAAAAACAAACAAACAAAAACAACACCACCAAGGAAAGGAATCAGCCTTGGCAAGAAGCACAAGCAAAATGCAAAATACATCCATTATAAAAAAAGATTGAAATTATTATTCAGTCTTTAACTATTTGACCATGAAAAGTGTCCAGAGTACAGAACAAGCAGAGCAGAAAGCTTCAAGAAAAGAAATGATAATTTGCTTTGGTGTGTAAGCATCAGATTAGACCAGGACACAGGAACTTTCCCCGCCAAATAATTTCTTGGTTTGGACAGCTTAATTCTGGAAGCTCCTAACATTTTCTGATTAGACACTGCAATTTGAACACGTTTATTATAATTTCTGTATGTATTTTTGCGTGAAATGTGTTGTCTGCATAAGGATATGTGCTTTGTGATTTAGCAAAGAGGCTAATTTGCCCTTTAAGTTGTAAGACAAAATAATGACGTTGCTGGTATATTAAAAACCACAGGCAGCATACATCCAACTTATTATGACACAGTTTTGTCAATTTCTAGGCTCAGTGGTGTTTCTAGATGTAATGGCAGAGTTCAAAAAATATTGTTAGGAATTTTTGAGGGAGATAATAAATAAATTATAACTAATAATAATGTTTTCAGCAAATTGCTGACACTTAAAGGAACAAAAGCTGTTGAGCCAAATTGAACCATATGCTTTTTGAGAAAGCAATTTCGCAAGTGGAAACTCTATTAATATCTCTGTATGTTATTACGACAGTAGGATTTGTTCTGCAACTAGACGTATTTGCTGTATTAGATTAGATTCAGTTATGTACAGAAATATGCACAGCTATCCTACATGCTCTGTCAACTCTGCAGAAGCTAAAACAGTATCTTTATCTATTTTTAGTTATCTTCCTATGTGTTTTTTTTCTTACTGTTTTCATGTTGCTAAAAAACAATGGTGAAAGAGGGGAGAAAAGTATGTTGGTATTATCCCCTTCTCAACTTCACAAAGAATCAGAAATATGCAGTAACAACAGAGGGATTTAAAACTCCAAATGCAATCAGAGACCTAATTGAGATTGTCACCATCTTTTACCTTTCCTTACATGTTGGCAACTAAGTTGTAAATTTCCCCACTGCTAAAACCTTGTTCAATTTTAAATGGCATGTAAAGGTGATGGTAGCTGTAAAGAGTTTTCCTGAGAGAAGAAGCAAATGAAGGTATTGTACCCCAGCTGCCATCCTGGGCCCCGAGGAGGGCTCATAAAATGTGTATGAGGTATTGCTGCGTAATGCATTTGGAGGCTGAAATTTGGGATAGCCCTGTCAACTAGATTTTAAGATATTTCCTCTGTTCCTTTGCACCACCTGACAAGGACACAACAGACAAGAAAGGAACAATGACTCAGTCCTTCAACGGAAAATACCGATGTTGGTTTTTCCTACCTCATACTTTATCTCTCCCTCTTATAAGTATTTTGATATCATACGACAACAAAGTCATTTTATCAGAATTTTGCTAGTATTTCAGATTGTAAGGCAGAAAAGATGCATGAGTCTCATCAGTTGCACAGAGAGCTCTCAAAATGCTCTCTGGAAGAACAGACCAAACAGACTGTGTAAACCAGAGACGTGATAAATCCGAAAAAATATAAATCTTCCTCTTGTGTTTGTGCTCTATACAAGTCTTTCAGTGATGCTTTGTCGTGTCAATAAAAACCAAAAACACCAACCAACAAAAAACAGATAGAAAAGCAAAAACCACATTTTGTTATAGGCAACTGAACAAAGCTACTGCATTCTTTCAAAAGAGAAAAAAGTATTTCCTGTAGCTTGTGGGATGAATAGAAAGAATGTAAAGCTATTTCTGATCATTATGCTGAAATCCTGATCTCACCAAACTCCTTAAGGACAGACATGATGATGTCAGTCCATGTTATTTCACAAAGCTTTTGTAAATTAGTTGGATGGAATTTGTGCTTTCAGAGGAAGACAGCCAAGTCTGAGCCTGGATTATCTGTGGCTAAGTACAAAATGGTCATGTTTTGCCTATATAACCTAGTTTTGTTGAAAATATCCTGGATGCACACAGGGAGGGATCTCCCCCTGGATGTTGTGTGCTTCAGTGAAGCCTGATGCCCCGCTGAGCTCTGGAGCCTGCAGAGTACAGGAAGCCTCAAGCAGGGCAGAACGAGCACTGCCGGGCAGCTCTGAGGAATGGGCTGAGGTCAGACAGACAACTCCCTGCTGGAACACTAAACTCTTGGTGAAGCTATCACTGCAGTGAGGCCAGGAGTCTTGGTGTCTGTCAGTTTTTCACTATGTTAAGATAATATATCACTGTTAAAATACAAACATCTTTTCCAGATTAGCCTGATATTAAAAGAAAACACCCTCTAAGAAATTGGAAAATAAACATAAAATGCCTTGAAATGGGATAAGACAAGACTTAATTGTTGCTTTTAATACAACACCAGAGCTCTATTTTCTCTCCTTCTTGTCCATGCTTAAATTTAGTAACATTGCAAGAGAACGTCATAATTTTGCTGATGCAGAAGTCCTTGCCATCCCTTCTTTTTGTCCTGGCTAAGCCGCTGCAGTGATTTGTTCCTCACTAATGTCTCTGCATGCACAATTAACAGCTGATGCAGAATTCCCTTGCCTGGTCTCTGCTGGCATTGAATAGCTACAGCTCATAACTCCAGACCTGGCTCCGTTATACTGCTGGTTGTTAATCTGAGCTCATATTAGTTTCAAGGTGTTCTTGCTACATTAGGAAGACCTTTCATCTAATTCTGAAAATTCTTGGACTCCATTTTTCCATGAACTCTACTTTTCCCCTGTTGCAGACTCCTGGCTTCCACTCTCAAGATAAAAGATAACTGGATACTGGAAAACTGCCTTTTAGACAACATTTTCTGCCATGGCTCATGCCTAGGTGCTCACAAACCCTTGGTCTTTTCAGTCCCTGAGGGAAATTTTATTATGTGAAACAAATGCAGGACAGCTGCCTATATCTTTGATACTGATCTGCTGTTGCTAATTTAACAGGCTGTCAAGAAAACATTGTCAAAAGAAGTCAAGTCTCTTTTAATTCTTCAAGTGAATGGTCCATTTTCCATCTTTGCTGGCTTTTGAGAACATTTAATGACATGTGGGTGTAACAGGGCAGTCAGCATGATTTAGTTGCTGTTATAAGTGCCTTATTTCTACTTCCTTTGCAAACTACCTACTTCCACCTTCTGCTGAAAACAGAGGTATGAATATTATTAGAAATCAAGCAGTTCACAGCATCTCACAAGAATTCATGATTTCTCATAGACTTCCTGCCAGTCTCCCAGGTGAAGTTGTACCGGTACAAATGCAAATGTACTGGAGAAATTAAGAGGGAAAAGTAGGGTGGAGTGGACAGAAAGCAAAAAAACAGATTTTAAACCGTTTGGAGATTCTACCCCTCATTAACATTCCTACGGGTTTGGATTTTTTCCCCAAGGGCAGAAAAAAGCCAGCACATTAAAACTTTTTAGTCTTCTAATCTAATCTAAGGGACTCTTAGCACCAGACAAATCTCTCCTAATTGTCTCTAATAAGTAAAGTAACATGAGAACCAAACTCTGTTGGAGACATTCCAGGAATTTTCATTTCTTCATTTCTGCCTTCTCCCTTATGATGGTAATTTCTTTTTATCTGCTCTTAATTTGTACTGATTACTTCCCATACAAATTAGAGTTGTACTTGTACTGGCTGCATGTCAGTTTCTTTATAGTTATGGCTCTAAAGATGTTTCAAAACCAAATCCTCCCAGGCTTTGTTTTGAGGTTTTGTTTGTTGGCTTGCAAGGGAGCACAAGAAGGCTCTTCCTCAAAAGTACAGGGAGCCCTACAAAGCCATTCTGCTCTCCTTAGGAATCCTAGTGACCACAGCTCCTGGGCCCTGTGCAAACTGGCAAGGAAAGCTCTGCCTTTTGTAAGCATTCAGGAATCCCCATGCATTAAATGCTTTGTGTGTGCACATATAAATAATGAAGTCATGATATGATCCATACCCACTGAATCCACTTTTACAACTGCATGCTCTCCTTTGACTGTTTAGGCAATCTCTGCTGGCTGGAACTCACATTTCTGGTTTACTGGCAGTTTTTACCTTTCTGCTCACATATTTATAATGATCTTGGATTTAGTACATACAGAGTAGTGAACTCCAGGGCATACTTGCCAAAACATCACTGTTGTTATTTTCCAACAGAAATTCAGATGGGATTGAAATCCTTTAGGCCTTTAATGAGTTTCCAGTATTATCTGGGCCTGCAATAACTCTCTAGGGTTAAAGAATTGAAATAATTATTGCCCTGAGTCTATTTGATTTTTTAAAAAAAATTTCAGATATAATTATTTCCTCAACTGTCTGCACACACAGCTATTCCTGTGGAGATGTATATTTCCTGACCTTGGTCCAGACATTATCTCTTACTATGAATAAATTTACTCAGAAAACTGCTCACTAAGGGAGCACCATCACCCCAATTTGTCTTGACTGGCATATGCCTATTGAAAACTTCCAGAAATTTAGCCTGAAATTAATGCTAAGTTACAGACATTTAAGGAATTACATTGGTGCTAGTGGAACCCAAGCAATAGAGTATAAATGCTAGTATCTGTATTTGAAGGATAGCCTTTTTATTTTAAGACATCTCAGTGAAGAATATGTCAGGGCAGTATATTAAAAACATGCAGAAATATCCAAATATCTATTGTTTGAACAGGGTATTTTTCTTAACATATCAGTACACATCTTTGGTGGAAAACGTGTCAGGAAGAATACAGCAAGTGCATTAAGTTCCTGAGCTGATAGGGATAAGATTTCAGAGAATCACAGAATATGCTGATTTGGAAGGGATGCACATGGATCATCAATAGCCCAACTCCTGGCCCTGGACAGGACAAGAGTCATACCATGTACCTGAGAGTACTGTCTAAAGGTTTCTTGAACTCTGTCAGGCTTGGTACAGTGACCACTTCCCTGGGGAGCCTGTCCACCCTCTGGGTGAAAAACCTTTTTCAAATATCCAAACCTAAACCTCCTCTGACACAATTTCAGGCCATTGCCTCTGGTCCTGTAACTGGTCACCACAGGAAAGAGATCAGTGTCTGCTCCTCTTCCCCTCATGGGGAACCCGTAGACAGCTATGAGGTCTCCCCTTGCCCTTCTCCAGGCTGAACAGACCAAGCGACCTCAGCTCCTCCTCATATGACATCCCCTCTAGGCCCTTCACCATCATTATTGCCCTGCTTTGGATGTTCTATAGCAGTTTAATTTCTTTCTGGTATTATGGTGCCCAAAAATGCACACAGTATTCAAGATGAGGCTGCTCCAGTGCAGAGCAGAGCAGGACAATCCCCTCCCTTGCCCAGCTGGTGATGCTGTCCCTGATGGCCCCCAGGACAGGGTTGGCCCTCCTGGCTGCCAGGGCACTGCTGACTCACATTCAACTTGCCATCAACCAGGACCCCCAGGTCCTTTTCTGTATCACTGCTTGCCAGCATCTCATTGCCCAGTCTGTACTTGCATCCAGGGTTGGCCCATCACAGGTGCAGAATTCAGCACTTTCTCTTGTTGAACTTTTTACAATTAATGATTGCCCAGCCTTCTGATTTGTTAAGGTCCCTCTGCAGGGCCTCTCTGTTTTGAGGGAGTCAACTGTTTTGAATCATCTGCAGACTTGCTTAGTATCCCTTCCAGTCCTGAATCCAAGTCATTTATTAAGATGTTGAAGAGCACAGGGTATCAGATGGAGCCCTGTGGGACCCCACAAGTGACAGGCCACCAGTCTGATGTCACCCCATTCCCTCTAACTCTTTGTGCTCGACCCATGACCCAGTTGCTCACTGATCATGGAACATGGTTATTGAGTGGTGTGCCAGACATCTTGTCCAGGAGGATACTGTGAGAGGCAGTGCCAAAAGCTTTACTGAAATCTAAAAACACTACATCAACTGGCTTCCCTTGATCCTCCAGGTGGGTTGCCCTGTCATAAAAGGAAATCAGTTTTGACAAGCAGGACTTCCCTCTCATGAAGCTATGCTGGCTGTGACCAATGACTGCATTGCCTTTCTGGTGTTCTTCAGTATCTCTCAGAATAATCTTCTGCATAATTTTACCAGGCACTGAAGTGAGATTGACAGACCTGTAATTTCTAGGGTCCTCCTTCTTGCCCTTCTTGAAAACTGAGATAATATTTGCCAGCTTCCAGTCATCTAGGACCACTCCAGATTCCCAAGATGACTCAAAAAATCATCGAGAGAGGTTTTGTGATGACATCAGCCAGCTCTTGGTAGGTTCTTGGATGAATCCCATCAGGCCCCATAGATTTGCAGGGATACAGCTGGAGCAGCAGCTCCTGCACAGTTTCATACAGTTTCAACTGGAAGTTGATCATTCTTGCAGTCATGGTCCTCCAGCTCAAGGCACTGAGACCCCTTCAGTCCATCATCCTCGCTGAAGATGGAGGCAAAGAATGGATTGAACTCCTCTGCCTTGTCTCTGTCCCTATGTGTCAGGTGACCATCCTCAACCTGTAATGGGCCAGTGTTATTTTTACACTGCCTACTGCCATTAACATACTTGAAAATACTCTTTTTATTGTCCCCCATAGTTCTGGCCATCTTCAACTCTAGTGGAGCTTTGGACCTATGAATTTTTTCCCTGCAGAGGCAAACAACATGTCTGTATTCTCCTCCTCTCTCCTGATCTTGCTTCCACTGGGCATACACCTGCCTTTTTTGCCTTTTTTCCAAGAGAAGATCCCTGTTCAGCCAAATCGGCCTCCTGCCTTTTTTTCTTGACTTCTGATACTTGGGAATTGCCTGCTCTGGTGCCTTTAGGAAGTGATGTTTAAAAAGTGACTATCACTGATGAACTCCAGCACCTGCAAAAACCTTTTCCCAGGGGACCTTACTTACTAATTCCCTGAACAATCTGAAGTCATGTCTCCTCATGTCCAGATTTGAGGTTTTGCTGGCACTTTTCCTCCTGTCAACAGAGATTATAATTTCTTCTATGGTTGCTTTGTCCAAGCGGGCTACCATTCTCCACTTCACTTACAAGATCCACTCTATTGATTCCAGTTAGAATTTTCTGTTGATTTCAGTTAGAAGATCTGGAGCCTCTGAGGTTCAGTCTAGACTGTATTCAATATTACACAGTTTTGTTTGGAAGCATCTTGAATTGATGTAGACAAACTAAGAACAGGAAGAGTCTGACAGTGGAAAAATTTTACAGCTCATTACTGGAAGAAGTACAAGGGCCTCTCCTTTCCAACAGTAGTTCAACTGCCTTTTCAAAAAAAAGATAAAAAATTTTTTTCCTCATATCCTTATCTATTTAAAACTAATTAATTTTAATCATACTGGCTGGGTTCAACCTTTTTATTGCTTAGTCTACATTTCATAGTTTTCATTATACTTATATCTGTCTAGTTGGTGTCCAAATCATCTCCAATTTCTTTTTATATTTCCACTGGATCAATATTACTTCAGCAAAGGTCACTGTAATATATAAATAAAGAAAAACAACATTGCTACTTTACTTGATTGCATTTAAATGATCATAGATACAGAATTTCTGTGTAATCATGGTAAAGTCCTATGTTGATTTTCTTACTTGTTCAAACATAAAATTTCTCTTTAAGCTCATGCAATGTATTATGAAGTTAAGTTAAATTGATTATTCATAATTTCAAACAATTTTCCAAACTGCTTACTGTTTTTTTTAAATACGATCCTTCATGTTTCGTATGTAAACGGAATTCTTTCGCCGGCATATTGACCTTCCTAATTCTAGGACAATGTCTAATTCTTCATCTCATCATGAGAATTTGAGTTTATTGTCAGCTTCACAATTCCATCTTTGAAAGGTCTACTATTTCTTAAATATGAAGGGTATTTCCCAGGGCTTTGAAAAGATTAGGAATGTATTAACTATGCTGCTACAAGATTGTAGGTAAGACAAGGTACAGGATGTTTCTACCAGATACTGAGCAATTGTTATTGCTTAAACTATAAACTTCCTGCAGTACTATATAAAAATAAATTCTAATACATTATATATAATTAAATAGAAAAATACTCCACTACCATATATAGGTACCTATGCATATTTGCATGCATACACACTCTCCAAAATTTAAAAGAAAAGAAACTGAACAGGATGCTATCAGGCAAGAGAATTCATAAACTTTGTAGCTTTTAGTCCTAAACCTGTTCTTTATCCTTTAATAGCATCAATGGGAAAGGTAGTTCAGACATCAAATTATCAGTGAATCACTAGGTATAGTAGGAGATGTTGGTAGGCAAGTCATGTCCTTATTTAAAAGTCAAATGGTGTATCATAAAAAAAGAAGGCAGAGTTAGGGCCCAAATGTGAGGGATAGGCCTGTCACCTCTCTATGAAGAGATTTTGCATACTTCTGGCCAAAACTGTGAAACATTTTAAATGTGTCTGTTACTGGAATTTGGAAAGGGATAGAGAATAAAACTTAATTTATTCTAAGAGAAGAAATTATCTCATTCCCAAAGCCAGCTTTTGGAGTTCATACCCTTCCTCTAAGTGAAATCATTGTCAGCCGGAAAAAAAGGAGAATTCCGGGATGGAACGTGAAATGGGATTTTCCCAATTGTTCAAGGAAAGACTCACAGATCAGAGCTGTTATCATGCTTCAGACTTGAGAAGTGAGTTGTTTATTTTAGGAGAAATTATGCGTTCAAAACTTATTCCAATCTACTCCTATTTAAAAATGTAATACCCTTGGATATCATTTTGAAGAGTTATGTGTGGATAAAACTTATGCCTCCTCAGTTCATGCTTACATGTTTATACAAAGACATCATTCAGTATTTGTTTCTTTCTCAGCACAAGTTTGAAGGTTTTTTATTCATAATGTTCAACCTCCCACTGTAAGAGTCTTGCTTGTGAATGCCTTTACCAGATTAATCCTACATCCACTCTAAAACAGACTTTCCTACTGATTTCAGTGACCTCAATGCAGACGTGTGAAAAATGTTCTTAATTAATTTACCCCCCTCAGTGTTTCGCTTTTAGCTGGTTTATTCCTCCAGTCACCAAATCCTTCCTGTAGCTCTGTGGAACTGCATTCTTTAATGGTGCTAAATCATCATCTATTTGTCCCACTGGGTGGGACTAATTGCCAATCACAAAATAGAGGGCAGCTGCTATTAACCACAAGGTAGATTGTTACAAGGTATTGAAAGTACAGCAATGGAAACAAAATATTTTGTTCATCCTTAGCCAGCTTTCAGGAATAACAATCGGATACGTAAAGGTTCTTTGTCAAAAAGAAATACAGGAACAAATACACAGGCTTGTGTAGTTTCTATGAACAAAAAAAATCTAAGGTTGTTTCAAAACAATTATTTTCTTTTTTATCTTTTATTATTTACTTTTTTATCTTTTCTTTGCAGCAATTTACCTGTGGTGATTTAAAAACACTTTGAAAGGAAAACTTTTGTTAAATGAATTAATATTTCTGTTACTTCTGAAGATTTACAGAATAAATGGTCCAAGTGAAGCCCTTGGGTAAGATAATGCACTCCCAGTGTGCAGGTTTGAGGATTCATTATCTTTACTGTTAGAAATGTGCTTTTTTTTTTGTTGTACCTCCCTGTTCCTGCCACCAGCCATTTAATCTTGCCTCATTCTCTGCCAGTCAGGTGGAAGGCATCTCTGTTATCAGATTTCCTAGATTTCAAGGCACTATAAGGTTTGGAGGAAGTCATCCCTTTGCCTTTCCTTTGATATGTTAAAACACTGAAGTACCTGAAGAGTGTTTCTAAGATACATTTCCTCCTCTATAATCTTTCAGCTTTTTTTTTCCTTCATCTTTCTCTAATTTACTAGCCCTTTTTTCGCTCTAGATGTCAGACTGGGAGACTATACACCATGGGATGGTGATATAATTTCCTCTTTTTGTGATATTCCTTGAAGCATTCAGTTTCACTGACTATAATTAATCATTAGGTTTTTCTGATTAGCTGATGAACTATTACCCCCCCTTCAAATGCTTTACATCATTCTTTCTTTGAGGTTTATAATTCTTTCCCATAGTTAAAGATTATGTTCTTCGTTCCTCTGCATGACTTTGTATTTTGCTGTCATGTAACACTTGGGTTCAGACAATCAAACAATTATTTATCATTATTTACTATGTCCATAAATATCTATGTAATTCATACACTTAATTTATACCTATCCTACTTCTTCTTCAAGATTGCTGATTTTGAAATTAAATCTAAATCAAAGATACCCCAAAAGAAAGACACTCATCTCATTGAGATTCCTCCCCTACAACTATCTGTATTTTAGAAATTGACAGCAAGCTTTGAATCCATCTATATGCTGATTATAGGCCGTTCTACTTCTCAAGTGAAAACATTATCTGGTATTGTGCCCATGCAAAACTCCAACTATATTGTATAATTGATATTACATTTAGCAGCCAAACTTACAACTTCAGTTGAGATGCTCAAATATTTAGCATTCATTCCTTAAACCTTGCCAGCAAAACTGAGGAAAATCAAATTTATATTTGTATTTCTTCAGCTAAAAAGTAAGATGGGTGTAAAAAATCCCAATAATGAACAATAAACTGTTTTTTCAGGCCAAGAAAGTACATTACATCTTGGGTTTTTTTAAGCTGGTTTTGGCAGATGGTTATTTTTCTTCTTGCCATTAGTTAAAGACTACAAATCCTCTCCATCCTCTTCTATCTAATGGGTCCATTCATCTCCAGTCTTCCTTTCTAGAGAAAAATATTCCTTTTTCATATACCATAAAAATTGGTTTATGATAGGCCCAAATTATGACCATTTTTTTGCTATATACAATGTAAGCCATAGACATTAAAAATTTAAGATGAGGTTTAATTTTTCCTCTTAAAAAATATAATTGCATATCTATTCAACCTCATTACTATGAGACCCACAATTTTATTTTGGATGTACCAGAAAATAACTACTTTATTCTTGTGGGGGAAAAATGATAGAAGATCATTTGATAAAAAATCTCAAATAGTTTAATTTAAGATTTGCAGCTGATTTAAGGTTTTCAGGTCGACACAATACCTGCTAGAGACCCGCAAATCCAAATGTGGGTTTTTTTTCTCTTTCCACTGCAAGCGGAACATGTGTGACGACCTCAAATTTCTATCATTTTCTCTAAGTGAAAATTCTGAGTTGATGAACATCCTTGGACTTTATTTGCTGAGTGCAGTCAACTGGAAACATGGAATAAGAGAAAGCTTCATGTACTACCTGCATTTGCACTTCAAATGCAGTAAATACATGAAGTCGAGGTATGTTTGTGTCTGTGTGTTTACCTACATGATCACGTGTTGTAGCCTTGTGATCCAAATAACAGCATTACCATGGCTTCTGACAGGCCAAAGGCTTTATATTAATGCTGCAAAGCCGCAGAAGTAGGACTTGCCAGGCTTGATTTATCTTAGCCTGACTGGATCTTTGTTTCAATTTCTTTAGTTAACAGAAATTTTCTAGCTACTAGGGAACTGATACCTATTTTCTTATCTTTAGTTTAGCTTTTTATGATTGTGTGCTGCAATAACTGTCCACTGCTATAAATGTTCTGATCTATTTTTACAAGTAATCAGTGGTAACCAGCAGCAGTTATTCAGTGCACAGAGAAGTAACTATGGCCTTAGAATAATGATTTGTTGCAGAGGAGTGTAGGCATAGTATGAGAGCGGAGTCCTTGCAAGTGTGGGAACAGTACTAATTCAGAAGCCCTGGAATGGTAAATAATTAATCAGTTCTCAATTATTAATCATCAAAAGATTGAAATCTCAGAATACTGTTAATGTTAAATGGGTTTTAAGCATAACAAAGAGATAAAGAACAAGTGCCTAACTCACACCAATAAATTCATCTGTGACACCATAGAGGACCAATGGAGAGAAGAGCACAGTGTGCCAGTGTATAAAAATATCAGTGCTGAGGTGTGAAGGAAGCAATCCTCACTGTCTTTATCATGCTCTTCTCAGACAATGCAGGACATTGACAACTCCCCAGAAATCCTCTCCCCTTTGTCCTCCTCCTTCTGAAGGTGGATCACACTGCCTGCATTCATCTCAGGGCCCAGGAGAACAGTGGTGGAGTGAATTTCACACCAGTAAAAGGGACTGGGTTACATGATCAAAGGAATCAGGAGTTGTGTGTACCTAACAATTTTAACCGTGCTGTTAACAATTGCTATTTGTAAAAATTAAGCAGTTTGGGCTGTAAATGTTACTACTGTTGTGATTGGATTTTTAGCATTTTGTCAGAAATCAAAGACAAAATGAAGTGTGTTTTTAAGAGATTAACTTTTACTATCCAAGTCTTCAGAAAAAAAGAGATGTTTCATTGGAAGTCATTCGGTGAATTCTCAGCCTCAGCCTTATTTGTAAATCATATCAAAGGGTTGAACTTACACAGCAATGCCTTAAATTACTGATTCACCTATTCTTAAGAAAACCAAATCTCTAATATCTTCTTCACATTTCCCTTAAACACACATTCCATTTACTTGGAATTACACCATGATACCTCCTGCTGCTCCTTCGTGTGACTCTGACCAATGCTGAGGCTTGTTTTGCTCCATCTCGGGGTTTTCACAGTCCCTTCCATAACGAGTGTGTAGTGGGATGAACCTGGCTAGATGCCAGGTACCCACAAATGCCTATTTCCCTCCGCAGCTGGGCAGGGAAGAGAAAATATAGTGAAAGGTTCATGGGTTGAGATAAGGACTATTAGAGAACGTTCACCAAATACCATTACCAGCAAAACAGATTAAACTTGGGGATATTAATTTAATTTATTTCTAACATAATCAGAGGAGGATAATGAAAAGTAAAATAAATATTAAAAACACCTTCCCATCACTCATCCCTCCTTCCCAGTTCTATCTCCTCCCCTCCAGCAGGGCAGGAAGACAGAGAAGCAGGCTTAGGGTCAGTTCACCACACGTTGTTCAGGGAGAGGAGTCTTTCCACTTTTCCAGCATGGAGTCCCTCCTATGGCAGACAGTTATCCACAAACTTCTCCAATGTGAGTCTATTCCACGAGCAGCGGTTCTCCATGAAGTTCTCCAATGTGGGTCATTCCTCACAGGGCACAGCCTGCTCCAGTGTGGGTCCCCCATGGGGTCTCAAGTCCTACCAGGAAACCTGCTCCAGTGTGGGCTCCTCTGTCCTTGGGCCTCAGGTTCCTGCCAGGAGCCCTCTCCAGTGTGGCCACAGCCTCCTTCCAGGCACCACCTGCTCCAGCGTGGGTCTCCTACATGGGCTGCAGGTGGATCTCTGCACTCCTGTCTTGGCCAGTGGCAGGTTAATCCTGGAGCTGGCTGGCATTGACCCTGCTGGATATTGGGTTTGCTTCTGGCAGCTTCTCAGAAAAGCCACCCATGTAAACCCCCTGCTACCAAAACCTGGCCACACAAAATCAATAGAGTGTTATTAAAACCTTCATGTCATGAATTGCTAACTCTGAGGCCTTCCAAATGCTAAAACTATTTAAAGAAGAACAGTGCTGGGTTTAGTTTAGCAGCCACACCCTTTACTGACAAACTAGACGGTTTAACCTGTGTGGTAAAACCCAGACATCTGATGTTTCCAGTAATGTATTTGCTTTGCAGTCTTTGTATAACCTTGGGCCAAACATTTAATCAGGATATGCCAATTCTGGCATTTCTATTCTTTCTAAAATTAGGAAGGCAAACTGAAACTAGCAGGAGTTAAAGGCAGGTGAGCCCAAAAAAACCACCTAAATAATTATTGACTTTTCTTCTTAGCACGGATCTCCATAAACATTGTCTTCCCTGTGATTAATTTCTCTGTTTGTCAACGATCCTGTCACATTTGCAGCACCAGAGAGGCCATTCACTCAGATCTATAAGAATTATTGCAAGGACTCATTCATCACTTAGATTTGCAAGTTCTGCAGCTAGCTTTTTTTCACCTCCCTTACCCGCTCCCTGTTCCACTTGTGATTTTATGGAGTTTGTGCTGAGCCTGCAAATTCCCTCCAAGCTCAAAGAGTCGTAATGAAGGCGTTTCACTGCTTGGGCATCCATTCTGCTGTATCACCACAACTGCTCTGGAGAGACAGTGATTGCATGCTGCTCCTTCAGTCCTGATGGCAGGCTGCCCTGGGAGAGCCACAAAGCTGTAGTTTTTATAAGGCTTTTAGCGGATTTTCTAGATGACATTGGAAAAGAAAATGAGAGAAGTGCTCTAGTCGTGTCTGTGAAATCATATGGGTGATATCTCAGACCGAACCAGAAAGAAAAGAGTGTGAGAGTGGACATGTGGTTGTCTGGGAGTCCAGGCAGAATGACTACTGCCAAAACAGCAAATTAGCATCTTTTGCATTAATCTGACACCATATATCCAAAATGCTGTCAAATAACTCAGTATGAATTGACAAAAACCCCCATATCTCCTGGTCACTTAGAGGCCCACAAATCAGAATTACTTTGTGAAAACTCACAAGGAGAGAATGAAATGGAAAACACATAAACCAGAAATAAAACCTTCTCATAAAAAAATTACCACCCCCCCATCATCCACCCTTATTTGGAATTTTTTTCATCATGGTTTCCAAAATGCAATGATTTCTTCAAAGTCTGCCTGTGGCTATAAGGTATAGGGAAGAAGCGCCACACCACAATCAACATCACTGGTTTCTGTTACAGGGTATCTGATGTAAAGATATATTTCCATACTATTAATACAAAAATTATTACAAGATCAGGAGCAATAAATGCATTAAGACCACTAAAAGTTGTCTATGAATAGCCAGATCAGAAAGAAAAGGCTTTACATGCTGAGCAAATAATTTCTTGAGAGTTACACTCTGAACTCAAGTAATTTATTTTTCTAAGAGCTTTGAAGTGCTATACTAATGTTAAGCTGTATTAATTTGACTGGTACCCCTCCTCTGACTTAATTATTTCACAGCCATGAGCACTAAACCTCTAATAATTAAAAATAATTTCTTAATCTGAATTTTCTGCTCTAAGAAATATCTTGTAATCCCACAACTTCCTATTTCATTTTCCAAAAAAAAAAAAAAGTTTCTTTTAAATTTCATCTTATTATCTCACTACTTTTTTCCAGTCTGGTAGCCATTACAGTGTACAACACTCTCAAAAGTTTAAAGTGTGAGAAATCTTTATTGTGGCACTGCAATCAATGTGCAGTAGATATAGGAGGGGCAAATTTGCGGGGAAAGTGTTTTTTAAAATTGACAAAAAAAATTATGTGCATAAAAAAAGAACAAAAAAATCCAAATCAAAATCTTGAACAAGTATGTTTCCTATTCCCTAGACTGTATGAGCATCATGAGATTTGACTGACACTCTGCATTATAAATTATTCACAGCAGAGAACAAACTATATTAATATGTCAATAATTATTTTGGATTTGGCCTTCAGAAATACTGAGACCTTCCATAGTTGCAATTTTTTGCCTGTCCCCATAATCTCTCTGAAGGGGACCTCTCTCTGGTCCAGGCAACAAACTTTTAAGGTATCCCACGCACAAGCTTAGATCACTGTATATTAATTACATTTGTTAATTAAATTTGAAACATCTTATGAGTCTTGAAATATCCAAGGAATGGTTCTCTGAGTTGTTACTCAGGCAATAAATGCTGCTAACAAGGTCAGGCAACAGGGAAAGTTATTGCCCAGTTCAATCTAAAGTGAGTCAAAACGTAGTCATCAGGAAAAGCCTAACAGTCTCAAGGAGTTTGATGGGTCACTGAGCCAAATATCGATGCATTGGTTTAGAATTTTCATTAACTGAAAAATAAAATCTTAATTTTGAAGTTGTAAAAGTAATGAAAGTTTATAATATTTTGATTCTTAGCTGAAACTATATGTATCAGAAATTTTCTCATAGGAAAGTAAGTTTCATTAGAAACTTATTAGAAAACTTGTTTTCCTTTAGAAGGATCCATATTAGCAAAGAAACCTTTTTAAAATTGAAATTCTGCCATAGTTTTATTTCTTTATGAACCTTAATTTGTGTGTTTTGGGTCTCAGAAATGAGACTGAGGAAAAATTAGAGAAAAAAACAAGATAGGATGATGATAATGGAAAAAGAAAACATTTCTAAATCACTGTCATGACACTTCTAACACTCTGTATCTTACACTGGAAAAATAATTGTAAGAGTTTACATTAACAGGTAACTTTTAACCCAGCCTTTTTACTTTTGAGTGAAAACAAATGAGTGTCTCCAAGTCATCCCAGGAAGGTGATAATAATAGTCATCTCCAGGTTCTTAATACTACTTTAAATTAGTGTTACAGATAGAGCCATGCCAATCAAGTTCAGATAACTGAAGGACTTCAAAACCCAAGCCTTTTTATAACGGGAATGTATTCTCTTTTATCAAAATACAAGAAAAAATATTTTATTCAGGCCACTGAACCAGAAATAAAACAAATAAAGCATGAAAACCATTTAAAAATCAAGTGTAGTTTGGCATACCATGCTATACTGAAGGAACATTGTTTTCCACACCAGTGACATTTTTCTTGTTTTTTAGATGATATGCACTGAAAAGCACATTCAAATTCTGGAGTTGTATTTGTTTTGGAATATACAGACTAATAAGGCATTTAGTGGCTTACCCAGAGCAATGCTTCTGTCAGTGGGTAACTAAAGGAATTCTTGGCCTGATTTCTCTCTCTAACTCTCAGAATCAGTCCAGAAAGCCAATTTTTATTGGTACAACTTCAATCGAAGTAAATAAGATAAATATAAGTTTAACAGGTTAGTGAAAGGCATACTGTGATTTAAATCTCCACAGAAGTCAGGGTATGGAAGCCTGGCTACATTCAAAATTTGATACAAGTGATCTCTGACTAAGCTCGAGGAAAGGGAAAACCAGAGCGACAAAGGATGCATTTCACCCCCAATGAAAATACGGAAGAAGTGTCTTTGTATTTCACATTCTTTGACAGCTCTGGAAGGTTAGTGGCATGAGACAATCACTACTGAACAAATTTAGGATAGAGTGAATTGAGATGTTTGGAGGAATCTGTTCAAATCAAAATCAAATTTAAAGGCAAGAACATATTTTTTTCACTGACCAAGTAGGGGTCAGGTCAGGGCTAGGGTTCAGTCAAGAATCAAGAAAACAAAGCTTGGGCCCATACAAGCTCTTTGGGTGATATTTCTGACTCTGTTTAAAACTCACACTCCAGAACTTTAGTCCATATTTCTGGATTTGAATCTGAATTAGAAAGAAAAGCAATTTCTAAATTAATTTCTTGTGATAGAAAGGAATTACTCAAAAAACTTGTACCAGTGCACTTAGTCAGACTATATATATATCCTCTGAGGTTATGGTTCAGGGAGAAATCATCCCCTTAACATGCAAAGATCAAGCTTGAAGTCACAAACAGGATGTTCACAAAAAGCGACACTTAATTAATTACTTCAGAGTATTTCAAATACCATATACTTTTCCACTGGCCACAGTCCAAAATGGAAAACTGATGCAGAGATGATTGTTATGAAGTAAAGAATATGAAACCTTCATTGGCAATAGACTAGTAACTAGACAATAATTCATTCTTGGAGCAGCATAGAAAAGTTTTTCTCTATTCCGCACACATTTTGTTTATGTTACAAGACAGTTACAGTTGAGGAAACCTTTACAAATTTGTCTTGAAAGTGGATGGGTTTTTTAAGTGCCTGCAGGAGACAGCTCAGTATGATAAATCTGGTTCAATATTGTTGATCTCTAAAGGTACTGCGGCTGCTATTCTCACATGAGATGTTTAAGAGGTGCTTTAGAAATGTGAAATTATCAAAATGCTCATTTCCTGGTTAGTTTTGTGCCACTGCACAGCTGTGCTCAATTAGGCAGACATTTGAAAAACAGCAGGGAAAAAATAAAACCACCCAAAAAAACAAACACCAAAAAAGACCAATGCATTTTTCTAGCCATTTTGTTCTTAATTTACACAAGCAAAAGCCTAGAATAAATAATATCACAAAATAGAATACATCAACCTCCCTCTCCAGTTAAATGCATTTTTTGGGAGAAAATTTGATTTTGGGTTTTTTTTTCCAATTCCTCATGTTATTATTTTCTAAGCCCAAAGAACCACAATGAAAGTGGATAACAAATTTTCTTGTCCTCCAGTAATATTAAAAGGACATACTCAAATTCAAGGTCTATTATGCTGGACAGAAATTCTAAGTTTCATTATCCCTACCTTAAGTTTTTCACAATGTACAACAGATTCATCATAGATGATGAGAGGGATAGAAACAATGAAATAGTATTTCCATTAAACAACCTGTCATGAAAGACTTTTGGATATCAGCTTTAAGTTTTATTTACTCTCATCTCAGTACTTGGATCTCTCTTCAACTCCTATTGATTTCTTCTGGCTTTTGTGTATCTAGATCTATCTATTCTGAACAAAATGAAAAAGAAGAAGAAAAACACAGTCATAAAAAATAAAAGGAAAGAAGAAAAAAAAAGTTGGAAAAAATTCTTGGTGAACACAGGAAAAAAAAATTCTCAAAACATTTCTAGAGCTTTGGACTGCTTAAACACTTCTACTTTCTGCAGGCATTACCAATCTGGAATCTAAAGGGCTGGTCTCATTTTCCATGAGACAGAGAAATATGAATATATCTTTTCCTATCATCTAATTTCTTTTATGGCATTGCAATTTCTAGGAACAATGTTTTAGTTAAAAGTGTTTTACTACATAATAAGACATATAATTTTGAGTTATGACTTTTTGTGGAAAATATTAAGAAACATATATGTTTGCAAAGGGAAAGGGCACTTTTTTGTACCCTCTAGTTTTGGACTAGAAATACTTGATACCTCCTCAAAGACAGCAAAACCAGAAAGATATTGCCTTACTTTGGAGTAAAAAACAAAGCTAAATGAGATTGGTCTGCTACTTCACATAGTGGTCTTTACATTCCTGTGCTGGCACTTTTGTCATGCTGCTTTTAAGAAGTGAACCAGAAAGCCACTGTCTCATGAGATATAGAGATACAAATCCTTAGTTGCCTGAGGTCATATAATAATCATACTGCATCTCTGTAATGTCAAATATCTGTCAGACTTTATGAAACATTGCAGTCAGTCTGTCCAAATTCCAGTACCAGTGTTTGCTGATGATTCATTCCCAAAGTTAGCAGAGAGAGGAGAAAGAGCAGTTGCTGTGGAGGAGATTTCCAATAGAGGGGGGAGCACATTTTCAATAGACTGTTGTTTTCTCCCAAACTGAAACCTGTCACAGACACATAGCAGTTTCAACGAGATGGATCCACATACAGAAGAAAGGAGATGCAGGCATAGCTCTACCCATTTTGCCTAATTTGGTGATGATGCTTGTTAGTTTCATACAATGCACGAGGATCATCAAGCAGAAAGAAAAATAAATGCTGTTCAGATCAGTTATACTGTACACTGACAGCATGGAGGATAAAACAACTTTCCACAGAAGTATTCTTTTCATCAGACCTGATAAAAAGAGGAAACTTGTATATTGATCTATTTCAACATAGCAGTCACGAAGCACTGTTAGCTCTTGCAAGCATCTCATTTTGAATCAGAAGACATACTTGAGAGTTTTCAAATCCCATTAGGTTTATATGTAGTTTGTCTACAACTCTATTTGAAGAAATGATGGAAAAAAATTGAACCAGGAGAAGTGGTAGAAGATGGAAAACAGAATAATACAAAATGTATCTCATCAAGGTATCAGAGACCACTACATTCTTGTACTAACCGATTTTTCATACATAAACATCTCCTAAAATAACTCAAATAACAATTTTAGGAAAATAAGATCCATCCATGTGTTAACAGATGTTCATGTTTTACATTGCTAGTTTTTCCTTTCCCCCCCCCACCCTCCATCTTTCATGTCTCTTCAAAAAAATCTAGTGTGGGACTCCATAAATTATATCTTTTTAACTAAAGTAAGTCCAGCTGGAGAGAGTGGATCTGTCTGTTGAAGTGGCACAAGAGCCATCTCTGCTAACAAGCTCAGTAATCTAGCAGTGAGGTTCTCCAACCATGTTCAGTGCAGAACGCTGACCAAAACCTCATGAGAAGGGCTGCACTCAAGGAAAAGCCTGAAGAATGGCAGGAGGGAGCAGGTTCTCATACTTCCACCATGAAAACAGCTGCCCTGGGAACTCCCTCAACTACCTGTAGCCACATAGCACAGGAAAAGAATGGCAAGAATAAGAAGTCCATGTACAGCTGCAGATCTGTGAGCTCATTTGGAAGGACCAGATGTGGTGGGATAACCTGTGCCACAGGAGTGCTGCATTGAATAAGTAGGAGCTCTTCAGAAAGGAGGAAAAGCTGCATTTGGGGCAATGCAGCTGGTTGAATTCAAGGAGATTTGTCTGGGAACTTAGGCGACACAAGACACAAGGTTGTGGGCAAGGATTAGAGGACAAACTGACACAGGTGACGTCAATAAGTGACTTGATGAATGACAGCAACAAAGCTGCTAAAAGGAAAAATCTGATTAGATATTAGACATTTCTTTTTCACCATAAGGGTGATAAAATATCACAACAATTTCCCTGAGACAATATGGAATCTTCTTCCCTGGAAATAATAGTATGAAACTGATCAAGGCCCTTAACAGTCTGCTCCAAGTTGGCATGACTTTGAGAGGAGGCTGGACCAGTTGATACCCAGCAGCAGCTTCCCATCTAAATTATTACTTAATTTTATGAATTAATGAAGATATATGCAGGGGGTCAGTGGGAAACAAAATAGTTAAATACTTGTCATAGCTGCAGAGCAAGTTGTTCCTTTGGTGTCTTTCTTATTTGTTACTCTGGATCATGATGTGCTGCTTCTGACGTATTCACCTCTCCCAGCAAGAAATCTGCAATTTCCTTAATCTCATTCCAAGTGCCTGATTACAAGCCTTAATCACTCAGCAGGCCTGACCATAATTAGTATCTGAGGATCTTTCCTTTGAGAATTGTGAGAAATGGCAGATTCAGCAATCTAAAAAATATCTTTGAAACAAAATATGGTTTAAGCTTAACAATAGGAAGAAGGTAGAACAAAAGAGATTTCTATATAACTATAACAATATATAGATGACATTCAGTTATTGAGATTTGAACATCCATGTTGTTTATGTCTGAGATAATATATCCAGGAACTTCTTATTATCAGGAGACCATTTCAAATAAAAGGAGAAATCTAAGATTAATTATATTTAATTTAATCCAAAAGTGTCTGTAACTCTCCATTGATTATGTGGAAAGAAATGCAGCCAAGACAACTATTTTACCTACAGATAATGACACTGTAAATGTCTACATTAAATTAAATTATTTCCAAGTTTCACTTCTTGCTGATCTCTGAGTCTGGGTTCCAGTCTACATCCACAAATTTGCATTTCAACCTTTCTTTTCCTGAAGTCTTCTCCTCTTATTTTAGTCTAAGTTTTCTGTTCTCTGCTCAGTTTTGTCATCCTGGCTAAACCAAGTGAGTCAGCCTGCAAGAATGTCACAAGTTCATGTATAGACTAATGGAGCTGCACTATTCTGAAGTGTTTCAAGAAATTAATATAAGGATTGTAATATACACTGCTTACAGAGCCAATTTCCTGACAAACATACTCTGTAAATGCATGAAGTAAACACCACAACAATCCTGTTAAGCCACAGCATTCATAAAATATTTACATGCAGCTTTGAATTTGTCACAATACTTTAAATATTTAAGGCATTATCACTGGTATCTTGGAACCATTGCAGTACTTCGCACCCAGACTTCTCATTTCAAACTTTCTGCAGACACTGCCATATGTTTTCAGCAACTTCTGACAAGTTTGTGCTTAATTGTTGCATCTAGTAAGAGTACATTTTTTTTCCATTAAACAGAAGCTAAAACCAAGACTTCTGAAAACAAGATCTGCAAGAATCAATCTTCCATGAGGTGCTGTAAAAGAGTACTGTTTATTCAGCTCATTTTACAGGAAACGTCTGGTAGTGTTGCAATACAATTTTTAGCAAATTTTATGCATGCTCCCCACAGAAAGCGAATGAAGGGAAGATGCCAAAAAGGTTCAGACAAGCTTGAGAAAGAGCAAATGGTGATATCTGATTATGACTTTGAAACATGATCATTTTCTGGAACATTGGACAAGGCAGTAAATAGAAATAATTTAGCGGGCATAGGGGTGGGGAAAAGAGCACAATTGAGAAACAGCGCTACATTCTAATCCTATTTCACTCTTAATTCAGATTTTATGAGATTTGATATTCTTTTCATTTACCAAAGTTTTCCAACATTCATCATTTTGTAGGGGCCGAGGGAGAGGGCAGTTAATCCATTTAGTTTGTTGCTTAAATACAAAGAGCAAGATCTTAGATGCAGAGGGATGCAATTCTGTTGTTTTTGCTAAATATTCTGAGACATGTACATGCAAAGGGAAATGAAATTATGTGGAAATCTCTCAAAAATGTTATATTTCTCTCAGTGTACGATGTAAAAAAATCCCGTGTAAAATAAGCCATGACCATTTCAAGAACTTATTCCAGGTTTCTCTGCAGTTTTTCTCAGCAATTATTCTATTTCTAAGAGGAGATCTGTATAGCACAATGATACACACATCCTGTTGGGTGAAGTCTCAACTCACAAATGCAGAGAATGACTGTGTTCTCTGTGATTTGTTCTCAAAGATCTTTAGAGAAAACCTGAAAACACAGTAAGTCCCTTTCTCTTTGTGCTTCATTTCTACTGCATCTCTGAAAACACAAAAGTCACTATCATTTTCTTGTCTCTTTTCCATTTTTTCACCCCTGGAAAATCTAACCAAAGTTCATTTCTGAAGGTTTGGCAACCTACCCAGAAACCTGTTCATTACCTTTAAAGTCTTTGATCAGACACAGCAGTTTATATTGCCTCCTTTTAACACAAGTACTTGTAGTGATGACAGCTCCCAGTCAGAGCCAAGACCCATAAATCACTGAAGGATTTTGTTTAAATACAACCATTTATTTTTCTTGGCCTGTTAGTTATTGCATATATTCAGCAAGAGTCAGAATATAGAGGGCAATACTCAACAAAATAATTGATCTTAATCCACATAAGTCTATTGATATAAAGCCTCTTATTTTCCGTAAGACAAAGAAGTTGTACAATAAAAAAATTAATTTTGAAAGCCTTCATTCATTATATTAGTGTTTTATTTTGGGAAAAAGAAAGCACAACATGGCGCAGCATTTTCAGTAGGGACTTTACTATAAACTGAGTCTGAAGAGGAATGCACAGCCTTTATTCCCTTTGCTCTCTGGTCTTCATTTACAAGTGATGCATTTGTTGTATAGCTGGAAAGTTCATTAATGCACTTATACAATGCATCTTGTATACTTCAAGAAATGGAGTTTCATTGGAAGAAAAGAACTCTTTAGAAGCAAGTCATGTCATTTGTGACAAAATCTCTGAGAAAAGATGGCAGCCAATGGCTACAGTTTGTTCTTCCACTGGGTGTTATTATTACTGTTCCAATGTCAAGTGCAAAACTGCACTCAACAACTCTTACTTTGAATGCAGAGACATCTACAGAGGCTTGAGATTTGCACTAGCTTGCTTAACCAATGGAAAAAAGGAAGAAAGAAAACTTTATTCTGCCATTGCAAGACTCAATTTTATTCACTCAGACTATGCTTTCAATGGAGTACACAAGCACTCAAGTTACTTTTCCCACCATCTAAGAAAAGAAGGGCACTTTCAGGAAGAATAGAAGCCCCCTGTTTATGATACTTTCGAAGCCTTCCACTTATGGCTAAGAGCAAGCAGATGCAGTAAAAAAAAAGGACTCCTAAATAGAATCTTAGCTGCTGTATTGTTTTTCTCATCAAATCAAATTGCAATGACTTTGAGTAGTACAATTCATGCACCATTCGAAGAAAATCACTCAGGGACAAACATACAGCTCTTAAAAATGTGTGGAAACACATATAGAAAATAGTCTAAAAATATTGCAGAGCCAAATTCCATCACAGTCGATGTGAACTGTTCTGTTTCATTTTGATTGCTTTTTTCATCAGACTCTTTAGTCAGTTTTGAACTGCAGAATATCCTCTGTCTCTCATTCCCATGAAACAACACAACAAAGGTTAAAAAGATGGTTTCAAGTGTTTAGTATCCATCCATTCAATATTATTCAATATTTCACTTTCTTATACTAAAATGAAGACAAAATTATCCAGAACCAGAGTCAAATCAGATGTCTTATTGGTGAAAAAACCTATCCAAAACAAGTATTTCAACATGCAAATAAATCTGTCTTCAGAAGAAGAAAAGGCAATTATATCAGAAAACCACATATAAAATAGATTGGTTAGGTTCTCATAAGGATTTACACAAAGGAATTGATAAAATGGTGCTCGGTCTTGATGCAGTAGGTTATCATCAGCAACCAGCAGCAGTGCATCAGCTGGTCCTTGCAGGGAAAAAAGTCCTTGTGGACTTATGTGTAGTATGCTGCAGAATTGACAAGGCTACAAGGTTGCTTGTTTAGTTTTCCAGTCCAACACAGGTCATTGCTGGAGGCACAGTATAATACCAGACCAGCTGTTTTAGAGTAGTGATTTGTAATGACAAAGATTTTGCTCTTGCTGAAGAGTCAGATTTTAGAGCAGACAGTCTACCCTGTAAATGCACCTCATAAAAAATCATGGCCCTCTTTTTCTGTCATGGCAAATGACAGGTGAATCTTCTCTTTTATGTCTTGTCTCTTGTTCATATTCCCTGTGACTTTGATATAAGATTGTTTTGTTGTGGCACTGTTTTAAACATACGCTTCAGTTTACAATGCAGATGGCATATTGATTTAGTGCCAAGTTTTTTTATATGTGTATTTCTATTTATGTCTATGTACACACTGTAATTGACATCACAAATTAAATTTAGAAAAATGAGGGATATGTTATATCTTTTAAAATGCAAAGTAGATTTTTCTACCTTGAAGTGGGGAATCTAAATCATAGAGTCATTCTGATACAGAGATTAATTCTAATTAGGATCCAGAGTAGGGTGAAGAAAAGTATCAATAAACGACTCCACTTATTGTAGTGTCGTGTATTAGCTTGGAAAATACTGTTTGGTTTGCACCAGGGTTTCATTATATAAAATGTAAGATAAGAAAGAAAACAGTCACAGGCAAAGCAACTATACAATTGTCACAACAAAAGGATGACTCAAAAATCTTGTCCTTCCAAGAAGGATGATTTCAGCTGAGAATCAGAATTTTAATTCTTACAAAATGCCTGTGAATAGGGCTGGCTGTGAAATGTCTATTCACCATCAAGCACTGAAACAGGAATTGTTGTACTTAAACACCTCGGTCTCTCATAACGTAGACTTTGAGAAAATATAAATCACCTCTGTATTATTTTTCAAAATTCCTCATTAGCTTTTAACCAAAACATAACAGTGTGTTTGATACAGTTAATTCTTGAATTATGGTTTCTCAGCTGTCCTTGAATGACATGCAAATAAGAGTACTATTAACCACAGACTTAGCATACACCAAGTTACCACTCTGCAAGTAAAAATTCAGAAGATGATGAAAACAGCAAGCTGTGACTGTATGAAACACTTAGGTACTTTTTTCAAAGGGAATTTATCACAATCCTGGTAATTTTTGAACAAAAAATGTTATAAACACCTGCTAGAGTATCTAATTCAGTCATCAGGTAAACTAATTAAGCACTCAAACCTCAAATTTCCTCCTGCTAATGGACTCCTGGGCTTCTCAGCAAAGTCTGAAATACCTTTAGTTAACACATAAAGCTGTCCTTTCTCTGGCTACAGTATGAAAATTAACATAATAAGTGACTCAGAATATTGTATTCTACTGTTAATTTTTGTAACTTTTTTAATGCTATGTGTGATATAGTGCAACTCCTATCTTGCCACAGTTTCAGCAAAACAGAAACTGCCTGTCCTTTTACTCATCTGTACTCTGAGTTTGGAAGGTTATTCAACATAAAGTCATTTTTTCTGTCTTACAGATTTCACCTCTCTTGTTTTGACAAAAAAATCCAGTGAGAATCAACAAAAGATACAGTGAATTCAAAGATTTTCCACGAGCTGAATCAGTCAGCAATTAAATAAATGTCTTGCAAAGCCTATGTCTGCCCAGGAGATGCACAAACCATCAATTCTCCCTTGCCTACACGTGGATCAAGGCTGCTGCACACAAGATCTGGGAGCACCAGAACCTTGTCCTGAATGCAGCAGAAAAGAAAAGCAAAATAAAAAATTAGGAGTATTGTAAACCCATGAATCATTTACACACAAGTGTTTATTTTTGAGCTCCTCTGTAAAAAAAAAAAAATAACTCTGCCAAGTTTGTCTTCTGGAGGATATGTATGTAACACTTGCTATTCTTTAGCATCAGTGTTACTTAAAAAGATCTGTCTGAAAATAGAGTGGGACTGAAAAAGCCAGCTAAGAAGAAAACAAGGAAAAGAAGGAAAGATGATTGCTTTAGGGCAGCATCATAGCAGTAGTGGGAGAAGGGGTTTAACGAGCACAAAAAGCTCACCACCCACATGTCCTTTAATGCCTCTTGATTCCATTGCTATAAGTGATTCATAATCTGGCAGAAATTCTTTAATTTACTGTTTCAGCAAATTCAGCATTTAATGAAATTTCTTGTCAGAGAATGGAGCTGTGAGTCTAGTCTTTGTACAAACAAGCAAATATTATGGTTATTTCCTTGGGTTTAGTATTTGGGTATATGTTTTCCTAGAAATCTCACACCAAATTAAATCTCTCTTACAACAAATGAAGTTTTGTGGTAAAGAAAGAAAGAAACTCTTGTTATGTGCAGTTACCCTCTCCTTAAACCTGTAAAAAAGCAAAACCTCAGATTTTTGCAATTTGTCTCTATGGTGGTCTGATTGCATCTTTTCAGGATATCTCTGCACTTGGGACCTACATTAGGGCCCTCCTCATCAGCATCAGCAAAAGCTTAGGATGTTCACCTGCAGTACAAGGTGCTAAACCTCATATCCCAAATCATGCACAGCATGATGCCATGACCTCAGTGTGATACTACCTGAGCTAATGACATTATACAATTCACTCTTAAGGTATGGCTTCATGTATTTTCTTTTTTCTGTTCAAACTAGATATGTTTTAGAAGAAAAAGTTTTAAGCTTAAAGAGTAAAACAATTCTCCATGATAAAGACATTTAAATCTGAACATGCCTGACAGACTCTCATGCCAGTCAAAACATCAAAAGAATTTATTTTAAATAGCTTGTAATCAGTCCTTTTTCTGATGGGAGGTAGCTTTATAAACAGCTTTCTAGGCTTTCAGTGGTTTATTAATTTTGAAGGTTGATTTTAGTACTAATCCATTTCAGTCTCCTAAATGCAGAGTGTTTGGTTCTGAAAAGAGAAGACTTGATGAGCAGACTTCAAATGCTTTAAAAATTCTTGCAAGAAGCTGGTAATAATATGTTCTTCATGGATAAACAAGAAGTAATGGACTTAAATTGCACTGAGGAAAGTCCAGGTTAATCATTATCAAAGACTTTCTAAATGGTAAGGGAAAGTGAATCCCTGAAACACTGACTGGGAGAAGTGTGGTAACTCTGTCATTTTAGGTCACTAAGACTGGGCTCAGAAAGCATCAAGAGAAAGGCAGGTATAGCTGATGCTGCCTTGAAGAAGAAGGATGAAATAGGTATTGTTTCTTCTATGGAATTTTTAACATCCAACCAAAATCCAGCAACTGTATAAGAAAAGGTTATTTCACAAAAGGTTTTTCTTAGATTAGCATTAGAATAACCTTTTGCATGTGAAAGGTGAATATCGAAATTTTCAGCATTACACTCTGCCCTTTGTAGAAATAAAATTTAGCTTCTTATGCAGCACTTTGCCACACTGTTGCCAGACAAAATGTATTAAATCACATGTACAAATCTTGGTGACTCAATTCCGCTCTTATTCAACTATTTTCTTTAGTTTTATTTTCTTCTGAAGTTTGGACTTCATTTATACAGTATGTCTTCTGCATTTATGTTTCCTGTGTATCAAGAAACTCCATCTAAGCTCTTGAGGTCAGTAAGGTTTACTCATGTATTTAAAGTAAACAAAAATTATCTTGAATTTCAGCCTTGCTTAATACAGTGTCATAAAGGCTTTTACACAAAAATTTAAATAATTGAATTGAAAAAGAATGCCTTGTAATGTACAGTAAGATGGCAGAAATATGGAAAAAGTGGTTTCTGGATGAATCTTTATCCTAATTCAATTAAGAAAAGCCAGAAATTCAATAACATAAAATAAAATTATCAAGATCCCAGAGATTTCAGGTCATGCAATTTAAAAAGAGGAACCTCCTCCCTGCCTGGAGGTATCTGCACTCCAAACATAATTTGGAGCCTGTACATATCTTAACCTTAATACACATCATATCACTGTGCAGTCCTGGGCCTTTCAGAATTTTTTGACTGGCTAAAAAGGATAAATGTTTTAGGAGATTTCCCTAAGCCCTGTTGTAGCTTAACTATGTTCAGTGGGGTTAAAGATACTCAAAACAAAGCAATTATTTAGAATGGGTGGTAACTGCTGAAACATGTTAAAAATGTCAGCCCACAGAGGGTCCCTATTCCAGGTGCCATTTCAGTCACAAGGTAGTCTTCTATACTCTGAGACTATTTTGATGCTGAGCACCTAATATAGCTAGCATGGAGTGATCTGTCCATTTTCCTAATACTTTTGAAATCATAATTTTGTGAATTCCATGTATGGGCAGATTTAATTTGTTTTCTCCTTGAAGAAATTACCAGAAGTCTTCACAATAAAAGAGAAGAAAATTCCTTTATGTCCTTTTAAATTACAAAAGAGCCTCCACAAAAAGAAGCAGCATTTCCCATTATCTCTTGTAGTCAGAATGCAATATGATCAATTGAACAAAAGATAGCAAAAACATTAACCTGTTGCTAATCCCACTATTGTGGCTACTCCTTGGCAGAGTTTGTATTTCAAAGTTTGAAGCCTTTCTAGCCACAATACCACCAATATCTTCGTTTTGCATTTAATAATCAAAATAAATTAGAAATTATTTTTATTTTTATTTAATTATAGAATTATTATTGCTAGTTAGCTTTTGAATAGAAAACCTGTCACATTTAGCCATCAACCCAAAATAAGAATTCACAAACTGTATGGGAACGTATCAAAAATACTCTGGGCCATTGCACAAATTGACATGAAGTACAGATTAATCAATTACTTTAGATTCTGCTTTAAAACTATGGGGTAAAGTTACAAATTTTTACACCTGCATTTTAAATTTTTGCATGAAATTCCAGTGAATGGCAAATTAATCCTGCTGTGAAAAGTTCTTTAGTAATTTGTGCCAGTAGAATGCATTTGAGTTATTGTTACAAGACTCCTTTATATGTGTCTGTATTTTATCAAAACTCAGGATTTTTAACTAATACTTTAAAGGGTCTGTACCTCTATTGCATTGCTATATCCAGGTGCCTTTCAATATTTTTTCAGTATGGAGTATTACCCCCAAACTTCATAAGCTGTAAGGTAATTCCTCTCCTCCTTCACCTAAAAAATATTCTGTAGACTGAATTAAATCCTTAGATAGTCTGGCACTTGGAAGGGTTCATGCTGTTGCATCCACCTGCAGTAAAATACAAAGCTCTTTTCACAAGGAAAGAAAATGCACAGGAAGAAAAATGAATCAACACTCTCTTTTTCTGGCTGCATTGTCTCTGCAACACTAACTGAAATAAACAGCAGTTGACTTATTGCTGTCTCTTATGACTCGAAAGTACACAGGAAAAGAGTCTTTCATTTGAAAGTGACATTTAAACAGCCATTTCTTGAAGTAGACCCATATTTAAGGAGGCAGTGTTTTCAGCTGATGAAGTTCAACTTGTCGAGACATTTTCAATTACCATCCTTGGCATAAAGATATAGCTGGTGCTGAAGTGACACCTTTATTGGTTTTAGTTAGCACCAAAGAGACCAAATCAGAAAACACAGCTCAGAGAGAACAATTTTGCTTTCTGTGGGTTTGCCCACACACACACACACACACACACACACACTCTCTATTTCTTATGACATAACCTTAGGCCATAATTCAGGATACAAGTTATGGACAAGTGGAATGCCAGAACCATGCTGGATTGCAATTGAAGCAGACAGAACTCAAAGCACAGTCAAAACTAAACACACACGAGCTGCTGCTTCATCTAGAGACAGTCAAGTGGACAAGAAGGGCTGGAGTACACAGTACAGTAGCTCATGTGATCTGATCAGGTTAATTTGGAAGGCTGTAAAACAGTATTCCCTATCCTCCTTCCTTTGCTCATTTATTCATGCATGGTTAGGAAAGTTTTAGCATGTTTTTAATCAAAGAAGTCATTATTAACTGATTTTATGTATTGATACAGAATCTTCTGAACTAGAATTTTCCTTTTATCCCTAAAATAGATATAGAATGAATCACATTGAGTAATGAACCAGTATTTGAAAATATTTTGCCAATTCCCTTCAAGGCACTGAAGCAAATGAGAAGTAGTTGCTCATATTTTTGTTTTGTAACACCTTCAGATTTGCCACAGATCTATTCCTTTTCAAGATGAGGAAAACCATCTCTTTCAGAGTTATTTACTTAAATTACAAAGAATAACGAGCAGAATAGCAAAAGCCTGTCATACATTGTGCTTAACTGAATGTCTTGAAGAATACAGTTTAATTCCCTCATGATTAATCTCACGGTCATTAAGAATGTGTTCCACATCCAGGCTGATGTCCTCTGTGTAATATAGTCTTTGTGTCTTCTCACTTTTGTTGAAAATTAGATTTTCCTATAAAAAGTTACAGTTCTGAGGCTTTCACACAACCTGAATAATAGGGTTTTTCAGTGAAAGAAAATTTCAAATTTTGTTATGAAAATGTTTCCTTCAAATACTCATAATGTTTTTTTCCTTAACTTCTACAACAAAATTTATGAAGCAATATCTTTACTGACTTTTATAATCCCAGTTTATGAATCTATAAAGTGCAGGGAATGAAAATGAACAGTGTTTGTTTACAGAAATAAGTCTTAGCCCACATAAAATAACATTTTCCTATTTATTTGAATAATCTGAAGCTGCACACACAGCAGTGTCAGCTGTCTAGTTATTACAGTTTTGAAATGACATACGAATTCACTGCATTTTCATTTTTGTAAATATCTCCTAAAGAGAGTTTCAGAGCGTGGTGGGGCTGATTTATCTATACAATAGGGGGTGCAGCAAAGTTATTTCCAGTTATAGGGTGTATCTGATACACCGGAAAATGTTTAACCAGTCTATACACTGCAGAATGCATTTAAGATTATGTGATCTTCATGTTTCAGTAGAGTATAGGTGTTCTTGTATTGATGCATAACAATCGCAATTCTATTATGTTTATTTATCTGGTCAAGACCTATAATGGCCAATTCTGCTAAGTAGGAGTTTCCTGTGGAATTATGAGCCAGAAAAGCACTAGGTAAATCACTAGAAGAGAAAGGAGTGGAATTCTTTATTAATATCTTGCATGCTATTTGCAAAACTCTTTGGAAAATTTTAGTGCTATAAATTTTTTGCAACATTAAAGATAAGGGACATAAAAGTAGTTACAGGTGATATTGCTATTTCCAGTAATTGAATCTGAATCATCAGTATATTTCTCCAAAACCCTACTATAATATTTAGCCAGCAGTTCAAAGTGGAGTGCCTCAATTTGCATGAGAAACCTCTGCAAAATATAGGACAGGGACTTATGTTACATAACAAAGCTTCTAAAAAGGCAATGTTTGGCTCATTAATTTGGCTAGTTCATATTAAGGAAAGAGATGCAAAAGAGACATTTTCAGCATGGAAATTTATGTCGGATATATTCAATCAGAGCAGATCCTGTCCTGTGTATGCACATTGGACATAAACAATTATTTACCATTGCTTAAGGTATCAAAGAGAAACACTGAACACACAAAGCAGTCACTCAGGAATTTTCAGCATTAACAAGCTTCTTATATACAGATAAAAGGCACCTGCAGCTGTGTTTCACTGGAATAAAAAATGACCTTCAGTGACCAATCAGGTAATGAAAGAAAAGCTTTTCCCAAAGGGCACAGCACTACCCAAATTTCCCCCCAGAGGTGGCCAGACTGGATTCAGGTAATAAAAATGTATTCAGCCTTCCTAAGACTTTCTCTGTTAATTATGGCACATTGTGTATGCTGCATCTGTGCTTGTGTATAATAGGATGCAAATGAAAAGAAATTACAAGACTATTTTTAAACAGTAAACAAAACATGCAGAGCTCACCACATTGAATATAGCACTAAGCCCACCTGATAACACAAAGTCTGGGAAAATACTGGTGATGGTGGTTAAACAGGAACTCTGCTGGATGAAAGTAAGACAAGGGTGCTTGAAGGCAACTTTGCAGACCTTTCTGTATTTATTGTAGGGAATTGTTCTCCAGTCTATTTTGCTTGAAACTAATTGTGTGGACACCCTTTGCCATGGATGGCACACCACAATAAAGAGGTACAATCAATGGTACCTTATCCCTATAATACTCCACAGAGCTCATTAATACATTTTCTATGCTGGGGGAACCTGATTAAAATGTAAGGTGGTGTCATTTTCTTGCATTTAGGTCTATGAGTTGTAGAATATTCATATTTATTGTTGCAACATCGAGACCTGTATCGTGCCCATCAAATTTTTGTGGACAATAAAGTACTACATTTTGACCACAAAGCTGGGTCCTGTTGTCTGTTTCTCAAAAACATCTCAAAGAAAACAGTTATGTAGTGCTTGAGGTTTTTACTTATTGTGATGGTCACTAAAAGCTGTTTGATATCAGAGTAGTCCTGGTGAGATAGATTGTTCAGGAGATGCAATCAGAGATATCTGATTAATACACCTATTCAAAGTACTTATATAACTCCTGTTCTCAAAGTACCACAGGCTCTTGTTTAACCTCAGAAGATCTCTGAAAAGTAGAGATGAACTCTTCATCTATATTTTAATAAAATTCAGATGCAGGTAAGCTAAGCATGGGTGATCCAAGAAGTGGCCAACAAAGCAGAGACTGGAACACAAGTATCTATAAAATCACCTCTTTCCTGGACTCTTCTTTTTCTCATTTCTCTAACTGTGAAGTTTATTTATGCAATGTCATTCTATGCTACATATTTCTCCATCTGCTCTAAGACCTGGCAGAGACAGAAGAAGCTCAGGAGATTCTGGAAATCTAGAGATGAAGGGAAACAAGAAACATAATCAAAATACCTGCCAGGAACAAGAGAGAAGGCAAGAGAGACTCAGTTCATAGAGTGCAGTTCCTTATATTTCCTTAGCTGATTTCATATTGTGCATTATAGTCAATAGGGATAAACTCAAACATTCCAAACTGATGTCAAAGAACACAGGGATATTTTGTGATAAATGGTAGCAGCAAAGAGCCTCTTTTCTACTGAAATGTATTGAAAATGTGCAGTGTGTCAGACTATTTGCTCTCTTAGTCTAAATTGCTCAATTTCTTTCTCTCTCTTTCTTTTGTCTCACTTCACAAAAGAAATCAAACAAAGAAGTTGGCTTGGTTCTTCCTATTGCTCCATTTTCCATTCTCCTGTAAAGAATCACTGCCTTTCTACTTCCAAAGTCTCCCTGATGGATAGTTCAAGAAAAGGTCCGGAAGCAGACTAAACAGAGTTGCTTTCATGATTGATGACACAGTAGCCAGAAAGCTCCAAAACAACTTGCTGATAGCAAAAAACCAGAAAGGTTTTACTGGCTTCATTAATACAGATTAGCCTTTTTCTTTTTTAAACGCACAAAAAGCTTGCAAACAGAAATCCAGCCCCTCAGGGCAGGGTGTTATGAAAAAAACAGTCCTGGGCACTCCCATACACAGGTGAGATGCACTGTAAGTCACTGTACATTTAAATCTCACCCAATGCCATGGATCTTACAATTATCCCAATGGTATTAAAGACACCTGCTCCAACAATGATCCTCTGCCCCAGAACCAGGCAGTGACATGACTTCAGATCTCCCCTAGCTGGAGGAACTGTCCAGAATGACCTTCCATGTCATTTACCCACATCTTTTCTGAGTCTCATGTAGCAACCAACATGCCTTATGAATCATCATTACCTTTTAATTTTGAGGTTTTTTTTTAGTTCAAAGTGCCTGCAATCATGCCATTAATCATTACACCTATTCATCTTCAAATTAGTTTTCAGTTATTAGAGGGAATTGATATAAATTAATCTAACTGAAAAGGCTTGGGTCAAACATTGTGGCTTCAATGGTTTCATGGTAATTTCTGCTAACTGGGCACTGTGCCTCTTTCACCTGCTGTCATTGCACACCTCCAGCCTGAGCACCAGGAGAGAAGTACTCCTCTGAGAGGTCCTGTTAAAGGGGCCACATCTGTCCAGCTCTTCCAAAAATCTCTTCTGCAGTGCTGCACAAGAAACTCCAGTGAACCATAACATTGCAGTAAGAACTCAATACCTCACATCCCAAATGTATGGCACTGGTAGGTAAGAGATGTCTTGCCAAGATAAAAGAAAAGGTAGTTTCCTTTCATTGAGCACTGAGAAAACTGGAATATAACACATTAGCATTTCTAGGACTATTAACCACTTCATCCTGCCCCATGAAGCCAGTACATACACAGAGAGGTCATCAACATGGCTTCTTAATTCCCTGTATGCAATAAATTTGTCTCTCACCCCTTCTTTTTACCAGAGAAGAGCTACTGAACTAGTCAGTTTGTCACTTCATTAGAATTCCACTAAGAGGGCAGACATAGTTTTATAAGACAAAGTCTAGTACAACTAATTATTTATTTGAGTTTAGTTTGTTCTGTGAGGAGAAATGGGCACAGTTCTATACTGAGCTGTGGCTATAAATTTTTTGAGTTTTTAATTGTGTCCTGCTATCTTTTCCTGGGTATTTTGCACCTGGCATCACGGACAACATCATGTACTTCATATTCGTTTTGTAATTAAACACAAGCAAAAACTAAATAGTACCTATGAAAGAGCTGTATGTACAAACAGAGATTACTCTTCCTTTCTCAACAATCTATACTACAGGTCAATTTGAAATACCTAATCTGGAACCCACATGTCACTGAGAGTAACCAAAACCAATCAGATAATTTTACTGTCTCCCCTTTAGATTTCAATTTATTTTGGTAAAATCTTACTGTAATGCTTTGGATTTTTTTGTTTGTTGTTTTGTTTTGTTTTTAATTTAAAACAACTTCATTTTCTCTATTTACATTATTAAAGGCTTTTGACTGCAAAAAAACATTTAAATTTTTAGACCTGTGACATCCTAATTCTATTTCTAATTAACTCTCAGTTATGAGGCATGACTCCCTGACCATGTTTAAGTTCCTTCCCAAATGCATAACTTTGGATTTACAGTCACTAGGTAATTAGTTTAAGATCAATATTATATTTGAAGGAAACACACTGAAAAGAATTGAATTCAATAACTCCCACACAACCAGGGTAGCTATTCTGGGCTGAAGTGGGCTATTTGGAATGCTCATTGTGGCTGTACTGCACTAGTCAGAGACGTCCTTTGACATTCATTTGTTCCAAATACTTCCTTGTGCCTATTCCAGGGTTTTCTAACAGACATATTCTCCTTCCTGACTTACGAAATGGAACAAAAATTGGACAGGCACTGAACAGTACAAATATAGTCTAGAATCTGACCATGGACAATCAGGGTGCAGGCTCAGCTACAAAGCTTTTACTGTACCATAAAACTCCAAACATGTGCCAAGGCAGCTAATACTGACAGTCCCTTTCCAGTGCTTCTGGGGGAGTATCTCAGGGGAATGCATTACCATCTAAGTAGGCCAGTGCAAAAGCAGATCACGTGCCCTGAGGAAAGTCAGGTTACTATCTGTACGCACTTAGCTGAACCTAGACCCATAATTTAGTAATCTCTGGTGGTATTCATTCCCTTCTCCTCTTTTTCAGCCTCTGCAGTCCTTATACCTCAGACACTGAGCAGTGAAATACTGGATATATTTGGATTCTTTTATTAGAATCCATAGTTATTAGTCTGGGTGTATATAATTACCACAGCCACCTCTGAGCTTAGGACTCCAAAACAACAGGGGAATGATGACCCCATTGGACTGTGCACACCATGCACTGCACAAGCACTTAGAGCATAGAAAATTTAGAGTCCAAGTAAGCACAATGGCCAGAAGGTAGGAAAAGTAAAAGCAGCCTGATCAGAGCCTTGATCCACCTAGGAAAAGAGTTTGGGTGTACAGCTCCTAAACCATTAAACAACAGCTGTCTCTCATTTTAGCTCAGTATTAAGAATTTAACAGTTCTTAAGAGTTTGGGTTGTTTTTTTTTCCTGAGCTGCTAATTTTCACTGGTACCCCCCAGCTCCACAAAACATCATACCTGATGGGAAAAATTAATTTTGCAAGATTTTCTTTCTGAAGATGTGACACAAGTAATAAACCACTAAGATTAAGTTCTGTGAGCAGTGGAGGAATGGGCAAAAGAAATGTCTGCAGGGTAATGATGCAGGAAGCCTCACACCATTACTTTCAGTGCTATTGATTCTGATGTATCTATTGTATCAGCCTCACTAAAAAGCAGTGAGATTGTTTTGTTTTCATTCTCTTTCTTAATGACTAAGAATATAAACTTAATTTCAATATGTATACACTTCCTGAGCCAAGTATGGGGTGTTCAGCTTGTCAGCAACTGTGACATGCTCTTGCACACCAAATTACACTATCATTTCAAAAGGCTGCCTTTTCTGTTCTTTCTGGTCATATATGCACAACTCAAAATAGTTTGTAAGAAACATTATGTTCATTTGTGGTACTCGCCAGGAAAGGACAGAAAATTTTAGTAGGGATTATAAATTAACACCACTGTGGTTATTAGAAACCTTTATATTCTACTAGAATCCTAAACATGTGGTTTAGCTCCCACTGAAGTCAAACGGAAAACTAAGAAACAAACTGCCTCAAACAGAAGTTTCATGTTTTCTTGGCCATTGGTTGGAAATTAGGATAGCTATTACAGTAGTTATGCAGCTGGAAGTATTTAAAGAAAACAGCAGGAAACACAAAAGATTATTCAGAAGAGGCAATTCCGGGTTAAACCTTCCAGTGCATTAAAGCTCACTATACTGTTATCGTTCTGACTCAGAAGGTCATAAGAGAGGTCTTTGAATTGAGAGAAAAAAAAATACAATGTGTTTTTCATTAGAAGAATATATTTCATACAACTGCCTTGTCACAGAGAACTAGACAGCAAGGATTAACAGTAACAATAGCCATATGAAAATCTATATACCTTCCTTTTACCTTCTGCCTATTTGGAAAATTATCTGCTGCCTTAAGGCATATTACTCACAGAAATACTCGCCAAGAGTATGGTACAACCTGCTTCAGGCACAAAGTAGTGAAACAGAAATAACATGAAAATTACTTCAACACAGGGACTATGAACCATGGAAGTCCCACTTGAGCACTGAAAATAGGGGTTTAATTGTAACATAAGTGTTTCTGCTCTGCAGAGAGAGAAATTCCACCCAAAGAGAGCCACAGGTCTGCACAATTAAATGCACATCAAAACGAGTCAAGCAGAAGTAAACATTTCTATTAGGCTGTTCTTCACTTTTTCCATGTTTTCTCAATGAGGAGAAACTGCATGACAAACTCTCATAACTAGTTCCTAGAACAACTCTAAAGAACACTTAGTTTTGCAAGACCTGGCAAATGCGTTCAATTTGAACAAAGTTGCCACTGGGCTTTACAATGTTCTCAGCTTTATCACATAAAACTTTATAATGAATATTTTTAGTTGTAATGTGGAATATTTACACAAGATCCCTTTTGTACTGCTTTCCTGAGTCCCACCAGGGGTGTGTATAAGACTTTCCCACGATCTTCCTTCTATAGTGTATTGTCTTTATAAGTCTACTAAGCAAAAAAGGGAGCTTCATGAACAAACTCTGTCCTGCTGCACAGAGATTTATTCCAGTCATTTTAGAGTAAGTGAGACTGAATGAATGCTGAGATTCTTGCCCCACCCTTGAGTTTGTCACAAGGAAAATAGTTAAAATGGCATTTTGCAATTTTTTTTCCAACATCTGGACAAAAAGTCCAAAGTATCTTTTTTCCAAATTGTCATTAACATTACTCAAGACAGCAATATTTATTTATTTTCATAGTTTTGAGTTCCCTGCTGGAACAATTTCCTCTGACACAATTTCATCATTTCCTCATTGAATTTTTATGGCTGCAGTGAACAGTGCCAAAGCCTTTACCCAATGTAACCTCATAAGCATCTTTCCACTCACAGCTTCTCAGCACTGAGATTACGAGTAGATTTTTCAAAGCACTTAAATGACATAAAATTTTACATATGTTCTCTAAAACAAAGAGGTGGGCATATAGAAAGCTCCAGGAAAGCCAGTAGTATGTTTAAATCTCACAATGGTGAGGCAGCTTTCCATCAGCCAGCTCCAGCACTAACAGCAATTTAGCCACAGCAATATGGAGCGCAGTTTGGCAAGGAAGCCTAGAAAAGTTTTGAGCTGTGATTAAAATGTTGTTAGTACATGGGCTGTCCCTTAACTGCTGCTATAAATTACAAGCATCACACCTTAAAAAGGGGGGTTGCCTCTTCTGACAATAACCTGCACTGTACTCTCCACAATCTTAAGTCACAACTTGCCAAGATATAAATAATAAATATTTTTGCTGAGAGTAATTCCACTTATGAACAGGGCAGTGGAAAAGATGGCTCATTTATAGAATATTCAGTCTGTCAGGACACAAAATATTTTATTTTATTAGGAAAAAAAACATATCTATAATTGGAAAACATCAACTGGCTTAAATGTACAACAGCATCACTATGCTGGAAGAAGCTTGAAGCTAAAATATTTTGTCTTCTTGTCTGTCCCTGGTGGGCAAGGACATGTATACAGTCACTGTGACATAACAGATCTGGTAAAGCCACAGTAACTCAGACTGTCAGAGCCATCCATCCCCAGTACTTCTCTGCATCTTTCCTATCCCCTGTACATACTCTTAAGTGGGGGCCCAACGACTTCTTTTCATCCTTAGAGGGATGAGAAAGACAAGTCAAATATATGCCTTAATAAAAAAATCCCTAAACTTCTTAACTGAAGCCTGAAAAAAAAAAGTAACCTATGTTAAACATAGTAGAACTTCAAAGCCCTATTTCAAGAACAAAGGGCCAGAGTCCCTAGAAACAGAAGAGTATCACCTGTGCCCTCAGGTATTTTTGGAAGAGAATGAGGAAGGGAAAAAGAATCACAGATATTTGAAGTGCACCAAAGTGCACCATGCTTCATGTTCATAGCAGTCAAAGGTACATCTCAGCTCTTCAGTATCCTGGCTCAGAACTCAGTACAGACAGCTTGTATGAAGGAGAAACTGATAATCAATAGGTCTGATCTCAGCACAGAAGCCAGCATAACTTTCTAGGTAGGAAATCCTATCAGGTAAAGACAGAATTCATCCTCTTCCTCAAGCAGATACGTCTTAGCACCTGGTTTGATAATGCACTAGAATATTTATGAGCACCATGTTCATATAATTTGTCAGACAATTTGACATTCCTTGGACTCCTCACATCATCTCACCTCTCTCCAGCAGGCTGATCTCCAGTAAAGAATACCTTCTATTTCACTATCAGTTCACTTTATCAATTCAGACTGCCTTCCTCTTGTCCATAGCCTCTGTGCTTCCCTATTTCAAACTGTTTTCTCTGCCTGAGGCCATCCAAACTATCAACCTCTTTTTTTTTTAACTGAAAAAAAAAATCACTTCTGCTCCTAACAGTCCTTAGTATCTGCCCTATCTTCATCTCAAATGCCTGTCTGCTTCAGGCACACTTCTCCTGTCACAGTGTCTCTCCATCCCCTGGATCTTCCATTAATCTGATTCCAACCACGTACAGCCAGCGACATTGTTTCCAGCAGAATTGTCACCCTCTTTGAGACAGGCACACAAAGCAGCAACAGCGGCCGCTGTGAAGAAACCTGGAGTCAAATGAGGGTGTAACAATGGACATAAATGAAGACAGAGAATAAAATCCCCAGTCATGAGGTAGATTAATGCTGGGGAGACTACCTCCAGCCAGAAACCCAGTATCTGTTTCTTTTTTATTTTCTTTACAATTTGGCACTGCTTTGCATAACTCGTCATGTCAACAAAGTGTTTGATTTGAATTTTATCAAGCACTGCAGGCTGACAAAATTAAATCTAATTAGCAAAACCCTCTGCTCCTGAGCATCCAGTCCATAAAGATTTTACCTTCTAATCTTATACTAACTATAGGAATCAAATCTGTTTCAGCCATTACAGCTTTTACAATACCCTAAAGTATTTACAGAAATGGATTGTCAAGGCTTTAAGTGCTTTTTCAAAAAGCACCCACCCAAAAATTATGATGTCAAACTCAGTCAGACCCACGTTCTGCCAAAAAAAAAAAAAAAAAAAAAAAAAAAAAAAAAAGAAGGAGTGGNAAAAAAAAAAAGGTTAGGCTGTGTATGGCTTATGGATTCACCGAACATCAAGCCTTAGAGTTCCTTGGGAAATAATACAGTAATACAGCTATCAGTGCACCCAGCAGAGCTGGATCATGCTGCGAAGGACTGGGAAACAGCTCTGCAGATCCTGGCTCTGATGTTTACTTGCCTACAGTGAGCTTAAATACCGCTGCTTGAAATTGACAAAGACTCAAGCCACAACACTCATGGAGCCAGCAGCTGGAAGCAAAGGAATTTACAAGGAGAGATTTATATTAAATATTTATATAAATGTATTTGTGTGATATTATAAACATTCATATGTATTTATTTAAAATGAACCAGGGATTTAAATTCATCTCTTCTTCATGGACAGCAGAAGCAAATAGAAAATCAGGTATCCACCATTTGTACATTTTCACAAAAAATAATCTTGTTGAAGCTATGTGATTTTCATCAGCCATAGCCAAATCCAAGGTAAGTAACTCAACTCTGCTCCTTCTGATAAAAGAAGAAGCCACAATTAAAGCAGCTCACTGGCATAATATATTCAATACTGTTACTAATATAAGCACAACTACTTAATAATCAATTGACTTAGTGTGTTTTTTAAATTAAATATTAAAATTAGTTTAATGACTGGAATATGAGAACAAAAACCACCATACAAATTAGATCAAGACCACATCTTTTTATGTGGTACTGGACAAAGAAACTGTTACGAATTTAATAAAAATCAAAATTGAAAACATAGAAACACATTTCACTAAGCAACTAAATTCCTGAATTGCCTGTATTAAGGAAACGAAAGAGGGATAATTAAAATCATAAATAAGAGGTTCACAAATTTTATTTAGCACCAACCATGAACTCATGCCTACAGAGAACACAAAAGAAGTAAGACCATGCTCTAAATATATTGTAGAGGGACGTTTTTACCTCTGTAACTAATTGCACATGGCACAAGTCTGTTTTCATAAGTGAATCAGAACTAAGATACCAAGCATTATCAGGAAATTCACAGTAGTCTTTTTCTGACATCTGTTTGGTGTGCAAAAAGCTCAAAATTATTTTCAATAAAGGGTCAAAAGGAAATCAAGATTATTTTATGGAAACTACACCCGCAAAAAAAATTAATACTTTTTCCTAATATTTTTGCACAAATTAATTATCTGCACAATCCTTTTGCTCAATCATCTTATAGCTTTTGTCCTAAGACTGTAACACTAAATTGTAATGCAGGCATGGTATTATTTTATGTGCCAGAAAGTTTTAACCTTGAGTTATTATAATACATCACTGTCTAGCAATAAGTTATTGTTCTCTTCTTGCATGATGGTAAAATTGTAAAGCAAAAAAATTAAAAGCCAAAAAACCTGAACTGATATTTACTCTTGCTATTCCATAGAGAAGCTTTTTATTTTTGTTAGTAGGCACTTAAGAAGATTTTAGGAGGGGGAAGAACTTGCATAGTGAATATAAAGTTTCTGTAATTCTGAGAGTCGTTTTGTTATTCTTATTTTACTTTTCACAGCACACTCAAAAGTAACCTGTGGATATTCAAGGCTGTGTGAGTAGCAGACCTAAAAACACTTCTGAATATAGAGCGGTAGGAATTGGAATAATCTTTTGTCATCACTGTGTCCAGATCAAAAGGAATAAATCTACATAAATGTGCCTTCAAATCCACAAGTATCAGGGGAAATAAAGGCTTTTTTTCAATTAATAAAATGTTCATTTCTGCTCACAAATGATCTATCAAGACCAGCTGCCTTTTGCCTCAGGAGTTAAATCCACTTCAGCAATAATTGCATCAGGAAAGACTCCCTAATTCATCAGTTATATTTCTGGTCAAAAAAAAAAAGAGATAATGGGACCTGCCCTAGCTTCTCTAATGTTAAAGGATCAAGCCTGCCTACTGCACTTGGCTTGAAACTGATCCTCCACAAGTCAAGGCCAAGGCTGCAATCCCTAATTCAGCTTGAAGAATACTCCCAAGGAAACCAAATTTCCACATATGGGTGCTGCCTGTGTTCTAAATATTCATTCAAATAGGATCTGGTCTCATGACACCCTCATACCAGATCTTTGAAAACCATACAGAACAGATTGAGGGGGCACTTTGCAGGGAATTCCCACCTAGTGAGTCACTCATAATCTTCACTTTCAGATTCTTGAATCCTGGCTCCCCTAATAGGCTCTGAAATGCTGCAAAGGCCTTAGGCATATGGATACCATCGACTATCTCATCATATTTTTTTCCTGCAAAACTTTTTTTCCTTTTTATTTATATTTTTTTATTCTTTTTCTCAGTTTCTTCCTGGAACAGCACTTTTAGTAGATCTTTTCCCCTTCTTCAAACCCAGCAAAATATGTCTTGGTACTATGACACCAGAAAAAGGAAAACAAGGCCAGAGACTGAAATTCATTACCATAAATTATAATATTCTTCCTTCCCTCGAGGTCTCAATTAAAAAGAGCAAAAGGTATTAAAGGGGGGGGAAAAAAAAAGGAGTGTAAAAGTATTAGAAGAAATATTTAAAGCTGAACTTTATTTTTGGTCTCGCTGTTCTATTCCCAGGTTTGTCACAGATTTTAAAGAAATCCTGCCAGCTAGTATTGCTGAAGAATGTTTTATAAACATTATCTAATTCCCTCCCTATTCTTAGCTCTTCCAACACAGCTGGATTAGTACATATCCTTGTTCATAAATAATTTCTTCTTGTTTTACAAAATATACTTAAAACATCTGGGAAAGAAATACAATGGAGCAAATAGATAAATAATTACAAACCCAATTATAGTCTATTACTGATGTCAACCTCATGGACTGACTTTGTTCACTGGCCAACCATACTGAAATTAAGAGGGAGAATTGACAGAAATCATCAAGATTTCTTGCCTGTATCTTTCTGAGAAGCACTGAAGCCCTGGCTGTGTTCTGGAACAAGTTCTAGAAAGGGGAATTTTTATCATGAGACAATAAGTTTGAAAGTTCTCCTGAGATTTTTTACATTTTTCTTCCTCATCTACTCTACACTCCATTTTTCTCTTGCCCTTTTTTCATGTCTTTTTTTTTAGTTTGTCATGAACAACTTCCTCTTTCTAATAATTTCTTCAGGTCTATAGCATGAACATCACCACCAAGTCAGGTTTTTTTCTTATGTTCTCACATCCAGAGGGATATGTTACTGCCAAACATCACAAAGAGAATGGGTCTTTTTTTCTCTCTTTCCACGTTCAAGCTCTGCTATCATACCTGAAATATCTGTTTCTCTTCAGCTTTATTCTGTCCATACTTATTAAAAATTATGCCCAAAACATCACTGCTCTGATAGGCCTTGAAACTGACCCTCTGCTGTTCCAGCTGAGTACTCTGCCATAGGGAATATTTGCAATTGGAAGAATCTCACTAGCTATACCAATTTTGCATGGCCCAGAAGATTCAGAGTCTAAATGCATGTCTTGCATTAATTTTGACTGAATGTCAAGAGGTAATTTTGGATTATACAAACAGTGATTGGATTACGTCATTCTCCCTTTGTATTTTTCCACATGACTCTCTTCTATTCCACCAAAACTTGTGCACCAATTTCTTCCATAACATCTTCATGATACTCGCAGGCTTCTCCTTGGCTAAGGTGGACATATATGTATGTACTTCTGAAAATTTTTCCCTTCCATGTTTAATGGTGTCTCCTCCAATGTTTGCACAAATATTGATTACTTTTAAACAGCAACTAATAGCCTGAGCCATAACAAATAAATATTTGTTCCTTTTACCATCTATATACTAGAGCTATCCCTAGCTGATCTTTCAACCTTAAATTCACCATGAACAAAGCAGTGACTTTTTTCCCATGATCAGCTTACCACAGATTTCTGTTTCTCTAGCTTGGGGTTAAACTTGAAGTCTGTTAACTTTTAAAAATACCCATTTATTTATGTCAAGCTTTAATGATGACATTGGGAGACAGAATATAACCTAAGGAAAGGAATTTTTTTGAATCACAGATAACAGTTAGAACTAAGAAAAGACAGTAAAAAGTATCTTTCAAAGGTGTGAAACTGGTTCTACAGAATCTGGTCTGGGAGAGAGGGCCACCACAAAACATGTGGCCAGGAGTCAGCCAGAAGCCCTGTCCAAACCTGCTCAATCTGAGATGGTAATGGTGTACTGAGCTCTGATTGTGTGAACAACCTCCCTCATATTTAAAATTGGCCGAAGATATGAATGGAGAGGTCATTTTGGACTCAAGACTATGTTATTTCTCATCCATTCAAGGGGAATTTGGCCTGACTGACATCTGCAGGAAAATAGTGGGTTTTATGTGGTTTTACTTTTAATTTAGAGTTATCAAAGCTTTTTTCCCTTCTGAAAAGCAAATTTATTTTTCCTCAGTAATTAATCCTCAGAGCTGTTAGATATCTGTAGTAATCATGGTTTGCTTTTGGTAACAATTTGACCATCCACAATATACACTATTACTACATTTCCATTAAAATGCTGGAAATCCCAATATGTTATTTATAATTCTAATTCTTATAGGTTAAGGCACACAAAATTACTCTATGATTCTGTTAAAAAAAGAGTGTATCAATCACATATCTAAAGTAATCTTTGTACTTGAAATCTACTGTGAATAGACCATAGCCCTAAAGAATGCCAGTGATTTCTGCAGACCACTGTATCAATTCTAGTTTACTCTGCTGGTTCCACTCCAAATAACCTTTCAGTACTGCTGATCTTAAAAACAGATAACATTTTAAAAGAAAAACAACAGAAACAACAATTCCCAATTTCTAAATTTTCAGGTTCCACAAATTCTTTTTCTAGCTTCACATATTGACAGGAACAAAGATCTGCAAAAGGCAGCATAAACTGAGAAAACCTTTATCAAAAAAGATTTTTTAAGCTACACGAAAGAGTAAAATTAAAAGCAAGAACTTATTAGTTGTGCCTCTAGTAAATCATGCAATTGCATAAATATGATCTACTCACCTTATCAGCAAAGTTGAAGATGTTACTTTCATATTCCTGTTTAATAACACCATCAAGACTCATTGCAGATCTTTTCCCTGTTTTTCAGTTTTCCAAACATTGAAAAAGTCTGCTGTTTCTACTTGCAAGTACATCTGTTTAATTATCCAGCCATTATGGCAACATCACTTTTAATTTTGTTTTATTTTTTTGTGCTGTAAGTTTAGGCCTAAGTACTTGCTGACATCAGTCTTAGTCCTTTTCTCACTTCTATTTTTAACATTCACATCGAATGCAATTAATAAAGCCCATCAACAGCCTCTGTAATTTTTCTGAAAAACTGTTTAATATTTTTTAGTTTATCTGGGCTTCCTTGCTAATTTACCTTCACTTTCCAAATTATAGTGCCTACTTACAGCTGGCTTTATATGATTTCTTCTTGAGAAAGCATTTCATGGGTTTGTACTGAAATAATCTACTGGCTTTTCCCATTCATCCAGCTTTGCAATGATTTGTGAGATGAGACATAACAAAGATTGCTTCAGGGGTACTACCTTTTCATCCTTCTGCTGGTGAGCATCTGTGAGAACAAAGCCCACATGAGAACAGCTCACAAACCACAAGCTGTCACATGCCCCCTGTGATCTGTATCTGCTGAAGAGTGCATTGCAGCTTTCTCCATTTCTTCCTTAAACTGTGCCAAAGAATGCGAAATTTTTTGTCCATATTTTTTTAATATACATGAGTTGATTTCTCCTGCCCTTGATCTCAGCACAAGCTCTCCAGCAACAGTTTTCTGCCTTTTCAGATGGCACTAAAAGGCTCAGCTCCTTTCTTACTTCCCACATTGCCACACCAAGTCTTCCCTCTCTTGTCACAACATGTAGGTTGTGACACAACAATAAGTTCCTGATATCAGAAGCTCACCATTTTGCTGCATTTTAGTTAGCGCTCCGCAGAGTGAAGAAGCTCCTTGCAACAGTGTTGCTCCAGTTAAATACGGATAAGGAGGAAACAACTAACACTTGAGGTGCTCCCGTGCTGAGACTTCACAGAAGTGAAGTTCCACATAAGAAAGGTAAAAACCTAACAGGTCTGCCCGTCTCCTAATAGATTTTCTCAAAGACACTGCTTTTATCAGCTCAGCTCAATATGCAAAGATCAGAGCAGGAACTCAGACTCACTTCCTGTTACTTATATCTATATACATATATGTACAAATATAGAATTCAGATTCCTCGTTATAAATGTGACCTGTTATTCAGTGCATGCAAAAAATACACAAATATCAATGGATATTGATAGTAATGTCCATAAAAAATTCTGCAGAGAATATACATGGATTAGACTATTGGTTATGTTTTGCTCTAAACTTCTCCCCAAGGTCCTTCCCACAATACGCTCAAAGGAATAGATCATTTTCCATTATTCTTCACTTATCTGACACATTTCACTATAGCTCTTCATAATTCAATCTTCAGGGATTCTCAAACATTTGATAAGATGCACAATTTTTCACCAGCTCTTCTTTAATTTTTTTTTCTCTTGAATAGAACCATTACGAGCAGGGCTTGTCATTTGTTATTAATGGAATTGAGTGAAACGCAAAAGAATAGGATAACTTCCACTGTGTTATCAACTTAAGAAATCTATATACCTGGCAGGAGATACTAAATGTCTGGGAAACAAAAAAAACAAAAAAAAACAAAAAAAAAAAAACCAAAAAAAAATGTTTTGGAGAAGAACTAATTTCACAATGATGCAGGTGCTCGTCTGGATATATGAGCAAACTAGTCAATGTACAACACAATACCATACAGTATAATTTGCAGATTTAGGGTCCTTAAAACCTTTAATTTTAGGCAAAAGATATTCAGAGCCATAGCATGCCATTAGACAAGTTTGTTTTCTTGTTCAGTTTTCTGCTTTGCAGTCACTGACATTTCTTTTGCATAGGTTTCCTCTAAATTCTGTGGGCTTATCTGCCTTTTTAATACAATCTTAATAGCTTCAGAGAAAGGCACAGGCTGTTTTCATTTGCAGTTTTGATGAAGGAGAAATGAGAGAAAAAGGCCCTGTATCATCATCATTATACTTGCTCCAAAGAGCCAGAAAATTCCCCTCTGGATATCTGAGACTTGGAAAGAGCAGTTCTTCCCAGTGGGGAAGCAGGAAATTTGTCCTCAGTATCTGGCTCCTGTCTGTGCTCACTGCTCAACTCCTTTTCTAAAATTGTCCTCATAGGTAAAAAAATTACTCAAAAAGAAAATATTAAGCTCTCAATATTTGGTATTATTAAAAAAACCTCAATGAACCACTATGGAGGGTTATTAGTTATATTTTTATTCTTACTTTCTTATGAAACAACAGGAAATGTAGAAACAATGAAACATTAGCATAATATAGAAAGGGTTAAATCTACTATATTTGTGCCCAAGCTTATATATGTATTTTTTTTAATTTTTTTTTTTTTAATTGACAAAAAGGTGCCCTTTTTTTATACTCACCAGTTTATCAGTAAATAGGTAAAGAGATGACAAACCATATGTTAGACAAAAATACAAAGATGGCAGAAGCTCCTACTGAGGTGTTAAAGAACACCCAAAGAGCAAAGTATGGGAAAGTGCAGCTTTGCCATTACTTTTGACACAACTCTTGAAGCCATCTGTTTGTAGCCAAGTATATGAATACAGGAACAGCTTGGTGACATCCAAAACAAAGTCCTCAGGCTGGACTCAGCATAACAAGTAACTACAGGCAGAGTGCATATCTAGAAACACAACAAAGGCATATATTGGAGATGGGACTAGTTTGGTTTCTGAAGGATGCTTACTACTACTCCCAGTCCTCAGATTTTCTTTTTCTAATTAAGGCACCATAATATGCTTTGGATTAACACACATGTCTCTATAGAATTGCAGCCATGCTAGGGATTTAAAAGCACATACAAGATGTGCAAGATCTTCCTGTTATACATACTAGTAACACATACTAGGAACTATCTGAAATATAAAAGTAAACCCCCTTCTCCTCTCCTTGCTTTATTTCTCCAGATTTCTGGGATAGATCAGCTTCTTGAGCTTTTTAGTTTTGGGGTGAATCCCAACTAAGGGATTACTGTGTTATATTCATTATTTAGGAAGAAACTGGCAGAAAAGGCAGAAAAGGCAGAAAAGTCAGAAAAGGCCTGCTCTTGGGGTACTCAGAGAATCTGACAGAGGTGTTCTTCAGGTCTTTTTTGCTTGCTTTAAAATGCTGAATAAAACACAGGCTGGTCCTGACTGATGCAGACCAGAACATCCTAAGCATATACTTCTGTAACATTCAGGCACTCAGTCTAACTTCCCCACGTGTACAGCATAGCAAAGCAGACGTGATAAGCAGCAGTACTTAGGATCATGTTGAGACCCTCACAGACCCTCCATGAAACAAGGGATTGTCATGCTTTTTTTCAGTAATCAGGGTTCTTTTCAAACTTCATAGAAACACACTTTCTTGTTCACATACTGAAGACTTTCAACCTGAATCATAATTTAAAAAGCTTTTTTTACCCCCCATTTTAAGATGAGTACTTCCATGTGACTGATTTAAGCAGGATTTTCCTGTCCTTTCTTTTTAATGAAAGTATGTAAGCTGTTATACCTCATTGTTCATACAGATTTCTCTTCTCTATTCATTTTTATCCCTGCTATGGGAATGCCACCTGTTCTTCTTCCAGCAGCTGTCTCTTTTTCCAAACCTGTTCACGAGGATACAGCACATCAGGGTGCAGTATACATGCCATGAGTATGGTTTGAATTACGTATCAAAACTCTCATGAGAGAATCATTTGTCAGGAAAACCCTTGTCAGTTCTCACAACTAAACCTGCCCTCTCTTGCTGACTGTCAAGAGGCCCACAAATGTCCACAGTTTTAAAAAGTCTAGTGGTACAAAGATAGATCCAGTTCTGTTGACCAGTGGCAGTACTCACTCATCTCTGGACTTATACAATTTACCCCAAACCAAATGGGGTAAAAGAGTATCACAAAATCTTCTTTATGTAATAATGGGGAAGCTCAGCACGTGTATCTAAATCTATGCCAGCTGTGCCTTTCCCATCATAAGCTAGCCAAATGCTTGAATAAAAATGTTGATTTCAGAAACCGTATTAGGTTCCTTGACAATGAGTTACTTCATCTAGTGGTAGTGGTTTATCTTGTGGTCACTACTTGAATTTATAGAAGATTTTGCCATGTAAAATCCAAAAACCAATACAGAAGTGCATCTTATTGCCCAGAGCCCAACAGGACCCCAAAGGTGATCCTGCAGGGCTGCATCACCAAGCCTCTCTCTCTGTTTGTACCCACCTGGTGCACCACAGAGGGGCAACTTCTTGACTGTGCAGCTGACCATGCACTGGAACAGATTTCCCAGAGCGGTGGTGAAGTCTCCCTCACTGGAAACATTCAAGAACCAACTGGATGTACTCCTGTTCTATAAACTGTAGGATGACCCTGCTTGAGTAGGGAAGTTGAAGCAGATGCCTCACTGTGGGTCCCCTCCAATCTGACCCATTCTGTGTTTTGGTGTCTGGTAGAGCTGATGGTGTCCATATAGCAACAGGTGCTTGTATCCACAGGCTGCATGGGTGTGACCATTTAGCACTTTTGGAGTTCTGAAGTCACTCCTGGTAGAACTTAGGTAATATTGGTTGTAAGCCTTCAGCCATGTCATCTGTCCTTCATGTGCAGTCATACCTGCTAAAATTGCATTTCCGTATGAAGCAAACTGGGCTCAACAGAAGAGAACAAAACCCAACAAATTATACTTTCCAAGTTTTCAAAGAGCTTTTCTCATGTGAATAGAAGTGGAGTGCATGGGCAGGAGCCCCGCATCTATTTTTACTGCAGTGGGGAGGTGAGCAGGATAGCAGCCATTCCCCTTACCCAGGGCTTCAGCTGTGTGGTTTGGGGCCAATATCCAAGCCACACAGCTGGTGGACTTTAAGGAAGCTGTAATGAGGAAAGCAAGGGTCAGCCTCAGAAGAGGATGCCCCTCTGCAACTTTCTTGGCAGGCAGTTGTAAGTGAGGGTTTTCTCACACTCAGATCATTCCTGAGCTGTGGTGCAGCAGCGTCTCAGCTGGGGTGCAAGGTGTCCATCTAAACTCAGTCCTTGACCTATGGAGCAGCCTCCCAGCCTAGCCACAGGCCTGCCTTGTCACTGCAACATGGGCTCTCAGCTGAGCCTGGCAGCCATCCCCGGGCCTGCAGGATTGTACTTGGCTTCCCACTCCCCTCCCTTTGCGGGACAGTCTGCCCTGTGGCTCCCAAACAGCAGTCCGCAGCACAAAGGTACAAAAGAGCATGGGAGAAGAGATGGGAAACTGCAGAAGCTTTATATATATTATCACGTATTTAAAACAAAAAATTAAAAGTATCTGATACATTGAATGTTTTGGTGCTGGCCAAAATGAATGAGACAACCTATCTCTATTAGTCTGCTAATAAATGCTGCACACTGTTATTTACGAGGCCAGAGAGACCACATTTTTTACACATAGCCCTTGGGTGATAAAATCACTAGTCAATATGCATGCATAATTCTTGTGAATATCATTATAACCCCATATGTTCTCAGGTCTTAAAGGCACCATGTGAATAAGCCCTGGGAGGGCTTAGCTGGTCATAGCCAATTATGACCGAGAAGGTTGTAAAACGATGCACAAACACAGGTCTATTAAAAAGCTATTAGATCATCTACATCAGCCATTCAGCTGTTCTGAAATTGAACTTGGGCAAACATGTATGGTCTGATGCCCAAACAGTCATCATTCAGCTGTCCTTTTCTCACAGAAAGATCCTGACCTGCTCCAGAGGCTCTCCAGAGACAAGGCTCTGTTGCATACATACAGTGTACATACAGAGCTTGTATGCAGCCTCTCTCCAAGCTGTTTGCAATTGCTCACCCCTCACAACCTTAGTCTGAATCTAGAACCTGCATTCTTCTTCTGCTTAATACAGGAAATATTTTCAGGTGACAATCGATGCAAGCTGCCATAATCAAACGTTAACTCCCGTATGGACAGAGATAGCAATGGTCTGGTAAAACACACCTGGGTTTATAGTTTCTCACTAAGGTATTTTGTAAGAGTTCAACCTCCCAGCACTAGACAGAAGAGTGGAGGCAGACCTCCAGGCTAATGAGGTGCAAAGTTGTCACCTCAATATGAAGTCAAGAGTCCCGAGACCTCCTTGCTCCCTTGGCAGAAGATTAAGTGGAACAGAGAAAGGCAGTACTGGTAACATGGGTAAAAGCAGCAAATTTGGAAGGGCTGTGCTCATGCTGCCAGCACTGCAATCACAACTTGATGTCCAAACACTGGACTGGTGCTGCTGCTCTGTGTTGGATCGCCTCATTAAATGCTGGTCTGAACTCTGCCATCCTTTCTGCTGCAAGTCCTTTTGTGAGGACTTTGCTCAGTTCTCAATCACACTGACAGGGTAAAAGTGCCTTCCGTTCTCGATAAATTTTTGTATGTACTGGGTGACTTCCTCTGCTTTTTATATTTTAATTGCTTTGTCAAAAAGAATAATTCAGGGTCTTTTAGAAAATTCCCAGGGTGGTTTCACCACAGTTCCACACATGACCTCTTCTCCTCTCAGAGAATTGCAAGAGTGACTTTTATCCTTACAGCACCAAAACACTTGTATGCTTCACCTCCTTTTTTCTTGTCTCTGGATGATTGCATGGCCTTGCTTGTGTTCTATTTGTCCAAGGACGAAAAGAAAAGGTCAGTGTCTCAATCTGTATATCTCAACATTTTACAAGTATTGCAACTCAAAGCAAAGTATGTTTTTAAAATAATATATTTCTGCAAAGGTGAACAAGAGTCAGGTAGTGCACTGATCCTTTTCCTTCAGTTTCAGGGATTTGAATTCAAATTATTCATTCTGCCACCTTGTCTAGATTAATGAGGCTGAACAGAGAAAACTTTAAGAGAGATTATTAACTTTTTACTGAGAGTGGATGAAGTTCATGGTCCCACACTAGACCTTGCCTTCTGTACTAATGATAGTGATTTACCTCTAGTCTTCCATTATTTAAAAATAGTTTGCCACCTAAATGCATGGCAATGAATTTGAGTGAAAGACTTGACTCTGTAAGACAGCATGTACAACTAGCACTCGTTCAAGAAAATAAATGCAACTTTACACAGGATAATATTTAAGGATTTTGTTCTAGTCATTTGTATTGTAGAACAGCAGCTGATTCTGTGTAGGATCCTTTTTTCAGTACGTTTTTAATTGTACAAGTGCTTTTTAGCTTGATATAAATAGCAGGCTGTTAGGAAAGTTTGCAAAAAGTCTAATTGTGGACCCTATAAAAGTGATTTTTAAGTTTCAGTCTACTCTTTTTTTTCCAAGTCTGAGTAGCAGACCATACCTACAATTTCTTGAAAGCAGCTTTTGGGTTTATCCTTTGCTTCTTGTGCCATCCAACAAATTCTTCTCCTTATAAAGTTCACTTGCAATTCATCATGTATTTGTGTTGCTGTCCTAGGGTGACTTTATGATGCTTGTATCCCCAGTAGTCTGTTCTGTTTATTCTGGATATTGAGTTCTGCACCTTTAAAACTAGATCTGAGAGTGAAGGGGGGCAGAAAAAGGAAACACAGTGGAAATTTTTTTGCAGCTGCATTCAAAAACATTGAGATAAGAGCTTCAGATCTCTCTCAGTGCATGTAGTCTGTAGCACAGACAGAGTTGGAGAGAACTCTTTCACTTCTGGTTAGTGTTTTTAGCTAGCTGAGGCAGAGAAGTTCCCGGACTGTGGCTTTTCTTTTTCTTGGAACTCTTCAAACCTGCTCTGGCTGAAAACCCAGAAGAACACCAGGAGCTCACACCTGTGGCCCACTGAGGCAGGGATGTGGCATTTTCCAGTGCAGGAGGGACTGATAAGAGACTGAGCAAGCCAAGCTGCACCCCACGACAAGGACTTTCTGAGTTTGCCATCTCTTCATAACAGGGAGAGCTTCAATTGTGTAACATTATTAATTTTTTTCATATTTGTGAGTACTTTCTTGTTAAATAAACGGGTTTTTTCCACTATTCTTGAAGGAGATTTATGTCTCCCAAACCAGTGTGGGAAGGGGCTGCTTGAATTTGCTTTCTAGAGGGACCCCATTCAGAGGTTTCCTCCCAAATCTGTCCCATACCAGGACAGTTGCTAAGACTGCTAAATTTGCCTTCACAGGGGGCTAGGGAGGAGGAAGATAAAATCTTGATCTCTGCCTGAAAACTGATCTTGTCTTCCCAGATTAGAACATAAAACTCCTGTTTTCACAAACCAGACTTGAAGGCCTGGTAGTATGCTCCCTCTCTCAAAACAAATGCAAAATGGCTGATCAAGGCTTCTATGGGTTTCCTCATTACATGTTCCAAAACTAGAAGGTGCCCAGCAAAGTTAATTATTCAAAGGACTGAACCCACAGAGATAGTTTATGTGTCCAAGTAAGTTAGCAACTGCTCAACAGCACGACAGGAAAGAGTTCTGTGTCTAACAAATATGCCACACCTATTCCAAATAACAGCATAGAAACTACCTCAGTGCATTTGCCTGACGGAGAATCACAGAGCATCTTCCCTTCCTTAAATAAATAACCTTAGCAATTGCATCTTGGTTAAGCATTCTCACAGATCTCATCTTCAGAGGGTAATTATAGAAAGTTTATACAAGCCTGAGCCTGGAGCAGTGGATCTAGAGTTTTCCTTCCTTAGCTTTAGAAAGTCTTTGCTCCTGTCCTTCTACCTTTCAAGCAGCTGTGAAACAGTGTGCAGGAGCTTGTTTCAGAAGCCTGGAGTACTTCATGTGAGCCTCTGTTGACTCAAAAGTGGTTTTACAAGATTGCCAAGGAATTTTTCAGTTCAGTGTAGCTGCACCTTTGAAAGGCTTAGCCTTAAGTGTCTAAAATAATATTCGTTTTCTGAATGGAAACGTTTTCAATGAGGGGAAATTACCCCTTCTTGTGAATAAAAAACAGACTTCATTTCTGTCATTTACTCTCTAGCATCTCTAATTGTGCACTCTTCTAGCACCACTGCAACAATTTCTAAAATCCCCTCTGGCTTTCCCCTAGACTTGGAATTTGAAAATTTGAAAATTCCTTTTGATCCTATATTCCAGTCTGGGACAAGTAAACAACCATTGGTGAGTAAACATGGTGGTAGGAGCCAGTCTGCCAGTCCATAGCTTCCCTGCTATTTCCCACAGGTTCCTGCCAGTCTCTGATATCACCTTATCACCACTGTGATAGATTGAAGCATTATCTCAGTTGGTGAGAGCATGGTGCTGTTAATGCCAAGGTCACATATTCGATCCCCATTTGGACCATTCACTTAAAGAATTGGACTTTATGATCCTTGTGGGTCCCTTCCAACCCAGAATATTCTGTGATCCTGCGTTATTCCCTGCAGCTTTCCCACCTGTGATCTAATTTCAAGTTGTCTGTACAGAAAAATATCAAACAGAAAATTGAGGGACCCTTGATGCTCATTAGGAAAACATGAATATTTCATTTATTCTCCTCAGTACACCCTTTTCACTTTACTGAAAACCCATTAGAAACTCATGTGAAGGTTCACACCGTCTCTGCTCCAAGTGCTGCCCAATCCAGCCACATCTTAATGATTCCTTTTCTCTTACCACACTGAAGAAATTAATGCCTTTAAAAACAGATCATTTAGTTGCCCCAATATATTTTTGTATTTTGTTTACTTTCCCCCTCCACCACCTTTAATTGACTAGCTTGTGCTCTTGACAGCTAAAGAACAGTTCAGTTCTACTAGGGAAGAACCCTCCTCAAACCCAAACCCTTTGACCCTTAAGGCATTTTTGTGAAAGCAGCTGCCATGAAAACAATTTGTTGTTGATCTGAGTCCAAGAAATAAACATTCTGTGTTCCATATATACATATTCTGAGCTATACTTTAAATGTCACATAATTTTAACTTTGTATATAACCAGAATTTTTCTCCCTGCAGCTTATACTTTTGCATTATGCATTTATGTAAAATGCATTTAGCCAGGAGTAATCCTTTGAAATTCTCGTCTTTATTTCACAGGGAAAAATTATGGACTGGCTTCTACTTACACAAATCTAGAAACAGTCATCTGAGTTACTTCATAATTTAACTCCTTAATTTGAATCTAAATTTTACTCCACTTTCTTCCTTTGTTTTAAGTTTGATTGATAGGTTTAAAATCATCCTGTAACGATTGTCTTTGATTAATATTTTTATTGAATGTATTTCCATTTTTTCTTTTCATAATTTTGTTCTGATTAAACTGTGTGTGTTTATTTTAAATCTGGTTACTTTTTACAAGATGCTACAGAATGATTTCTTTTTCAGCCTCATTCTGTTCAGCTTCAATTCCATAAACACTCAACAGTTGCATTTTCTGCAACAGTTTCTCATTTATGATGACACATTTTCCTCTACAGGAAAAATTTTCCTGAATTTAATATTTACTCCATCTTTGTAAATCTTGCAGAGTGTACTTTCACACTACTAGTCCATTTGCATACTTGTAATCAACCTTCCAAATTCATGAAATATTTGGTAAATAATCTCATATTTAAATTCTCAGTCTTTGCAAACATGGCAAAACAAAATGAAAGTTTCATATTTGTATACACCAGTAAAATATATATAGCTGTATCTGATACTTCACAAAGGGATTTTCTAACTTTTCTGTGCAGCCAAGTTTCAGCAACTTCACATCTTTTGTGGAAGCATGTTAAGAAAGTAGCCATGAAGCTAACTTCCCACTATTTCCTACAAGGACTTTTGCAAAAGCAGCCCCAAGTATTCAAGTCAAACCTGAGGGGAGCAAGAACTATTGACAGGATCACTGAAAACACTGCTTTCAACATATGGCTTGGAAAGCAGAGCTAGAAGCTCAGAAAACACAGAAAGAATTATATTATTTTAGTTTTCTACATACCATTCTTATCTATTTCTTTCCACCAGTTTATTTGTGTCCACTTCTTTTACTCTCTATCCAGCTATCCCCTGCTGTTCATGCACACTGCCCCACTAATACCAGCACCTGCAGTTTAGACAGCTTGTTGATCAATTTTTGCCACAGGCAATTATTGGATTTCATTTTAGAAATCCTACCATGAAAAATACTTTTGAAGAAATGCTATCCAAACAGAAAGCAGCTAAAAATGCTTTCAGCTGTTGCTCTCACATCTCCCATGATTTCAGGGATTTCAAAGCCAATGGAAAAGCCAGACCACCTAGCCTGTCCTTGTTGTCACAGACATTAAGATATTACCCAGCTAATACCATGTTTTTGAAGGTTTTCAGTATGAAGTAGTACTCGTGCCCATTTTCCTTTCAATATTACTGATATAGGAGAAAAGAATAGTCCTTTTTAAGGTGCACACAAAGTAAATAATATGATGGTCTGCTCTTGGTTATAGCAGACGTGGATCTGTTCTGTATACACTGTAATGAGCAAGTGTTACAGTGAAGGCAGTGCTCCAGTCACTGAAGGCAAATCCAACAGGTGAGAAAATAAACCCATCTAACAAGTTCATTGTGGTAGCAATGTCCCACAATACTGTATCTTCGAAATCATGACCTTTTTTTCCACCTTCTATTCCTTCCACTGGAGGTAGGCATGTCCTGCTCCGTTCCTGTCTCCCCTGGGACTCAACTACACACACCCTCCTGGTGTCCCATTTCAGTTTAAATCAGTTTAAACAGTGAGTAGGCACCAGCAGCCTTTGCTTTAAATTTTATCTGCCTTGCAAATATTATAGGGGTCTTGCCAAGAGTGAAAGGTTACAAATATGGAAAAGGGGAAGTGGTACAACTCATGGAACCAAATAGAATACATAAAACTCAGGAGAACAGGGCAGAAAAAAAATAACAAATACCCAATATTGTTTTAAAAATTCATGGCCCTTCACTCAAAGGTCAGAATCATGAACGAATGCTCGCTAGGGCTACAGAGAATCCCTAATATTTCTCCCACAGAAAATAGATACAACAATAGATAACAACAGCTATTATGGCTTCAAAAGGTACAGTCCCCTGAGAATCTCCTTGTGCTTTCAAAAAAATTAAACTATTTGATTTTCATTCCTGGCATTGTGCAGCTCCCCAGGAGTTAGGGCAGGTGACCTGTTTTATCTCAGTCACCAGCCTAAATCAATTTCAATCCCACTGATCTGATTTACTACAAACTTCTCTTTTCACAGTACAGCTCAACAGCAGGTCTGAATGAAATTCTTTTTTATCAAACCGTCCAGGCAATTCGAAGTAAAGAAGCAGTTTGTATCTATCAGTCTTAAAAACTCCTTCAGGTTCTAAGGTCTGTGGTCATGTAGTCTTATGGCCTTAATGGAACAGAAGATTTTCTGTAAAGTCATAAAATAAAGCACTTTATATATAAAGTGCACAAAGCCTTCAACAAATTGCATCCCTCTTCATCTTCCATCTGTATAAGCCACAATACAATGTTCATTTCAATTTACTAAATGGATATGGCTATGATTTTTTTTAAAATGGTACATGGTTTGTTTTTATTTTATCAGTGTGAGAAGTAGGAGTAATTTAATTGACATTAAAACAGCAGTGACTTGCTATCCAGCAAAACAAATTGTGCAGCCTATTCCTTGCATACTGCTTATTAGTTTCCTTGGTAACATGTAATCATTTGCCTTTCTAAAACAGATGAGATGTCAACAAATATATACTGTAGTAGTGGTTTGATACATCAAAAACAAAAGTGCTGTAATGACAGCATAATAAATCTTAACATGAAAACTTAATGGCCACATTAGTGACATAATAACCATAGTCTCAGGTTCATGCTGCTCACCATTGCATACTTTTGTTTCATAGCATGGTTGTGACATAGTAGTACATGAAGCACCTTCCAGTGCACATTCTCCAAAATCAACTCCAGACTAAACATTTAACAGCAATCATTTAAAAGCAGTGCACCCTTACAAGAACCAGGGCAGTTCACAGACAAGAGGAAAGCTGACAGAGAAAAGATCTAGGGAAGTAATTTTCTTCCTTTATTTGCCACTTGTGTGGCCATACCTGGAATGCTTCATCCAGCTGGGGTCCCCACTAATGACAAATATGAGTACACCACAAGGATTTTGGTTGCATGTAGAGAACATGACACACAAGAGAGCAAATTTGCTTGGCCTATAGAAAAGCCTAATGGGAGTACTGAGTACAGGCTACTCAGAGACAAGATACTCATTTCAGAAATGCACGGTAAAATGTCAAGAGGCAGTGTATACTGATAGTAGGGTATTTTAAATAGTCCTAAGGAAAAAAAGCCAAAATCTCACAATGATTAAGCTCTGAACCAGGTTGCCTAGAGATGCTGCAGGCTTTCCAATGCTGGAGACTTCTAAAACTCAGCTGGACAAAGCCCCAGCCAACCTGATTTAACTTTGAAAATAGCCTTGCTTTGAGTTGGACTTGATGACCTGCCATGATCCAAACTAAATTATTCTATGATTTCATAGTTGAATATTGGCAACTGCAGCATAGATCGGCCTTTGGCATCTTTAGAGTTAAGCAGGAGTTGAGGAGGGATTTTAGTTTGCAGTGATTATGTATATATGGGGGAAAAGTGTAACTTTGTGATGCCTGTTGGGACCTATGTTTCAACTTCCAAAATCTTAAGGGAATTACTTCAGTTGTGCTACCTTGTACATCTGCTGTGAAAACCACTGCAATAGTCTGACACACCTGTAACACCTGCTACTAAGATGATGAGGACAAAACAGGTTCTAACATCTCTAAGTGGCTAACTACTATGTTTATCTCAAAACTACCCTAACTTCTTACAAATTGCACATCAGCATTTCAAAGATGAAAAACATGACTTATCTACGGACCAGATACATGACCACATATCCAAATATCTTTCTCTTCCCCAATATTTCACCAAGTAAGGCATGTTTTTAGTGATGGACTAACTGTAGTTTGTAGAAACAAGTAGAACTAGGTAAGCTTCTAGTAATACAGCTAAACCAGGGAACACAGAATGAACAGAGGAAAATAAATAATGAGGAAAGGAAGCTAAGGAAATATATTAATTCCAGGGAGACCACCACCAATGTCTGATGTAAGATAGGTCAATATTGGGCAGAAGCAATGCTTTTAAATAACAGACATGAACTTTCAATAGTTTATTTAATCCCTATTAAATAATTTGCTGCCTTATCTGTGTTTTAAATCTCCATGTTGCCAAGATTTGTGAGCGGGTAAGTGGGATAAAAGCAAAAGCTCCCCAAGATTTTCTCTGCCCCTGTGCACACACACAGATGAATTACACATCCACACGTGCCAGTCCCTCTAGGCTTATTTTTGAACACTCCTGGGAAGAAGATTCGTGATCTATGACACTCAGTTCACTCCCTCTACTCTCTAACTGTACCTAGAACAGAACATATAGAGCAGAACATATAACAGAGTCAAAGCCTCTGGAGATTTTAGCAGCTAGGCCAAAACAGTGGGATCCAAGAAAAGGAGCTAAATATTTAGGAGGAGATTTGAGCAGAATTTTGACAACCCTTAAACAAACACTTTTGATCCCCAAAATTCCTTCCCTGTAGCTCAGCAAATGCTTGAATGACAGAAGTGTGTGCATTCCCTCCTGAAAGGTATCCTGGCCATTACATGTGTATTGACAATGTTGATGCATAGTCTTATGCTAATCTATGCCTAATGCTTTTCCAGATTTCAGAATACTAATTAAAATAAATGCAAGGTCAATCAGGTAAAAAATATTAAAGTCAAAGTAGGAAGAAGCCGTGTCCATACACTGGCTAACTCGGCACCTCCTAACACAAATTTTACAACCTGGTGTCTCTCTTGGGAGTCAATAATTGTACCCCAAATGATATCTTGCTAGGAGCAGAGACACTGCATTTTTAGCCCACTTTTCTTTGAGCAGACTCCTCATAAAACACTGTCTATCCCACAAAGATATTTTTCCTCCTACTGGCTTGAATATTTTCCAGGAGAATACCGGCAAGGAAATTTCTCCTAAGCAGTGCTGTCACCAGCATGGATTCTTTAGCTCAGTGATTTTGGGAGAGGGTAAAGAAAGACATGAACACAAACCAGGAAAATCTGGCTTAGGAAAATGGGGAGGAGTTTCAGGGGCAGTTGGAAAACTGGGATAAATTCTTCAGGGGACAGGGAGTTACGTGACTATGAATGTAAACATTTTCTTTCATGTTATTTGTATGGGAAATATTATTTAGGCAATACTACCAAATGGAAGTATTTTATTATTTATATGGGCTGAGCATCCTAGTCAGTATATTACTTAAGTTCAGTGACTGGTGCTTAGCCATCAGTTTCATGACAGTCTCATCACTAAATAGGACCTTAGACCAGACCCTATTCTCCATAGCACTTACTCAGAGCCCATTCTTAGTAGCAGAACAACCTTGAGAAATTCCCCAGCACCAGGAACAGTCAACATACAAAGCTGAATCTGCATGGTGCCTTCTCTAGACTAGGATTTATGCACCATAAACTAAAGTGTAACAGACTGGAACAAGGTGAGGGTAGGAACACACTGACACAGCAATTCAGCTCTTTGATAGCTACAAGAGGGTGCTCATGCTACCAAAAGCAGTATTGGGACATAGGACTTTGTGATTTGGTCACACCAAGATATTTAGGCCAAATAAGGAAGGTTCCACCCACCACACCTCACTCATGCAAAAACTCAAGAAAATGGGTATATCCTGATTATATAAAATAGTATTAAGCTATTGTCATTTCTTTCAGAAAGACACAAAACTGTCAACAGTTATAGAAAATAAGAGCTTTTTGCATGAGGAAGTTATTTAATCTATTGGAGCTTGACGGTAAAGCAGAAAAAAGTGGAAATGGCCGTTCTCATAAAATCTCAGAACTACTGTCTCTCTGGTAAGACAGAAAGGAGATATTTACAGTAGAATATAACATTTTTAACAGGGGTCATCTCTCTGATTATGATTTAAAAATAACACTTTTATTCCAAACTATGTGCCAGATCCCAGCCACCAAAAATTGCTATAGACCTAGAAAAAATAATGAGGCTATGCTTATTTATAACAAGTAAGAGTCTAGCTCTAAACTTTCAAATCAAACAGCCTCAGCCTTTAGAAAAGACTGCAAAAGTCCCCTAAAAAAGTGAAAACTTAGTATTTCTATTCAACAGCTCTGTGCAGTGGAAAGAAACACCCGATCTCTGATAAAGTTTTAGATAATTGTGATTTCTCAAATCAGGAATTTTTTGAGATGCTAAAAGATAGGATAAATCTTACCTAGGAGAGACTGAGTAGTGTGGGAAGAAAGGAAGGCATACCACTCTTTGAAAACTTTTATAAGCCAAATATAATTTATACTTAAGATTTACTCCTATTGTCCTCAACAAACTTCTACATTTGCTTCAGTCTTCTACTTCTTGATTTTAGCCTGATGATCCCATGCTGCAAATGCTGGTGCTTCACTGAAATACTGGGTAGGGGGAGAAGGACTCAACCACCTTTGCTCTATCATTCTTTGCTAATGTATGTTAACATACACATTATATCTGGCCGCTACCCTTGGCTCCCAGCACCCCAGCCCTGGGAAGTAGTCCACTCTTCTTTCCCTTGCTAAAATAGAATGGGTCACTGGAGAGTTTTTAACACCTTTTACTTTTGATTAAAATTAAAAAAACAAAAAAACCAAAATAAAACAAAACATGCACACATCCAAAACACCACCCCCCCCAATTCAAAATTTTATATTAATGGGCTTGAGTTAATAAAACCTTCACTGCAAAAAAATTCTTCACTTTTAAGACTGAAACTAAACTTTCTAACAAGGATATTTAGGTTTTTTTCACACATCTTGCATATGGAAGACTCAGTTCCATCACTGTGCTCTACCACAGCCTGAACTTCTTGTTGGTTGTCCCCCACCCTGAAGTAAAGAGCAATTTGCTTATACAGGATAAATTTATGACATCCAATATTTGCTTAACTTTTTGATCAATTTCAGACTCATATAGCACAGATGCCTACCTCTCATTTATCATCCAATGTTTCCTTTGCAATCTGTGGGGAAAATAAGCACTTCCAATGCACAGTTCATCTCATTCTACAGTAAACTTTTCATAGAGAACAGCTCTAAATCTGCATTTAGTGAAAGGTGTTGTTAGAGGTGCACACATTTACACTACTCTGTATAGTAATGAAGGAATCAACTCACCTATAATAAACCAGAGGCTGGGGAACTGCTTTAGTGCCTGCCAGCTTTACCAAGGTTCTAGCACAAGCTCAGGTCTCCAGACAGTGTCAGATGAAGTTGAATCTCACATCTCAGATGGCCAGTCTCTTCCTTTCTTTCTCATGAAAAATTACAAAAGCTTCTCAGGCTATGCTGAGATGTAATGAAAATTACTTTTATGACCTGTCTTCTGCCATAAAATGAAAGTCTTATTTTATGATAACAGAGAACCTTTAGACACCAATACAGCAAAAATAAATAAGAAATGGCCAGGCTGTAAAGCAGCCAATTTGTAAAATGGCCAAATTATTAACCATGCTCTGCATAGCTCCGAAATATAGATTTCCATTAACAGATGGCATAATCTATGAAGACTTTGAATTTAACTGTTCTTATACTTAAGATGCTCAAATTAAAGATAAAACAGTGGACTAAATAACTGTAAGTCTACAAATGTTGCAGTATTTTATTTTAATGAGAAACTCAGTTTAAATTGTATTTAACATAAATTAAGAAGTCAGAAATTAAAATTGGTTTGGCCTCAGTTGTAAGGAAAACAGAAGGCTTCCCTTTTTTAGCCAAAACATTTTGGATTATGTGTTTGTGCTGCAGTCACACAAAGGTTTTAGCTCTGTAAAATATTTTGAACATGCTTCATTTGGAAGAACGTTCTAAATCAACTAATAACATATTGAACATATTGCTGAGTGTTGACTCATAGGTTTTGGTTTTTTGGCAGGGAGAAGTTGTTTGGTTGTCGTGGTTTTGTTTGGGGTTTTTTTGGTTAATTGCAAGATATAGGATTGAGCAGAGAGCAAAAACTTATCTGCAGTGTGGCACAGCATGACGCTTATATCCAGTTCCTTCTTGAAAGGTGCAAATCTATGACTTCTTGGCAGAGGAATGTTTGAAAAAGTAAAGACAGGCAGGTGTGAAGGGGCAATTTATTTACCTAATTATTAGCTAAAGCCTGAACTGAATGCTCAGTGTTAAGAATCAGACATCACAGACTTGTGCAGTAACTTCAATAAGGTCTGCATTTCATTGTTGAACTTTGGAACTCCACAGCTTAACTGAATGGCTTCTTACCCACCTAGTACAGTCATACAACATACAGGCACTCCTGCACTGAGGAACACAATTCACAGGATTCAGCAACCTCAGCAAAGAGTCTGAAATGAGTAAAGAGCTACAAGGCCTTTATTTTGACCTCACCCCCTTATTCTGTTGCAGAGTCTTGGTCACAGATTATCTGTCTCCCTATGGGATGATCTGCCCTAAAGTCCCAAGTCAGTTGTTGCCCAAAATAAAAGATGAGCAAGTCTTAAATAGTTGCTAAACTCAGCATGTTTTCATGAATTCAGTGAGCTAGACACATACTTGTTGCTTTCAGCACTGTTAAATATTTTCACTCATCTGTCTGATTTTTTAAAAGCGTGAACTATGCTTAGCAACTGATTGTGACAGATGTATTTTGACATGAGATTGTCTAGGAAAACTGTATTGAATCCTATTTCAGCAAGGATATGACAGACGCTTCCAGCTGACATGCAATGTCCAAAAACCCACCATCAAACATATGTATTTATGCTCATATTTGGAACAATTTTCTTACTATTATTATATGAATTTATAGATGAAATAGACCCTGGGCAAGATTCAGAAGTCTTTTTCCTATGACATGTCAATCCCAATTTTTTGCATATTTCTCTCCTCGACTTATCAAGTTATGAGTAAACTGTTTAACATATTTTGGAGCAACACACTAGAGTGCGCTTAGACAGAAAAGAGAACAGACTTGCTGTCTAGTGCACTGTGCCCTGTTAGCTGCTGCCACAGGAAATGTGGCACAGAGCCTCATTCATAACCAAGAGAGTCCACCTGAGGATCACCTCAGTCTTTGCCTGCTTGACACTTTTTCTGTGTTTTAACACTTACAAGTATCTTTTGATTCCCAGAGAATTTTCACTAGTGAGTTTATAGACATCAATTCAAGTATTTATGCTTGAAGACCTTCTTACCTTGAACAGCTTTCTTTTCACAATGGTTACTACCATTTCCATCCCATCGTAGAGGGAGCAACTGGATCTCTTTCATGCTCAGCCTTCTATCCTTATTCTAACCATATAAATTTTATTATATTATTTTCTCATCCCTCATGTCTTTTCTGAAAAGATTTAATTAATCTTTATTATGAATCAATGAAGTAGTCAAAATACAAAGTTTTTATTCTGTGGTGGTATAATGCAGAATATACCTCAATTAACATTTTTTATTTTATTTTTAACAGCTGTATCAAATTCATACTCATTGCCACAAATGGTAATACCTGTACATTGTGCTCTTCAGTTGTTTACAGCTACTTAGAGCTAGTGGTTATTAGATTCTAAATACATAATTGCCCCTTTCTTTCCTATTGAATTACAGCTCCTTTCTATAATATCAGTTCTCAAGGTCATTCTGTTCTCTCCAGAAAATATCATGTTCCTTTCTCAATTGATGGTAGCTCCTAATGTGTGTTATCAAAGAATTTCAAGAGCACTTATTCCTGTGCAAAATCACCAGTGAAGCCAGATGTAACTTAAAACTGCCTATCACTTTCTCTCCCCAGCCTAACAATTCTTCTTACACTATAACCTATGCAAACTTCAGTTAGTTTCTTTCAAAATTATTGGAATTGACATACTACCAATTTAATAAATTTTATGGATCACAGTCTCAAATACCTAAGCAAATCTGAATCAATTAATCTACACTTACCTAGTGAAGAAATTACTAAATTTTGATTATTTTGTTTTACCTGTTACCTTTGAGAAGACTCAGTTGTCTTCTAGTCCACTGCCTTTTTCCACATGGCTGATAACTCCAACCTTTAAAAAGCCCTCAGGCTTTTCAGGTGTTTCAAATAATAAGACATAATTGCCCCAGTCACCTCCCTCCAACCTTTTTTAATTAGAGATATTATATTAACTATTTATCAGTCACAGCTACTATTACAAACTATCAGACAGTGAAATTTTACTCTTGGACTTATAAAAATGTCATCTAAGTTTACAGTGTTTTTGAAGTGTGAAAGGATCAGGGCCAGTTTTTGTATAAGTGTCAGTACTTGATGGTACTACTCACAGTAAATTAGTGCCCAGTAATTTAACTATGCCTTGCATTACTGAATGAAGGGCTTATGCTGGTTTTCTGTAAGCTGTTATCTGGTCATCTGTAAGAAAGAATATTTCATTACCCTGCTATATAACTTGGTCTCAAGTTTGAAATCTTTCACTGCAATGTTGGAGACTGTCCATAGCTGGAAGAACATTGTTCAACAATGCCAACCAACTTCTCCAGTTCTCAATAGCTGTAGTGTATTTGGCAGGGTTAAATTTGTTCTCACACTTGGGTTCAGAAAGAACCTCCCTACATTTAATTTCCAGAACTATTATACTCTCTAGCAATTGCTGTTTGACTAACTTGGATGTTCTCCTGAAGGTTCTTTGGCACATCATGTAATGTGTGTGCTCTTAATCTCCAGTGCTTTTGACTGGGTCCTGGTAGCTTTTGAGGTTTTCTTATCCAAATTTAAAGAGTTAAATGAGTTGGTGGCATTGAGTAGATGATTTGCATACTGTTGTGGATTAAATATTTATTGTGTGGGATAGTGACACATTGCATCCTGTCTCAAAGAGCAGAACTGAAGAGTTTTAGAAGTATTTACTGCCACTATGAAGTTCCTGACAGTCAGATGGAACATGGGTATCAGTAAAACATGAAAGGCTAATTTACCTTTTTTTCCCTACTGCTTTTCACAGCTATCACATAAAGAAGTGAAAAAAGCTCTAGGTTTTATTCCAAGGATTCATGAAAAAAACCCCAGTGGAGAGCAGAGAGCCTTCCACAGTTAGGGAGAAGGCTTAATTTTAGCACAGCCAACAAAATTGGCTTCAGTGCTCACCATTTAAAGCAGCCAATACTGTAATGAGAGGCTTAATGCAGGACTCCAGCCACATGGTTTGATTCTGCCACTGAAGGGGATGAAGGGGTACTGTATTATACACCCATGTTATACAGACCATAAAGTGGGTGTTCTGGTTTTTCTTTTCCTTTTAAATGCTCCTTGCAGTGTCTCATGCTGCTGAGTCACAAAATGTGATTTAGCAGAAGGATTGGAGGGAAGTAAATATGTGTGTATGCAGAGAGGCAATACAGGCATTTGTTGCCTACATGGTAGCTTTAGTGTGAGTCTTTGGATAAAGAGCTACAGCTGTTTCCATGTCCTTTCTAAAACTACAAAAACAGTAGAAGAAGAAAGAAACAGGCATTTTCTCTTTGACTGACATGTAGATTTCAGCAAACTGCTAGGATTTGAGCAACTGCAGGAAGAAAAAAAAGTGACCCAACTTGAGGCTCATTAAATTTTCATTTTTAATTCCTGGGTTCTCTTTCTGGGTACCAAAACTGACATGAATAGTTTTATTCCAATGGAAAAATCAGATTCAGGCAGCAGTTTGACTGACAATAATACCACGGCAAGTCTACATTGAAAATATGTCTGAAGGAAAGATTACCCTTTTGGGTGGGTAGAAGGGGTGGATCATCCCCCACACTGAAGCACTGGTTAAAAATCCTCAATTCAAGACTTTTTTTCAAATTTACATCCTCTGTGTTATAAATACAACAGAATGACAACATTAAGAACCTCTGCCTCTTCCCATCAAGCCACCAGACAGTTTTGAGAGAGTTCAAACAGGCTGTTACAAAGAAATAGCTTTGCCTATACTCTCTCATCTCCCACTTAGTTGTGCCCCAAATGAATGTCTGCATTTGACAGATTGTGTCTTGAACTGACAGTTTTCGCCTGATACATGTCTCAATGAGAACAGTTCCCATGGTAAATGCCAGCCACGAGCCACAAGCAGAGAAAGGACTGGCATTGTTAACAAATGCTGCAGGCATTTGTAGCTAGAAAATGGTTTGTGGGTTTTATCCCTTTTTATATTGCTTTTGCACTCAGAAATACATAGATGGTTTTGCTGAACATAAGAAATAACATTTAAATTTGATTAAACCTTTGAAGGATCCCGAAAGATTAATATTTTAGGAAAGTATGAAAGCATAAAGAGCTATCTGTGTCATAAAACTCTAGATTAGGTAAAGAGCACTGTAGTATAGACATTCTCTCTTCACAATATTTTACCATTACTGTGGGTCTGCTGCTTTAAATTCTTTATTCAATTTATTGACTCTGATCAAATGCCCTAACAGGGGCATTGATGATTACATACTTCTTAAATGTATATTTAATTTTATGGATTCTGTTCATTCATATGAGAGACAAGACGATGAATAAAGAAACATAGAAGAAAAATCAAATTGTAATAAAACCAAAAAGTATGGACATCCTTCTTGGAGACCCAGGTGTTCACAAAATGCAGTGATATCTTGGCTGGTATGAACAAACCTGAAGACATGGAGTCCCAAGGAAAGTTATTGTGTCCTTCAATTGAGTGTCCAATACCTATGCAATGCTTGTTTCTAATCACGAGTGTCAAATCCTCAATTTCTGCTGTGAACAGGAAAAATGTCAAGTGTATTGACAGTGTGCCTAGTATAAAGACCATTGCTACAATGTCACTGTGGTATCAAATCCAAAGAATGTCTTCTGAGTTTTTTCTCATCAAGATTATTTCAAAGTTAAGATCTCACAATCTTCAAGGTCTCTACTTTTTTATCCAGGAACTCTTCAATGTCCCAGATTGTTCATAACTCAGAAGTTCCATTTAAGAACATTGTACAAGGAAAAAGGGCCGAATTAGGTCACCAATTTCTTTACATTGACTCTTTCAATTCTTCTTATTTCACCACCCAAGCATCGTCCCAGCATGAAGCTGACCACATGAACCAGGCAGCCACTAATCATGTTTCATGCTCAGACAAGTTGCTTTATCAAAATATCAATACTGAATCAGAGTTGAATGACACCTAATTGCAGTACACAGCATGACTGCAAAAGGCCTCATCCACTAAGAGCAAAAAATTGCCTCTATTGAAATCAAAGATTTTTGCAACTGCTATCAGGAGTCCCAAAGTTAAGAGCGTTATGGTTTTCATACCACTGTTAATTTCAGTCTGAAGCACAGACTCTTTCAGCTGCTGACATTTCAGGTCAAGCTATGTAATAATCATCTTCCAGATAGTTACATTTACTCCAAAATGGTCCTGAATTTTAATAAACCTGTAGAAGTGAGAGGCCATAAAGCTCTCATCCTTGGCTAAACCCTTCACTGTGTGTTTGAGGTTTCAACTAGTTTAAGATAGGATTTATCAGTATTAGTTTCTCTTAGTCACGTACTGAATTCCAGCACAGAAGCTTCTGTATGATCCATTGGCACTGAAGGAATGGCTCTTAGAGATAAACAATGAGAACAGGAGAAGATGTGATGTCAAAAAAATACTAAACATTTCATGTAGTATAGGCTCACATTTTCACATGCATCTTGATAAACAAGAAGCCCACTCTTACTTTCTTGGGAGCTTTGAGTCTTAAAGCCTGAACTGTGCTGAAGTCAGTTTTAGAAATGAAAATTCAGACAACTGTTAGTAAAAACAACAGATTTCTTATTCTTGTGAGTTAACCCCAAAACCAGGACACTTATAAAATGGTCTAGGTTCTGACTTTACGTTTTCAAAAAGATTTGTGCAACGAAATAATTTGAGTGTATGTGTTTCATATCTACCCAAAAGAATGTTACAATTGTGAAAACCTTCTTAGATCTTGCTCCTCAGTGCTGGTCTAATGCTCATAAAATGACATTTATTTCTGCTACAAAAAAGATACTGAGTTAGAAATTCCCCAGGATGCTTTGAAGAGCCTCTAAGAACGATGTGTTTACTGGGAGTAAAAGGCTCCTAAGCCTTTTACTGGGGCTCCTAAGCAGCATGATTTCACTTTTCAGGGAATATGGCGCCAATACACGACTGTATCTTTGGCAATTAAAACAGAACTAACTATTCTAACTAAAGGCTAAAGGCAGATCCATTCAGTTATGGTATTCCTGATGTAAATGGAAGATAATCAAGTGAGATATTAAATTTACCAACTGCATCCTTGCATTTGTTCGACATCTAGAAAGTCTTTTAAACTTTTAAAATATAGAGCCAATTGTGATATTTCAGTACTGAAATGACAGATGTAATTCGTCTAGTTATATTAACTTTATTTAGCTATTCTTAATTTTGTATATATTTATATAATTTATCTTAAAATAAAGATGTATACTTTTCAAATACAATGTTTCTTGACATGGTCAGTCTTTTTTTTTTTTCATTTTNTACCATCTCTTTGGGTCAGAACAGAATAGTTATTCTTTAACACTTTGAATAGAACTTAAGAAAACATCCCTGAACCTGATTGTTTTTCTGAGTTCATCACCCAGCCACTTCCCTGCAGGCTGATTTCACACTCTTATTCCAGTGAGTGACTGTGTCTTCGATGAAATGATCTGCTTCCTTGTGCTTTAGGCTTCCTCTTGGCCCTGGAGTGTTACAGGAATATGAAATATGATGGCATTTTTTCCTTTAATAGTGCTATCCACACTGGATGTATTGACAAGGAGGTGTAAAGTGTCTTCTGTTTGCTATCTCCTCTGTCATCTGCAGTGGACATACCTTGACCAGAAATTTTCTTTGCCCCATCAGATTGCTGTGCCACTATTTTCCTTGACAGATACATACATACATATATATATTTATTTATATATGTATGTATGTGTAATAGAACTGTTGTGCTGATGTCCTGGGTATGTCGGCTTGTTACTGACCGAGAGGAGAGTGGAGCAGAAAGGCACAGAAAATCCACTATACATTCTAACATTTAGGCTTTATCCTTTATTAGGTAGTGAGTAAGAGACAAAAAGAACTGAGTTTGTTGTTTACAGCTGAACTTTAAAAGAGACTTGTGTGAATGAAAACTTGTTCCATAGAGCACTGTGACAAAAGAGGTCCAAGAAAACTGAAGGTGTCATTGCAAATTAGCTGATGTAAGTAGTTGGAATGACACTCTTTTATTTCTAGCAAAATTTGTATGAACTCTGCCCTTAGTACTGTGCCTCCATACATGCCACAGGCCACGTTTTGGCAAGGATCAGCCTGTTGAATTTGATGGCATCACAACATGGCAGGATGTACAGCAGGTGTCCATGCACCAGAAGGCTATGCATAAGAGCCTTCAGGATATTTGTTTATCTCCCNCATTTTAGATCATCATATTTATTCAATTTTCTTTTTGACCTCTCACATCAGCTTTTACAGCAGTTTTCAAGAAGGTAACTAATTTCATGGTTCAGAGCAATGACGATCCTTCAGAACAAAGGTTTGAAGCCATAGATAGTTGGAAAAATTAAGATAGCATAAAAATATAAATATATATATNCTTGACCAGAAATTTTCTTTGCCCCATCAGATTGCTGTGCCACTATTTTCCTTGACAGATACATACATACATATATATATTTATTTATATATGTATGTATGTGTAATAGAACTGTTGTGCTGATGTCCTGGGTATGTCGGCTTGTTACTGACCGAGAGGAGAGTGGAGCAGAAAGGCACAGAAAATCCACTATACATTCTAACATTTAGGCTTTATCCTTTATTAGGTAGTGAGTAAGAGACAAAAAGAACTGAGTTTGTTGTTTACAGCTGAACTTTAAAAGAGACTTGTGTGAATGAAAACTTGTTCCATAGAGCACTGTGACAAAAGAGGTCCAAGAAAACTGAAGGTGTCATTGCAAATTAGCTGATGTAAGTAGTTGGAATGACACTCTTTTATTTCTAGCAAAATTTGTATGAACTCTGCCCTTAGTACTGTGCCTCCATACATGCCACAGGCCACGTTTTGGCAAGGATCAGCCTGTTGAATTTGATGGCATCACAACATGGCAGGATGTACAGCAGGTGTCCATGCACCAGAAGGCTATGCATAAGAGCCTTCAGGATATTTGTTTATCTCCCATTTTCCCATCTGCCTGCTTCCTCATGGGGAAAAAATAGCCTGCCCAGATCTTCTACTTCCCAAAATGTGAGTGCTCCTCTGCTCCTTTAGCAAGATCTTACTTACACTCTTACAAAAGGCTCTGGAAACAAGTGGTAGTTCATGGAGCACAGCTTGAAAGCTGCTGCCCTTTTCAAGGAGGAATCTGAATGCAGCTGGGAATGGCATTACAGCTTCTGCAAACAGATGGAAGGTTGAAAGCAGGCTTAAAAGACCAAGTCCACTGAATGTTACTATCTCATGTACCCAAATAAAATGAAACATTTTCTAAATTGAGTGTGAGAAGCAGGTTTTGAAGGCTGGCTTATTTTATGCCTCTTTACTGGGAGCTGTAGAGTAGAGAGCCCTTTTAAATGTCAGCCCCTAGTTATTTAGATGTCTAAACTTGGCTTCAGGAACTTACTCATACTTTTGTTTTGAAAGTTAGGCCAAAGCAATCCAGCTGGTAATTAGCCCTGGAATCACCATCATTTCTTTTTCATGGCTACATAGGTGTGAATTAAATATAAACAAAAGCTCATTTCATTTCAAGGCACGAACGTTTGCAAATAAACTGGATGAAATACAAATACATAATATAGAACTTATTTTAATACTTCTAGATAAATAAATGCATCTCTTTGGAATTCTTTGGGCACAGATATCCATGGAACCTCTTCTTTCTCTCTCTTTATATATTTTTTATAAAATCTAAATGCAGAGAGGTTTAAAAAATGGCAAATACGAATGTATATGGAAGGCTCACTGATGAACTGCAAGTCAAAAGTGCTGTATATTCCCATCTTCTATATCTCCCACCTGTCTGCATTAACCACAGGCAGCATTATATAGCAACCACATGGTCAATATTTTGCATTACTGCCTTTTAATAAAATATTTCAAATTATTTCCCCATCTAAACTTAAATTATGCTTTTAAATATTATTCTGCCTAAATGTATGGTAGGCATTTCACTTAGCTACACATCAGAGTGGTTGCATGAGACTCAGCAGCACACTCCATAATATTAATAGATACTTTTCAGCTCCCTATGGGAAAAAGCAGGCAGCAAGGATCAGATTCAAGAAGCCTATTTTTTTCTCTGTTGTTTGTTACTTACCACTTAATGACCCACATGTGAAATCAATGGTTATATAATTATTTTATATAGTAGATTTTCTGTTTATAAGTTATTTTTCTTACTCTAACATATATACAATATATCTATATATACCCCTGATAAATCTTACTTTAAAGGGACACAGTCAACCCCTTTAAGCCTCACAGTAAATATATAAGGCTTTAAGTTGTCCGTACATAATGGTCAGCTACAGAATTCAAGGGTCCCTTGAGATCCTAAAAGTTGTATTTGTTCCAAACCCATGATGTGCAGTTATCTCGTAATATGTATCTCATGTGTCACTGTTTACATTTTATAGGTATATTAAGACATTTTATATCACATCAGTAGGAAATAAAACAAGGGAGTAAGTCTGCTGCTAAGACTAAGCCTATTGCAAAAAATATTACCTGTATCTACAGACACTCCCCCTGGTGTGATATAAAATGAATATGTGCCATTCTTGGGATGAAATTCTGGCTACACTTCAGTCAGAAGGAACTTTAAACTGACTTAAATGAGACCAGGATTTCTCTTCTGTTTTTTATTTGTCAGTTATGACTCTGTGTAACTGATTTGTGTCTTCCCTCTGCTCAACACTGGAGTGTCAGGCCTGTTTCATGACAAGAACATATGTTTTGTTTTCCACTGTCATGTCTTAAACATTGATCTATCCTGTATGTATTACACTCTTTGAATAAACACACAGTGTATACATACATTTTCAGGTAAATAAAGGTTTGACCCATCCTGTGTACAGTATCTGAATTATTTTTCCCCCACTAGATCTTCTTTATCACTTTTTTTGCCCTAACCTTCTTCTGTAAATGAGGAAAACTTTGCTCACTAGGAACAGCTCCATGTTATTGTAATAATTTTCAACTACTTACCAAAGTGACATAATTTTGTTCATTTTGTCTTTTGCAACTCAGTTAGAAACCTAGTGGCATAGATAGAGACACAATACTACTGTTTTACAAGACATCTATTGTATCTACTTTTGCTCAGATAAATACCCAGTAACTGCTGATTTGGCAGGATTGGTAAGGGTACTACTATTCACAGTGTTTCTTTTTTTTTTCCTTCTTCTTTAATCTACAGAATAAAGTATTTTATATACATTGGAACCAGTTAATGCCCTTTAGACAAATTTGTAAGTTGTTTCATAAAGCAGGAAAGACATTGCAGGGAAATATGTGCCAAAATGCACAGTCAAAAGGCTTTATAAGTTTTATATGTCACTACAAGTCAATGCTGGAGATCAGTTCTAAAACGATCAATGCTCAAGAGAAATGTTCTCATCTGGAGAAAATACTGCCCAGTTCCCCTTTCAGAATTTGTTCAGTTCTCTATCAAAAGTTCTGGCTCTTCATATATACTTTAAACTATAAATAAACACTGCATAGTTCAATGTTCTTGATTTTCTTTTTTTTTTTTTTAATTTAAATTGGATGATTCTATTNATTTGAAAAATTATTGCAGTACAATTAATTCCTGTTTGGAGTTCAGTAAGGAGCAAACAGCACAGGAGTGTGGGTGGTCCGTATAGGCCCAGGAGCTGGTCGTAGGAGTGCTGGAGGAAGTGCTGAAGTCTGGAAAAGGGTGGCTGCTGGGGCTGTGCGAAGACTGAAGGGGGAATTCACAGCCACAGCAGCAGCTGCTGCTGCAGCTGCTAGCGGATTTGGTAGGATTCGTGGGGCCATCGGCTTTGATGGTTCCTTTGAAAATACTAATTTTACCTGTGGGGAAGAAGAGAAAACAAACAAACAGAGATACATAATTTGTTCATATTAGCCACATGAGAGGGAGCTTGACTTAAGATTGTATGTGCAAAATCAAGCAAAAGAGGCTTTGTGGTGGCTACCGACTCTGTGAGCAACAGACTCATAAACAGGTGAAACGACCTCACCTACTGGACAAGGTACAAGGATTTGGCTGGGGACAAAGAGTTCCAGTGTTCACACCTTATTGCTGACACTCATAATTCAATATGAGATTAGAAATCAAAGCAAATCTAAAACAGGCCTGGGGAATCTGCACCTAAGGTGCATGTACCCTGCAAAAATTAAACAAGGAAAAATCAGATAACAATTAACAGATCTCCATCTGGACAGCTCAATGTAGAGACCAGAGCAGAATGAAAATGTATCCTAATCCCTGATCTTACAAGATACTTTTGTTTTAATCATTAGGATATGAATTTTACTTAAAACTAAGATCTCCTTATAGCTCCTCGTCATTTACTCCTGCTTCTAATAACAAGCAAATAAACCAATCTCATCTTTCATGAGTTATGAAAATCTCTCATGTTTCATGTGTTTAAATGGGTTCTGCCCCATATAATTTTGCTGTATCTTCAATGACTTCAACTGTTTCCCACTAAGATAGTGTTCATTCCTACAAGGATTGTGAAAACCTGGCAGATATTTTAAAGTAGTATTCTGTCAAACTATGATATTTCCACTCCTGTCACTGAGGTTTCTTCTTAAAAAACACATTAAATCATGACATGATTTTAAATCTTGTGGACTACCAAATACAAATCAAGAAACCCCTCATTTAGAGTTTCCCAAACCCTGAAGTTTCTCCAAGACTGAAAATACTCACAACAGGTCCAGTAATATTCAAGAAAATCTACATTTGGGATGCATACAAATGACCATCAAAGTAGTCTCTATGGATTTCTGCAGTTTTTAGTGGAATGTCAAGTTTCTAATGAGATGCCAGGAGCCTGAATACCTTTGCAGTCCTGTTTTTATAACTCTGAGAGAAGATTAGAAACTTCATTTACTGACAAAGAAAAGTTCCCATTGTCTCTGATGGACTTTTGGTGGATCCGTGTCCTAGCATGACCTGAGGCCTCTTGCAAAGAGCATAAACCTGAATACATAGTATTGAATATACAGAATATATGTACCATGCTGTGGTACATCTCAGTGTAAGTATGGACACCTTTTACTTACAAGAAAACACAATTTCTCATTCTTGACTTGAAAGGGATTTTCAAGTAATTAACTTGTACAATATCACTGACATTTTCAACTCAGCAGAACCCTAGTGAGTGAATTATCAGAAAGTAAGGACAGAGCACTCTGGCATGAACCACAATTGAGTTTCATCATTACACTATCACCATATTCCAAAAGGTCTGTTGGTTCTTTACTGGCCAGATGGATAGAGGATTTTTATTTTTCCCAATAACTGTTGGCAACACTGCTGGCTTCCACATCCTTTAAAGTTCTGGGAGAAATACTCAGATCAAACCAAATTCTTTAATTCTCTTAACAAAGGATATAATAGATGCTAGATATAAAATTCCTTATGGTGCCTATAAAAAGCAATGATCTGATCTTTTCCTTGATCAGTGTTATGCTCACTGATCCAAGCTGTCTTGTTCCTTTGCTGAACATATGACTTTTTCTCTCCTCCTTGCATTTTTTAATAAATACCTTTTACAGCTTTATTAAGAACAGAAAAAAATCCCAAACCCTAAAACAAACAAAAAAACAAAACCACAAAACAAAACAAAAAGCCCCCACCCAAACCAAAACCAAAAAAACAACGAAAAAACAAAAAAAACCCAAAAAACCAAACCAAACCAAACCAAAAAAAAGACCACAAAAACAAAAAAAACCCCATAAAAACAAAACAAAACAAAAAAACCCCAAACAAACAAACAAACAAACCCAAAAAAACCAAACTCAAAACAATCCTGAGTACTACCCTGGTATAAAGTTCCCAGTGAAGAATTTTTTTTGTAACAGCCATTTTATTGCAGAAAGTTTGGACTATCAAATACTTGACAGCCTTTTTCTCTCCAGTGCAATATTTTATACATGCTGGACAATTGCAGCCTGAAGAAATACCAAGTAAGTCCCAACACTACAAAACTTCTTAAACTCTGAAATATCACTTTGGGAATTTATAAAGCTTCTCTCTCTGAAGCATGTAAATCTAGAACAGACAGAGAAGTACAAATGATATTGAAAACATGGTAAAAGAATGCTTTTGGTCTAGAAAAACTATGAAAATGTAACATGTTCCTTTTAAAAATTTCTGTAGACAAAATTGGTGATGCCCATACATCTTGTGTCATGAAGAGCAAAGATCTCATGGCTGTTTCTATTAAAAGGCTAAGGCTTTCTTGCCATTCTTGGAGAAATCAGGGACTTCTAATGTAGTTAGATAGCTTTTCAATTAACTTATCAAAGTGATTCTGATTTCAAGGTAGCTCCAAAACTAGTAATATTTAGCATATACACTACCTTGCACCTTCATTTCCAACCACTAATTAACTCACAGGTCAATATTAGGAGTAAAGTAGCAGTTATTTGTTTAATTTCCAATGAAGTAAGTTAAGGGACAAATAACTTGAAATATTAACAGGGAGCATCCTGGGTTTCAGCTAGGGAGAGGGAGTAAAGAAATAGTAAAGAAAGAACACTAAATTAAAGGTGAAATTAGAATAACTCTGGCTCGTTGCTGTGCCATTTTGCACTTCAAGTGACAACATTTCCTGCATTTTTTATATTCAGAACCAAAAAGACTACATGGAGAGCTGGTGTCTCCCTTCTTATTGAAGCCACAATTCTACTACACATATCTGTTCATTTATTACTAACTCATTCTCTCCTTCTTAAATCCATTTTTTCTCTTTGATGCCCTCTATCCTGTATATTGTGAGCAATTGGGATTGAGGGAGCTGGAAAAGGACACACTGCCATTATTTGTCTTGAACCTTGGCTGGAGTTCTCAGAAATCACCATTACATAAATTGGTAGGGAACTGTGCACAACAGCAACAACAATGTAATAGTTGTTTTTATCCTCTGAAAAATAATGAATTTCCTAAAGGAATAATAATCCTGTCAGAAAAGCTTTCCTGATTCCATATCCTATTTACCCATTACATATTTTCTATTCCTTTCTGTATGGTTTGTATTGGAGACCCTGATCTTTCTTGTGGATTCCTGAGAAACTCTATGAGGCTCTTTCTCTATTACTGGATCAACCAGAATGGTAGATCCTGCCAGAATCCTCTCTATTACTGGATCTACCAGAATGGTAGAATCCTGCCAGAATCCTGCACGAATATGCCACTCATGAGGGCTGCACCAAAACAGACACAGTTTGTGCTGCCAAGAGCTTGAACTGAATGTAAAGAGAAATGGGTTTTCACAAGAAAAAAACCAAAACATAAAACATCTCCACATTGTGCCTGCATCAGAGAAGACAGTCAAGGCATAAGAGGCTATGAGGACAATGAATCAACATCCTCCCTCTGCCAGAATCATTTATAAACCCCTACAAAGCACCAGGTATAACATTCATGAAGTTTAACTGATGGAGAAGATAAATATCAGATGTTTCATTATCCCACCTACAACGTAAGCTGATTCTTAACTAGTGGCTGCATCCTAGAGGGCTTTTTTATTAAAAAGTAAACCTTTTTCTCAGCTTTTAGAGCTAGTAAGAATTGTGTTTCAGATAGTTTATCCTGGCTGTTGAAAATGTGAGTAGAACCATCCTGAAACAGTTGAATGAGAGACTAGACAGATTTTTTTAATTGCTTCACTTGTTATCTCAACAATTCTCTAAATAAGGATAGAATGAATGGTTTATATTTTATAGAGTTTTATTTAGCTATTTCATCACTATTGTCCTTGGTGAAAACTGGAAAAATCCTGTTTGGCATCTGGAGGTTTTTTCTGTGTCTTGCTCTCTAATGGCCTTTGCAAACAAGCTTCTCTTCTGAGGTTATTCATAGTAGCTGCAAAAGCAAGGGTCCACAGGTTGTAGTAAACACCCTTTAAAGTATATAAAAAAATCCTTTGTGGGCTTCCACTGGCTCCTACATATACTTGATACTCCAATGGCTTACACTCTAATTCTACTTCTAAACATTTTTCCACTTATGTTTTCTAAAAATCTTACTCTCATCAGGATTAAAATAAAAGTCAAATAAAAAGCATGATTGGCTTACCCCTAGAGGATGTGTTCCCTTTTGGAGTTTGTTGTAAGGGCTGTATTTAGGTTTAGGTGGCTTCCCAGCAGCTCTGTCTTTGTGCCTTCTACTGCTTATGTGCTGTTAAAATATATTTGGGGGGGGAAGAAAACAAAGGGTGATAGTTCCACAACAGATCACTTCAGGTTCTGTTTTAAACAAGATTACTGCTCCAATACTAAAGACTTCTGCTCTACAGTAGCATTACTTTGATTTATTCAATAACGAAAGGGAATAAGCTCTCGAAATTTGAAGCATCCTTTGTGCACCACATATTGGGACTGTAATTTTTGGCAGTCCTAAGTTCAACTCTGCTTCCACTACAGTTAAATATTGTCCCACCTTTTCTAATTTCAGCAGGACTTGAGTCAGGCTAAAGACAGAAGCCTTTGAAAAACTCCCCCCCTAACTATATAAAGCACCCATCAAATTCAATCCACTGCTGATAGAAAGTTTTTAAAGAATATTGGATAGTAAAGCTTCCCCTATTTGAGGAAGGATATAAGGTCAAAAAATAGTTTAAATCCCTAAGCTGCCTCGAGATCATTCTGAGATGGTTATATATCAAACTAAATGACAGTGAAAAAAAATGCACAACATCCATTATCTTCTTCATAAGATCTATGAGATGTAAAAGTATCTTTCTACACAGATTATCTTGCAGTATATTTGAAGTAAGGGACCTTTTTCAGAATTGTATTTTTACATTGATTTTCATTTTCAAGACAATTATCACAATAAAAAGACATAAAACTGGACATTTTTTTCTGAAACTAGAAGAATGGGTATTGCAATTGTCCATTATTTAATTAATCTTTGTTCTTTAAAAGTTCCTTAACAAGTAGTTAATTCCAATAGCCATATGGAATTAAACTGAGTGTTTTTCAGAAAGCTTTGATCATCCAAAGAATGACTGAACATAACTTAGTGTAATTGCAATTTAGAGGTCATGCTTCTCAGTTAGAGCGAAACCTTGATAAAAACATTAGAAATACTCTCCATCCCACATTTTTAAGGGGCTTACTCAGTGTTCTGTGGAAGTACTGGCTGCATCCACCTTTACATCTTTGTCAAGACAAATATCATGCAGTACATGAAATGATTGAGTTTATTAGCTCAGGACAATTTTAGCAGTCTAAAGACAGTTGTAACATGCTACAGCTTATACCTTCTATAACTCTTTACCAAATGTGTATAATTGAGAGCTTCTGAGAAGACACATTCCATGCAATGGAAAATCATAATCAAAACAAAACATACAGCATGGCAGCCAAGGTCAATGGACAAAATTGTAAGTTCCATTTGGACACAAACTATTATATTGACATGTGCTGACTGTGTTGGCACTTTACCACTATGAAAACAAAGAACAGCCAAAGAGTCTCACTCTACAAGCTGAGTACCTGTTTCAGTTGTGTCTCAGAGTTTACGTGCACATCACATATTTCACAGTGAAATGTTTTGTTCTGAAGGCCTGTGTTTCCTTTATTCACAGGTCCTTTGCCTTTTACGCCTGCCCGAGGAAAGGCTTTTATGGTTCCACTTCCATTCCGAGCTTCCAGCATAGTTTTGTGCTTAGTCCCTGGAGACAACAGAAATGGGAAAGAGAAACAACTTTGGCATTTGGGTTGCATTCATTGCTTCATTTTCTTTTTAAAATAAAATCATATGAGTCTCAACTTCATGCCATATGCTATCCTTGGAATAAGACTGTGTTGGTCTGTATCAGAATCATACTAATGTAACAGTATTTCACACCTAATATTTAGTTACTAAATTACATACCTATAGGTAATGCACTAGAACAAAGCAGCCATGCCAGAAAGTAGCAGCACAATCAGATACCCTGATGTGAAGTTAAAAGCATGTGACTTTTCTCATTAACTCCTGCTGCTAATAAGACCTGAATTGTAGTTGCAAAAGACAAGTAATTTAGCTATTAAAGATGTAGTTGGCTTTCATTTGCAGTCCTCCTGAATAGATTGATAAACAATATGTCTAGGTAGCTTACAATTAAATCTGTAATTAACTAATTACTCTCCAAACCAGAAAGGGGCAGAGGTTCCTGGAAGCAACCTATGGATCATTAATGTCCTGGACAGAAAACAGAATATGTGAGAAACATTTATGTCAGAAAAATGTACTTCTTTTTTTTTTTTTCCTTTGTAAATAAAGGCTGGATAGAGAATACTGGTGTTCTGTTGCTGCACCTTTATTCAGCCTGAACAATTTCTTATACTCTTGACTCCCACACAGGTAGTCTGTGATGATAATGGAAGAACTACTGCATATAGAACCACTGTTCCACTGCTAATTGCTGTATGCGTCCACAGAGACTTTTAAAAAAAAATGCATGTGTGTGAACATACACACAGTTTATCAGCACAGGCAGCAAACACTTGGAAGGTTGTGTTTAAATATTCAGAATAGCGTTTAGGCTCTCAGCCTGATCAGAATATTTAGAGTCTAACTCTCATTAAAAAGGTACAGCTTGAAGTTGAACTTTCACCAGTTGAAGATCTGGCATATAGTAAACAGAATTCAAAACTGATGGAATTTTGTTTCTCATTAATGCCAAGAAGTTATAATTACCATTCTAATTTGAGTTCTATAGATATGCCAAAGTTATTATTTTTTAATTGCATCATAAAATCATTGATCACTTTGCTCTAGGTATATTATCACTGTCTCTACATTTCAAATCTAAGGTTCTCTTTCTGTCTCTTAACTTCACTTACCCTTGATAAGAGGTAGCCCTTGACATCCAAAATCAGGAACTTTCTATAGTGTGGCTATAGGTGGTCACTGCAACCATACCAAATCCCTAGATCTTTTAAACCCACCCATCAGCGACCCAGCCAATACCATGCTTAAAATAGTGACTGTGAATGGTGGCTCTCTACTACCAGAACTTACTGATGCTACTACCTCTAATGACAAGAGAAAGTTTAAAAACTAAGAAAGATGGAGGTAGGCAGTTACCCAATCAACTCTCATGCAGCAGCTGCCATCAGTTGATGAAAACAAAGGAAAAACATACATAATTTTAACATGTTATTTATTAATAGACAATATGGAGCTAAGAACTCTAACTCCTATCATTGAACTTGATGAACAACTTCTTAGATCTCAAACAAAGCTAATGGCATTCATACTCAGTTTGCTAGTTGGCACTAACAAAACTATGCAAACTCTAAATATTAAGGTAATGAAGTAGAGCTGTCATTTAGCTTGGTAAGGTTCTGAAGCTGCAAAAGCTAAAGTGTAAGAAAATATGCAACTTGCAAAAAATTCCTTTCTTTCCCTTTTTTGAAAGCCTTTTTGCCTGTCATTTTTATACTTTAATAGTTAATAAATTCCATGTAATGGAATGCCAGTTTCCTGCCACCTCCTTGTCCCCTGCTGCAAGAGATCTAATCTATTCAGGGAAAGATAATTGCAGTGCTCTTGAGACAGAAGGAAAAAAAAAAGAAAGCAAGCACTGCTCCATCTCACCACTGTTGTGCGCCTCCAGCTGTGAGGCAGAGTTGACAGCGACTTTGCATAGTGAACAGTACAGCAGTCTTTTTGCTTTTTCTTCCTCAGTCTCAACGGAAGGGCAAGTGCTGCTGCTAGTGGCTGTTGTGGGGATTTTCTCCACCTTAGAGGTGATCTCAGTTGTCATAACACTGCTCTTCCGGATTTCCACGGTTGTCGTCGTTGATATTGCTGGTGTCCCTGTCTTAGCATCTGTGGGCAAAGAGAGGAGATGGAAAGAAATGTAAACAAACAAACAAACAAACAAATCATGTGACCTTTGGTGTTTGCTTGTTGACATCCCAATGCTGTGGTGACACAGAGAGGCAAATTGTTCTGGTGGTGGTTTGACTAACAGTAATGAACGAAATCTGACCTTTTTCTTTGTATTTCTTGTGGTTACAAAATACAGTATACCCATGTATTGAAAAACCATGTGTTGCCTCCTGCAGTCTGCTCACACAGAATGCATAAACTGAACAAAAAGGTCATTAAGACTGCATTGTACAACAGAAGAAAAATGCAATAAAAGAAGTCATGTAAATGACCAGTACAACAGGCAGTTAAAATTTATACACACAACTTCAGATGCATAAACAGCCATAGTAACACATAATACTTATGCTGATTGGGTAGCCAAGCTGAAGTTTTAACATCTTACTAATAAAACTAAAATTAAAAAAATGTCTTTTATATCTGGTAAAAAAAAATTAAATTGATACTTCACTTGATTTTTCCCAACACCAACACTAAAATAATGAAGGTAATTATAAATACACAGTACACATTGTTATCCATTATTACATAATAATGATACATACTAATAGTAACAGAAAATAAATATACAACATTCCATATCTGACACCTAAACAAACACGAATAAGATTTTCATTCTGCCTATCAGTAGTATTTTTGGAAAGACTACTATCAAGAAGTATACCTAAATCTAGAAACCTAGTTCTTGCACCTAAGAACTTGTGCTTTTCCTGTAGTTCTCAAATCAAAAAGAGTGTAAATACACAATGATATTGGAGTTTGAATAATTGATACGTGCTGTTTGGATATGGCAGTATCATGTGGTTGTTAAGTAGTTACCAGGGTGGAGGACGGCAAAATCCAGCAGTGAAGGCAGTGAAGAAGATGGCAGGTACAGGACATGAGAAGGAGACAAAGAACAGAAGCTGTTCTGCTTTTGCAGCATTGCATTTTATCGTATTAAGCCTACTGAGTAGTAGCTTTAAAGAAAACAAGGAATGCCTAGATTTGAGTACTTCCCAGCATAGGTTGTTTTGGTTTCATACATACTTGGTGTTAGTGATGCTTGACCTATACTATGCTTTATTTATTGCCTCCCATCAGAATAGACAAAATAGCAATTATTTCACTTATAGAGCTAAGTACATGCTCTGATGCAAAATGGACACAACTGACTGATACCACTGTGGTGTGACTAGTACTGTTCAAAAATTTTGTTAATGGAGAACATTCCTAATAGCTTAGCAGGCAATATCAAACTGGAAGCAAGGCAAACACACTGAGAAACCTGATTCAAAACAATGTTTTGAAGAAACAGTTTAGAAAACTAGATGCTTTTCAGTAAAGACAATTGCAGGAATCCTCACTCAGTAGGTTGGCCTGATCTATTAACACAGAATGCTGAACAACAAGCCCAGTACTGCATTTGGGGAAGTTTTATTGTTTATTTAATTTTGATTCTTTTCTTTGTTTATTTGCTTGGTCTTCGGAAAAATCTTCCGGTAGCAGACATGATGAACACAGATCTCTTCTATAATTTGCTATACAAAAGGTCCCCACCACACTGAGAGCGCAAAGCAAAAGACTTAGGAGATATTTTTCCTCCTCTGGTCATCTCTGGAGGCCCTATGTCCAGCAATGTCAAAAAAACCCCAACATTATTTGCATTGTTCTTAATTCAGATGCAATAAAAATGCAAAGCAAGTGGAGAAGGTTTGTGATGGAGAGAGCCAAAATAAATTAGAGGTTTAGAAAACATGAACTATGAATATGGAAGAAAAAGGACAAGCGCTGACAATGTTTTTCATATCTGTAGAAGGTAGCTAAAAATAAGAGAATATACTCTTCTCCCTCATCCCTGATAGTAGAACAAGGACTATTGGATTACATCAAGAGAGACTTAGATTAGATGTAAGGAAATTCTTTCTAATATTAAAGTTTATGAAGCCTGGGAATAGCCTACCTACGCAGATCCAGAAACATTTCCTACTGGGGGACTTGAAGCTGGCTGGATGAGCATCTACACAAATGATTCCCTTTCAGTCAGTGGGAATACGATCCTTTAAGCTCTATTAAGTTCTATACATTGTGTATTGTAATGTTTCTACATACTCTCCCAGAGGCTCTTTAAAAATTATAATTCATAAACCCAAGAAAGTAGAGGTTTTCATGTGAATATTCTAAGTATTGACAGGCATTAAAGTATGCAGCAAAAAAATAAAGTCCCACTCAAGGTCAAATCACAATTTGGTTTTCTTTTTCCTGAAAGAGATCCTGAAGGCTGTTTTATTCTGAAAGTACCGTGGTTGTCAAATATCAGTGCAGAAGGAACGGTGTTACCTTGCTGAACGGTCTCTTTTTATTTATGATTTTTTTGAAAATAATATTTCAAAATAGAAACAAAAATTTGAGATATTAAGCCTTTTGTTGGGAAACTGATGAAAAAATAAAGCCCTTGAAGATTTGTCCACAAAACTGCAGAGTTAATTAGTCACTCCGTTCCCATTCCAGAGAATTCATTGAATGTTTGTTTTATTTCAGTCAAAAATTGCTGCAGTGAAATTATTTTCCTCAAAAACCCAACCCCAGTGCAAACCCAGTTGCTTTATAAGCATTAACACTGCTTTTAAAACAACAGTTTCTGCATCCTGGTACTGTTGTACAGTAGGCTTAGCCAATGAACTCTCTTGGTGACATGGAAGGCAAAGGGCAGATGGCCCAGGGAGGGGAAAGGGACATTAATATTCTCTTAGGATTGATGGCAAAGTTGGTGCTCAGCCTAATCTTGCAGGAAATTAGATACGTACATGAATCACCATTGCCAGCTTTGCAGTGTAGGGGTTGGTATTTAGCCCTAAGCAAAATATAGATGATAATTTCTTTACTTTCCACAGGAAAACCAGAGGCAATGAATGAAAGAAAAAAAAAAAGCTTAAATAACAGCAGCAGATTTTATTCTGCTTCAAGTAGCTGACCTGTATCTATGCTGATCTAATATTTCACCATGTAATTATTTTAAAGCAAAAAGAAAATTCAATCAATTATGCTAGCTGTTTTGGATATTTGGATATTTTGAGGGTATTTTGAGATGCATGAATGAAAGTAGCATAGTATATAAAAATTAAAAATGGTAAATGTCATCAGCATATTCTTCATCTCAAAAAATAATCAAAGTTCAGTGCATATATTCTGCATTTTTAAGAGGTGCCCTATATGATCACACTTTATATTCTACTAATGCAAATATATTACTGACATTAAAACATAAATAGAAAGCCATTGAAGTTCAACGTGTAAAAGCCATGACACATTTAAAGATGCAAAGCTGCTCATCCTCATATAAAGTTTAGAATTTTCAGCAGAGATTAAGGATAAAACATTCTAAAAGCTGTCAAGTAAGCTCACAAAGAGGCAATTCAATTCCCTTTCTCACAAGAACTTCTAACCTAACTTCTAACGCCAGCATGGGTCCCTTTGAATATATTAAAGTGTTGCTGCCTGTCTATAGTTCAGTGCCCTAAGTACAGGGTTCAGCATTAAAGGTATAAGAGATTTAAAAAAACCAATGAGAAACAACACCAAAAAGAATTAGGAAGGCATTTGAGTTCATGCCTTGAAGACTGAATCAGCATTTCTTAACACTATATTATGACAGTGCTCTAAGAGCTATTTCAATTATAAATGTTCTAAAATTGAGCTGGAAATTCAGCCACAGTCAAATGAAAGATTTGTTTCTGGTGATGCAGGCTTGCAGCACTGTGCTATTTTCATACCAATGGCCCACAGCAAATATTCATTATTGCAACTGTCACTGCTTGGCTTTGGTATAGAAGTTGATTGCTGATATTGTACGGAACTGGACTCCAATAGCAAAAAAAAAAAAAGGAACATTTCAGGATTCACAATAATCCATTTGTGTTCCTGGTCTTAATATAGCAACAGAATAAAAACTAAAAATATAAAAATATTACATTACAATCTAATCTTGGTCAATGGCAAAATCAAGGTCTATTTTAACATGAGACAAAGACAAATGAAAAATTCTGTGAGAATTGACTTCTTTGAGTACTACAGATACCATGGTTCAAGTGGAAAACTGCATTATGATTAAGGTTCTCCTAAGTAAGCAGGATTAATTTTATATCCCAGCTACAAGATTCATGAATTTTCTTTAGACTGAAGAAAAAGAAAATTACAACTCATGTTTTTCTTCTGAACATGTGAAAGTCTCACTCATCAGCTCCTGTTACTAAGCCTAAGAATTTCTTATCCTGAAGCTATAAAAAGACTCATATAAATGTACTCTGACTTCAAACAAATCACAAATATTTATGAGCATGTTTTTTCTTCTGCAATCTCAAGTGGCACACATTTAAAAATATCTGATTTAGCACATACCCATGCATTCTAGCCTCATTTAAATCAAACTTCACCTGTGATGTAAAAGGATTGAGCATTTAGCCCATAATGCTGTTCAGGAAAAAAATAAACAACAAAGAAACCCAAAAAACTCCAGCAACTGTGCCCCTGCAGAAAGTAAAAAACACTTTCTTTCTCATGACAAACAGAACTTGATATGAAATATTTCACTAAATAAGACCTCTTAGTATTGCAGAAACATCATCATCTGGCTAGCTTATAACAAAGCCATGTCAATGCTCCCACCAGTTCCTTGATACTGGCATAGTCAAGGCTGGGACATGGTATATTATTTTCCTGACTAAGAACTTGGTCCTCAGTTTCCTTGGGCTGCTTTGAAAATCCCATTTTACAAAACTTCTGTGGTAATTACATTTCAAGATGAGGCTTAATTTCTTTAGAATCTATAAATATAATAGTGGATGTACACCAAAACCAAATACCATCCCCCAAAAATTGACAGCTGAAAAATTTTTTTGTGCTTGGCTGATTTTCAGTTCTCATATGCTGAAACATAAGCATGTGTGCTAACACATCGACTGGCTCCAGAGCTTAAGCAAAACACTATGAGGAACTTTGACTCAAATGTATCAACTTCTTACCCTTTACATGTGCAGAATACAAACTTGCATATTTTATGGTTAGTGGATATCTGGCCCTTTACAATATATTGTACAAAAAACTCTTTTGGCATCATATTATCAAAAATCCAGTCATTAGACTTAGTTTTACACTCAAAACCTGGATTGAATCTCTATTAGAGATACATCCTTCCCATAATCAATATGTTTACTTGGAGAGATTGTATATTTTTAGAACTTAGGACTCATATAAATTTTCCCTAAGAAAAATGATTACATTTAGAGACATAAGAACCAAACACCACAGGGTTTTTTTGGCAAAAAAGACCAAAATATCTGATTGACAGCTGTGCAATTCATCACGTTATGGTCACCTTCAATATGAAATATTGGAAACCATGGTGTTCACCTGATCTTCTACAGGATAGATGCCAATTACTACGCCATAATGGAAGAGTTTTTTGATGAGCTGTCTTTTTTGAACTTATTTTTTAAGGCCTGTTTTTTAAATAGCTGTTTGCCTGTTTTCTCTCCCTTTCCTTGTAACTACCCTGGCTTGTCAGTACTTTCTTGGTCAAGTTCCTTGTAAACTATCCTTGTCTAGGTGTCTATCAAAATTACTTTTAATATCCTGAAAGTGAGAGTCTGAACATGACTAAGGACTAAGGTATTGCCCAAGCTTTTGCTCAAATGTACCAAACAAGCATTACTGAGAAACTGAAGGACTGCAAAGTTTCCCAGAACAAGCATGAAAGGCAAATACCAGGAATTTTCTTGGATTGTAACTGGAGAAGCAATGACCTCAGTATTTTGACCAGTCCCTGCTTTTTAACACTTAAATAAATCATATTATACACAATGTTCATCACTCAGAAACAGAAGATGAAGAAACAACTGGCTACACAAGTGACTTCATTTTACTGCTACCTCTACTCCATGCTTCCCAGTGACATGCCTTGGTGGTGATTTGATGGCAGGGAGACAAAAAACAGGATGCTCGGTGACAAAAAATTTCCACAGAGAGAGTGATGATGAAAAGGAAGTAGAAAACTTCATATATTTGATCTGTGGATATTTTCCTCTAGTTAAACTCAATTCTGTCAAGTCCTCAGATGACCTCCTTCATTAATTAGGAGTACAAAATTTTCTAATTATACCTAATTTTTACTAGCAGTTTTCTTGGTTTAAAACACAGTTCATTAATCTTGAACAGGAGGAACCACAGAGGGACAACTGCATTCCTGTTGAGGTTAATTGAACGGAGCTGGCAGCAACAGCAACAGCTGGGGGGTACAAGGCCTGTGGAAAGTGAAGGAGGTAGGTAGGGAAATGTCACACTGTGTCTGAGTTTTGGGTTCTTAGGCAAATGTAGCTGAGAGTAACATGACTGGAAGGTAGAGAAATGATGAGGAGAAACTGTTAATTTTTCAGGTCATTTAAAGGACACTTGGTGATGACTGAGTTTGGACACTGAGCTCTCCTTATGATTATATAGATTTTTCCTCAGGTAGAATTTTGCCTTTCACCAGCTATGAGTGAAAGGGTCCCCATGCACGGACCTGCTGGCTGAAATTACTCTCACAGTTAAATTAATGGGAACTCTGTAGTGAAAATTTGATTTGAAACCAGGACAAAGTGTTTGCTTACTCACACTCAAATGCAAAGAGAATTTTTGCATGCTTGAGGCTATGGTGACAAACTGCCACCAGTTTTACATCTGCATGCACCTCAGTATGCGTTTCCCAACTTTTAAGTAAATAAATATGTATAATAAAAATTATACTCGCAGCTAATCTTAGTGCATAAGTAGAAATTGAGCATCAGCTGATTTTATTACCAGTAAAAACCAAAGAACTGAAAAAACTGAAAAAGCTAAAAACCCAACAAGGAAAAGGTTTTGTAAGATATCCTACAGTAAAAGGAATTTGCCTTGAATGTCTCTTTCTGAAGGCCAACTTGTGCACAGCAGTCCCCACCTGTACTGTCATCCTCTCTGTTCCTCCAAAGCAGGTCAGCTGCACATGAACTGCCTGTTGCTCCTCGGCTTGTATTGAATGCCAGACTGCCCAGGGATATCTGGGTGACTCAGCTTCATCCAGAGACAGCTACAGCAGTGGAAAGGGATGACTGAATTCCTGTGTCCAGGAACATCCTTGGCACCGTGTGAATCACTAGCACAGACACTAGTCCAAAATAATGTTTAAAAATAGGGCCTGCATCATTGCCAAGGTCCAGGTGGCATGAGTTATACCCAGTCAGTACTGGAGGCAGTATTTTCCCAAGGAGAATTCAGGGAGCAACTTTTCTCTGTGTCAGTAACAGCAATGGCTTCAAAGTATTGCTTTACTACCCGACAACTCATTAGAGCTTTAACTCACACCATGTACCTGGGAGAGGATATTGCTCTTACCAAGGTCAGTAAGTAACTATGATTTGGTTTCTGACTGCTACTCCTGCTGCCTCACACACCTACCATGCAGACACGGGGAAGAAAGCAGCAGACAAACTGTTCTTTTCCACTTTGCACTGTCAGTGAGGTAGTGATGGAAGTGAGCTTTGAAAGGGCCTCTCCTGAACTCCCCTTTGCTTTAACAGGGAAGGCACAGTCTGGGCTACACACTGCTGGAAACTGAGAAGTATTTTTCACAAAATAAGTAGGCTAGCAAAGCCTATTTAAAACCTGATATCAAAAACAATTTACAGTGGAATCTCTCCCCGGCAATCTGTCACCATAAACAAAGAAGCATGGAGAAGTATTAATCACCAGCAGAAGAAGAGAAAATACATTACTTTCATTAATCAAATGGAACAAGGAAAGAATAAGTCAACTGCATTGCAGATTGCAAAGGATTGCTCTCCATTTTAAGTAGGTAGTTGATTTTTTTTTTTTCACTTTAAGCAAGTTGAATGTCCTCTTTAAAAGCTCCATCTAAACGCTAAGTTTCAAAACAGATTTGTAGGCACAGAATCCCTAGAAGTAAATTAAAATAACTGGAATATAACTCATAATTTCTAAAAAGTCTGACTTCTGACTGGTCTTGAAAGTGTAATTCCTCATGGCGTTCCCCTGTCTTGAGTCCAGGAATAATTAAAGCTATTCCTTTACAGCAGCTTACTTCCTTTACTGGAGAGCACTGAACTAGTAAATCTGATTTTGGCAAAAACTGAAGTTGTGTCTAACATAAGAATTGTCACTTGCAGTACCAGCATCACAATTGTATAACTCTTCTCAATAGACAGAAGGCAGGGAGAGCAGTGAGAAGACATTCTTTCAGACATCTGTCTTGTAGTGCATTGTAAGTAGAGCCCATAGGGAATGTGTTCCATGGACTGATGAGCAATGACTTCACTACAAAACACCTGCTCTTCCTGAAGTAGCTGAGATAGCAAATGCCCACATTTGGAAGAACGAATTTCACAAGGAATTGAGGAGAGAACAGTAGAGGAGATGGTAGTATTATTATCATTCCTTAGTCTTTGGAGTAAATAATTGTTTTGATTTTCCTGGTATCCCATTTAGATTTTTACTGGTCTTCTTCAGTCCAATGTTTTTACAAGGAACTTTTCCCTTGACTGATCACATATGGTTGATAACATATTTTGTAAATTGACAAGAGTACTCTTGCTACAAGAGTAGCATCCGGTTGAGTGCCAGGGAAAAGAAAACCTTTTGCAATTTTCAGTCTCTGGAAGAATCTTTTACTATTCACAGTTGCAGTTACTATGACTGTCTATTTAACTTGTTCTTACATCTCCACCAGGGTCCATAATCTAAGACAAATTATTTTACTACTGCCTGCATGCCCTCTGCTTCTTCCCGTTTCCAACCCACCATAGGGCACTTCAGGTCTAGGACTGAAACAGAGAGTTTATGAAACACCCTGTGTCATCATTACAGTTAACATTGAATGATGTTTACAGAGGGTTTCACAGACAATACAGACCACAATTTCTAAATAACTCACTGTCATCACAGTTTTTGGTATAATTTACAGGTTTTGGGTTGCTTTTTCTTACTTTTTTAATAAAACAATTATTTTGTGCAACACAAGTGATCTACATTGGCTCTCATATGTCAGTCTTTCCTCTGCCTTCAGGCAGGCTGCCACCAACTGAACTATTAGTCTAATTACATTAGCTGACAGAAGAAACAAATTTAGTAAGCCACAGTAAGACTGGATAAACGGTCCTGGGATAAGGCAAAGACCAACAGAAACCTGTCTACTTCGACAATTTAATGAGCTCCCTTTCATCAAATGTTGTCTTTGTCAGAAGGGACTGAATCAACCCTTTTTGTCTCCTCCAGCAGTGCTCCCTGACAATATCCACATATATCCAGCAGAGAGGTTATTAGTGCTTTGCTGTTTGGGGTGTTTATCTAGTCAATACGATAATTTTATCAGGCAAGCTCTCCACAGAAGCAAAATGCAAGAAGTGATGTTCTCCTAGCCCTAAAGCTGTTCTCATGAATTATATAAAGCCTTCTGCACACAAGGGAACTGTAAAAATCAGAAAGTATTTCCTTGTGGTACCATTCATAGATATCATTCCTACTTTCAAAGCTTATAGAATCAAATATATTATTTGATTTAATCAATTACACACAAAACAATGATGGGTTTGTATTTTAGGATACAAAGCTAGCAGAATGGGCTTTAAAGGAAATGACTGGTCTTAGTTTGCAGTGACAGTAGAAGGGATTAGCTGCATAGTAATGGAAATTAGTATCAAAACGGCAGCACAAGACTAGCTGTAGCAAACATTTGAAGGTTCTGGATGAGGTATTTAATTCTTGCTCTGCTTTGGCCTTTTCTTACATATCCTCTTGTAAGGCTGATATTAAATGCCTATGTTATCTGGAAAACTGGAAGTGACATACATAAATATTCATAATATCATAGTGAATTTGTCAGAAGGTTTGGTCCAATACTTGCAAAGACAGAAGTTCTGTCGTGTCGAGCAAAGGTAAATACTTTGTAAAAGTGTGATTCTTAGGCAATTAGCCACAGGCAAAGTGAGAGCTCTAATCTGTTCAGGATAAATATCATGAAGGGATATTTGAAGAAAACAATCTTCAGCAACAGCAGCAGGACTGATAATAATTGAAAACTCTGCTAGCTCTGTTCAATTTTTTTTTTTCCGAAGTAGGAAAGGGTATTAATGACCATAATTACAGTTTTGATTAATTTCTTTGGTAAACCCAAATTGTCATTCTCTTCATGTGCCACATTTTTCTTTGTATGCAGTTCTTTCCCTAACAACATAACACTGTAGCAACCAAAAAAGGTTTCAGCTTCCCTTCTAAATGTGGCTGTAAATACTACACCACTTACAAGATCATATCCCAGCTTCCTCTGTTAAATTTTTTTCCTTTCTTATACATGATAGTTATTCAAACATCACCAGATATGACATAATTCAGACCCAGAATTATCTGTCAGAAAAGAGAAAAAGAGAAAATAGAAGTTCTCTTTATCAGGGTAATATAAAAAAAACTATTGTGTTAGTTCCATATTTTTCATTGTCATATCTCTCTCCCATGTACACTATAATGGAGAAAAATGTATGAATAAGAGTCCATGAAAGCACCAATACAAGCCCAGAAATTGCCCTCATTTGTAGCTATTTTATGAATAACTGTATGTATTTTTCATATTCATGTTTACACAGTGTCTAGGTGAATAGGTGCAATCCGCCTGCCTCAACAGCCTTTAGGCATATACATATTTGTTAATGAGCATGTAAATTTGAAGGATTACACAACTGTAACAATCACCATTCCACAGCCACACTTTCACTCAGTTTAGTATTATGACTTTTCTTTAAAATCCACTTTTCCTTCATAAGAAGTAGCATTTTTAGTATTTCTATTGACATCAGGTCTTACGTCAAGAAATCCAGTTCAAAGCCCTAGTGAAGAGCAGAATACATAGGGAATGGGGAAAAATATTAGCAACTGGATACAATTAAAAACAATGACCCAGAATAATTCTGTGTAAGGTCTGGGGGATTACTGGAGGGATAAGGATGTGGATGATGATGATGATGATGTGGAGTGCATTTTACCACCTCTTGCTTACTCCTACTTAGTATGTAGCAAATAATGAAAAAAAAAATGCAGTAAGTTTTTCAAAATTTTCAGAAGAAACCAGCTGCACACAAAACAAAAAACAAGTGATTTACATGAAAAATATGGAATTAAGGGCTTCGGTTTTTTTTTTGTATTAGCTTTCAGAAACCTTGGTTAGAAGTTGCAGTATGACTGCATTGGTAGAGTAACAGCAGCTGCAACAACAAACTTCTGAACACCCTTCAGCTTGTGCAGTATCAAATACAAGGACATTTAAGCATCTCCTTAGTTCTAATACACAATATTAGGCGTGTTCTTGAGCTTTTAAGGTTGCTATCATTCCATGCAGTCAAAATTACAAATATATTTCTTAGGATCACTTTGTATCACACAACATTTTTAAAACCTTAGCAGAGGTTATGAAAGATGACAGCACTGCTTTGCTGAAACAAAAAATTCAGATATGCCAGTCTCTGAAATTTCAATATACACTATGAAATGGAGGTTTCAACCTTTGAGACAATTCCAATGTTTTAATTTATAAAAGCTAGAAATGATTAATTTGCAATGCAAAGAATTTGGCCAACAGTAGCACAACAAGTTTGCTTACATAAAGCTTGTAATTTAGTCATTTGGCAGGCAGGTAGGGAGCTTACTTACCTCTCCTTCAGAAAATCTGCATCAGTTGTGACCTTGTAAGCCAGTTGATTATAGTGGCAATTCACCTACAGCCTTAGGAGATACATGTATACAGACTTAGATTTGTTTTGTTTTGGTATTGCTTTTTGTTTTGTTTTTTTTTGGTCGTTTGGTTTTTTTTTGTGAGTAGGAGAGAAAGACTGTATGCTAATCAGAAAAAAAAAGAATACTGGTTCCTCCCTCTCAAAGCCTCTGAGCTGTAGATCAAGTGAATTTATAGATCATCACATCCCTTAACCCATGACCGTGAGAAAAATGCATACGCTTGTACAGCTGTAGGATTTTTGTGAAATGGAAAATGAGAAGGTGGGAAAATGCTCAAAGTAACAGCTCCAGGCTTCCACTACCATACAACCATTAGCAAAAACCTCGTGGCCTCACTCTTCTCCAAAAGGCTACACAATGACTCCTCTCCCCCACAGAATATAATCATACCAGTGCAACCCAAATATATTGCATTTGTAGTATACAGAATTAAAACAAGAGCTTTACCAGTAATTTGGAAAATTGAATGGATTTGAGGCATTTGGCTTCAAAATAAGCCTCCCATCAGTTTTCCCAGAAAGCCACTTTACTGTGCTTCCCAGGTCTTTTGACTGCACAGCACACAGATACCTGATACCTTGCATATCCAGGTAATAGTGAAACCAAGATTTTTAAAGGCTGTATATTGTTCACAAACATATAGAACAAAAAACGCCTCTACCTGTCAATCCCATGGCAGAAAATAACTCTGGACAAACACTTTAATATTCATTACTCTAAAATGAATTGTGCTGACAAGAGATGAAGATCAGGGTAGACAAGATAACTCGTTCAGTGTGGAAAGTGTGCTTTGTATCACCAATAAAATTCCGCAGGAATAGAGAGTTCATGAGTCAATCATAAACATCACAACTCAGAGGTGACAAGCAGTGCTCCAAAACCATGTTTTTATAAACTTGTTTTTATTGCTTTCATACATTTTTCGTAAGAAATTCAGGTAAAGATTTAGCAAGGTAAACAATGTGGTAATCTAGACACAATTCCCATAAAAAAAAACCTGAAATCCCTTCACTCCTTTTATCTTTAATTTACACGTGTTTGTAAAGTAAGGTAGAAATCATATTTCAACAGTTCAAATGCTACAGCATACACAGTAGAATATCCAGCTTTGAGATGCTACAAGAATTCTTCGAAATACAGTAAAAAGATCAGATTTCCCAATTTTACATGCTAGGCCAAAATGTCATTGAAGAAGAGTAGAGCTGCCATTAGCTATGATTGCAAAGCATTCAGTCCTTTTCAATACAAGCAGAGCTCAAAGGTAAAAAAAAATATTTAAAAATATAGCCCAAAACCGTGAAGGCCTAAAGGCCAGTTATAAGTTGCTAGCCACCTACAGCACTTGCAGAAGCAGCTTGAAACTAAGTAATGGTAGAAAAGTCAAAATGGAACCATGAAAACAAATAGCCAGTATAGTTACTTTTCTTTCTAGCTGTAATTTTAAGCTTTATTGTCTTAAGAGAAATAAATTCTAGGGGTTGGGGTTTTTTCCCCCCAAACACTTTTTATATATTTTTGTGTGCCCTTTTATGTCTGGCCTGACTACATTTCTACTTGTGGAAAACCCAATAAAAAACCTCATATAATAAACAAGCAAGCAACCACTTAAAATTCACTTACTGTCCATTTCAATAAGTAATCTTCTCCATTGTCTTAATTGGGTTGTAACCTCTTACACTTCATTAACAACAGGACTTAGCGATGCCAGAAAAGATGATCTGGATTAAAATGCCTTCTAGCTCTTTCACAACCTAAAGACACAGCCCACAGTAATCAACATTCCAGCTAACATTAGGTATGATTGTCACTGTACATGGAATTTCTTCTAACATGCTGTCCTAGATGGAATCTCAGAGAACTTGCCCGGCCTTGGGAAAATTGTAAATACCGATTTCAGCCTTCCAATGTCTTCTATTAAATAGTTTGTATCACAGTTTATATTTCTAGCTTCGTTGCAAGATTATGAATGGAACCTTTTCCTCTGAGGAAAAAGTCATATCTTTGAATCATTCAGTGCATGGACTTGAGAGCTACCAAGCAGGGTTTTCTAACATATTAATCACAAATTTGTCAACTGATCAATGATCTCTCTGCAGGTTTGAGTTTTTCACTATTTCCACAAAAATAAATATTATTGGACTGGAAAGTGTCCATGTTTGGTACCATCTTTCTTTTTGTGACTTCGGGCTGTAGCAGCTGTTTCAAATGTCAGCAGATAGGGCAGAATTAAAAAGGACAGACAATGTGGACAGGGGAATTGCAGATCTAACCTATCTGTGCCTAATGCCAAGAAATCTGCAGATGGATATCTGTTTATCAATTCTCTCATCTAAATTTATTATTACTTTTAATCAGTCCAAATATGCAGCTGCCACAGTGCCAAATAAGATGAGTCTGATAAAGCAATCTTTGCTCTACAGGGATACTGAAACAAAATGTCACATAACAGCTGACATCCCAGGAAGAGCAAGTTTTAGCAAAATATTCAGGTAATTGGAGCTTAAAAAAAAATCTTTGAAATTCATTTTCTATCCTGTGTAGAGGACACCCATCTAGAATATTTCTCTCAAAGACATTGTTTACAAACAAAAAGACCTTGGCTTCTCATTTCATTGCATAGGTGACAGTCTTTTGTGAGCTGATTACACCATGCCTCTGGCTGCCAAGTTTTCCTCTGAATGCATTTCATGACCTAAGCCATTCCTTAATTCTAATCACTAAAATTAAACAAGTATTTTTTATGATCTCACTTTTGCTCATGTAGCATGATATGTTGCTGCAGTGATTCTGCTCAGTTTGCCACTGCTAACACTGGTCTAAGACATGACATAATCAATTTCTCTCCAAGTATCATCATGAGTGCTTGCACTCTCCAATCACTACAGGTTGTGTTTGCAGTATAGAGTTCTGATTACTCTGCTACTTTCTTCAAATGCAGGTTAAGACCACAAAAGAGAACTTTTCTGTAAGTAGCACCAAAAAAATCGAAGAAGATAAATAGTTCTTGCAACAGCAGACCTACGAAAAAGTCTCAAAATGGGATTTTGCCATAGACACCTTCCACAGAAATAGTGTATTTTTAACTTTTCATATAGTTTTGTATGTCAGATTATAACTACTGAAACTAACTAGTTGAATTTAAGAGAGTATAACAATACCCTTAGGCCAAAATTATGACCAGCCTCTTCTAAAATATAATTTCTCATACCTGTTAGCAGGCTCCATGTAGTTCTTTATATGTGGAATTTTTCTCCAAAACAAATATGTCAACAATGTTATCTTCTCAAAAAAGAAAACAGATAATGGCAGCATCCAGACAATAAAAAATCTGCATGCATGATAGAAGGGAAAAAATGGTAAATACACTTTTGCTGTTTCAAGATTCCAAGAGGTAAAATTTGCAAAAGATATTTAAATCTACTGAGTTTGGAAATTATGCAAAATACCTCAGCAATGGTCTTATAAACTGGAAACATATTTAGCTCAAAAGTTTATCTACTCAGCCTTTTAAAAAATTCCATTACTCTTGTCTAGATATACACTGCTTCTTTCCCCTTTGAACTTTAAGGCCTTTAATGTCTTTTTTTCTTTCAGATGTTCTTCTTTTTTTTTCCAGTCTAACAGCTCACAGTAATTCGCAGGCTGCTGCTTTATGACCAAAGTCTTGCACTGCACTGGCTTTTATCACCAGTATCAGCAGCTGCTGTTAAATCACCTGTCAAATTTGCAAAATTCTCACTTAATTTACCCTGAATTCCAGACTTGTACTTTTTGTCCATGTGTCTGTTCATGTTGTTTACAGAAGGATTCTGTTGGGACCAATGGCCAACCAGCTTGAACTTCATGCACAGATGATCCTGTAAAACCAACTGCCTCTTCACCAGGAAAAAAGAAACAGAGCAAAATTCTAGGTTGATGTTTTATGTACTGCATTGCATAAATCATTGATTTATATATGAAATGGACAGCTTTGTATTTGAAATATCAAATTGGAAAGCCAACAGTTCGACTTATTGTGCAGAGATCTTACAAATTCATTCATCACTGTGAAATATTTGTCTTGGAAATAGTTATATCACTTTTCACATACAGAACACAAATTGGCTTGCATGAGCATATGCTAATTTCCATGAAAAATCTTTCAATACTGTAGATCAGATAACAATAATCAAATCTTGCAAATTGTGCTTATGGAATTTCAGCCAAAAATGGTGTGCTTTAATGCAACATCTATTCCAGACCAGAATGTCTAGAGACTAAAAGAGATATTATGGAAACTATTTTCATCAATTATGGCAGCTATATATGAGGTCTCTTACATATTTGGAACAGACCTCTACAATAAGAGAATTATAGGAATACAAGGGATCCTTTGGGTCAGAGATTTTTTTTCACCCTCATGATAAGAAAAGAAGAGTTGTATAATCATTCTTAAATCACTTAAACAAGTATGTTCTTCTTGGGTACCATTGCTCTAAGTGGTGACTGAAAGCTGAAAATCCTTCATCATTTTCTCAGTTTGTTCTCCCTTTAAACATGACTGGATTGAAATCCAGATCTGCCAGACCAAATCAATTCCATGAAATTCAAGGTGAAAAACCTCAGGTTTGGTTTGCAATTGTTACTATGAATTCTGAAGATAAATCTTTCAGAATAGTTCACAGAAAAATTGATTAGCTACAGATTCACTCTAGTAAATGCCTATGACAAAGAGCTCTATTGGTCCTTAGCATCAAGCCATTTGTTTTAAGAGTGCCCACTCCAGCTGCACAATCTTGGATGCTGCATTATTTTACACACACTTATGCACAGACGTGCATGCCCACACACCTTAATGTTTTAATATTACAGAAAAATTTTTACTGCCTCCCTAGTGCAGTTTGTTCTGCAAGGAAGACAGTTTTGAACAACTGAGAGTGATTTTCACCTCAACTTTTAGCATTTTGAACATGTACTATGTTGATGTTACAGAGGGTTCTCTGTAAAAAGAACATGATAGCAAATTGTATACAGCAGCTCCATTTGTGAATCTGTCAAGGTCACATCTCATTGCCTAGTCTGGGAAATATTAAATATTAAATTGTTTACCTGCATGAAGAAAATACCATTTGTTGTTATTTTAAGTAACTATATTTTGTCTGGTTTTATATTAATGGATTTGCTTGCCAGTTTTCCTCTCTAACTCACTGTTTTAATTTGAGCACTCTTATCCACATACATGACAGCAAGAATTACCTCCTATATTTGAATACCCATAACCTGTTAACCACATTTAGGAAAAAGGTTCAAACTGCCATAATAGCAGAAGTTATAATACCCACAACATTTATTTCCTTTTTTTTTTTTTAATGAATTATTGACTATGATATTGTAAACAAAACTAACATGGGTATAGTGCAGTTTGCAACATCATCCTCCTTCTGTGGCATCTGTTAAACAGAAATCACTGTTCCAACAGACTTAGATCTTCATTCACACAACTTAGTCTGTATTACCAAGCTTCTTTACATGCCTCTCTAGGATATATGCTGCCCCCTGAGAATACTTAGAAAATGTGGAAGTAGGTGTGTGAGGAGTACAGAGGAAAAAAGTCTGGAAGGCTATTTAAGGGAAGCAGGTGTTATGGAGATGTTTTAAGAGGCAAAGGATATGAGGGTTATCTAGCACATATGAAGAGACAGCTGTTTCAGGAATCAAAGTTAAATAAAAAAGTCAACACCAAAATGTCATGGAACAAGAAAAAGAAATTTCCTAGAACACAATTTTCACAGAAGCCTAGGGCTGTAATTATTCAACAGGCAAGAAAACAAATACTGAAGAGCAAGTTTTCTATTTTTGATGGAAAACATTTGATCATAGACTTAAAATATTATACAAATTTGTATGACAGGAGATATTTGTATGACATTGCATCACATGTTTATCTTCACTGTTCAGGGAAGGAATATTGCAGAGTGGCAGAGTCAAAAATGCTGCTTACTATTGTGTCCACAGAAAAATGTAAAATACAGGAACTCCACTTTGAGAAAACATTAACATTGCCATTAAGAGAAAAAAAAAAACTCTCCTCCAAATCTTTCATGTATGTTCGTGTGTTTCAAATACAGAAGTTATCTTAAATCACACTTTCACTTCCATTTTGATTATTACTCAGATAGAGTAGTGACTATATTGTTAGATGATTCTAGATCAACATCTATTTCATTTAATGCCAGAATGATTTGCCTGATCAAGAAGATATCATTAACAACCTTCACCTCTGAATATAAAGACATTTTTTCTTCAGAGAACTTTCATGCACCATATAAAGAAGTTGGAGATATTTGACACTGACTATCAGGTACAGCAGGATAATTTGCTTTCCCAAAGATAAGGTACATGTTTCCTTGAAAATTTGCAGAGAAATTTGCCACCAGTTTGGAACAGCTACTCTTTTTTTAAATTAAGCTCTCAACTGATAATTTAAAGTACTTGTAAAGACAAAATAACCGGTGTTTCAATCAATAACTGAGCAAAACATTTTCTGCAAAATAACAAATGTTGTAAGGAGAATTTGAAATTAATTTTTCACCATTTTAAAAAAAATCATGGTTTAATGGTCTATAAATACATTTCTCAGGTGTCTGAAGCTCAAATAAAAAACAGTCATTAATGGACCACTAAAAAACACCAGAAGTTCTTTATAGTAGCAACACTGAAAAAATTTTCCTTGAGATTGTACTTCTTCCTTACTGAATACATCAATTATTCTATCTAGGCAGCAAATTTGGCTTAATCACCAGCTCTTCTTTCAAGCATTGATTTTACTCTGTTTAGAAAAGTGAAAAACTTACTCCTTTGTTACCCAAGAAACAACCTAGTGGACTTATTGACATAGATTTAATGCAGCAAAATAGAGAATTTTACTCCCTGATGAGTTAAAAAAAAAAAAAATTACCAGTTTGGAGTGAGATCCATAATATTTAAATAGCATCTTAATTGCAGACAACTGCAAAGATGAAATTATGCACATAATTACAATTCCTAGTTATTTTAAGAAGTGAAAGCTGCTGACAAATTTTGTTAATTTACTCATTCAAATAGAATTTGGCAATCTGGTGAAATGCTTATTCCTTTATTTAAGCCAGTCCAATTTGAAATTAGGTGAAAATCAAATCTACTTAAGTACAAGGAGTACAGGGAATTTACAGAAGCAAGGATAATCAAAATACTGCAATAGTATTTTAGTGAATGCAAAGGACATCCGTTTGAGTAAGACTCATAGTATTATTCTGAAAAGAACATTCAGGAGGTCTTTTAATTTAGCAAATAAATTATGTTTATCTTGGAAAAGGAAGGATTAAGAGTTATCCTAAAGTGACTAGAACAGCCCCCAAAAATTCCAGTTAAAATTTACTAATACAGGAGTGTATATTGCACATGTTTTTTCATTGGATGATTTTTGTCACACTTATGGGTAGACATCACTAAATTTTTAAAAAGGAAGTAGAAGGCAAAAAAAAAAATGCACAGAGACTTTTCAAACAAGTCTTGCTATTAATGTAAAGCTGGGTTTGGTTTAGGCATTTGTTCCTGCCCCTTGGAAGCTGATATTCCAGTACCCTTCTTAAGAGTGTTGCCCAACAGAAATCTTTACCCCATATCATTCATGGAGTTCCAGATGCCCTCTCCATTTCCACTTTAATGGATAACAGATGCCAAGTTCTTCTCCACAGACTGCAAGTCTTAAGACAGTGACCATTCTTCTACAAATCCTGAGAAGGGATTTTATGGATCGCTTGAGAACATTATAAATCATGGCTTGCACATGTTGTATCACTTCTTATTGAATATATTCTAAAGTCCTGTGAAAAGTAGTATTTTCAGTCCAATACATTTACGTAAATCATACTTTGAGGTACATTATGGTCTTACAAACATCTGGACAAGAGAGCATAAACTAATCAGCATTAAAGAGATTCAGAGCATACTACTAATAAAGAACATGCCTATTATACACTTGGAGTGCATGCTTTTACTGCTGACAATGGGTTTGACAAGGATAGCATCTTTTCTTTTATGCCAGAAGGATTTACCAGTTACTTTGATCTCCTGACAAAACGATTTTAACTTCAGAAGCAGCTAACATTTCATTTCTATCTGTATTCCTGCTTGCATGAAGTGACCAAGCTAACTCTGACATTAAATCGCCACTCTCATCTAGACTCAGCCCTGTGCGTGATGTTACTTTGCCNTATATATATGTCTTACATGTTAATACAAGTGATGCAAATATAAATTTATAAAATAAAAACTGATGTATAAACAAATATTTCCATGACTCAAAGTAATTTCTTATTAAAAATACATTTCTGAAAATCTGGCAGTTTTCAACTGAAGCCTGTGGAATGGAGTATTTGTTTTTATTACCTGTCCATAGTATACCTGCTCCTAGCATACAAATAATATCACAGAACAGTTCCTGTCATTTTAAAAAA
>VXBI01011031.1:1638707-1675894 GCA_013397375.1 Toxostoma redivivum
ACAGTTCCTGTCATTTTAAAAAAAAGCACCATCTCTTCAGTGTAAAGACACTACAATATCTTTCCTAGACTAAGACTGTCTCAACAAGTATATCAAATCCAAACTATATTTTAAACTTTCTGAAAGATTTACATGGTTTTAGTTCTGGTTATCTCATGTTCCCAACGGGAGGTGTATCACAGCTGGAGGATCAGTCTGGAATTTGGGTTCCGTGACTTTTTTTCATGAGGTCATTAAATGTTTGGAGTCTGAGATGAGAAATAATAGTACAAATAGATAAGAAGGTTAAAATGTATACATTTTTAATGTAAATAATATTATTTAAATATTTATTTTATTTTGCTGCAAGGAAGGATCACACTGAGCATATTACAAGTATATAGTTAAATTAAAATAAAACCAATTTTGAAATAAAANTAGAGAATTTTACTCCCTGATGAGTTAAAAAAAAAAAAAATTACCAGTTTGGAGTGAGATCCATAATATTTAAATAGCATCTTAATTGCAGACAACTGCAAAGATGAAATTATGCACATAATTACAATTCCTAGTTATTTTAAGAAGTGAAAGCTGCTGACAAATTTTGTTAATTTACTCATTCAAATAGAATTTGGCAATCTGGTGAAATGCTTATTCCTTTATTTAAGCCAGTCCAATTTGAAATTAGGTGAAAATCAAATCTACTTAAGTACAAGGAGTACAGGGAATTTACAGAAGCAAGGATAATCAAAATACTGCAATAGTATTTTAGTGAATGCAAAGGACATCCGTTTGAGTAAGACTCATAGTATTATTCTGAAAAGAACATTCAGGAGGTCTTTTAATTTAGCAAATAAATTATGTTTATCTTGGAAAAGGAAGGATTAAGAGTTATCCTAAAGTGACTAGAACAGCCCCCAAAAATTCCAGTTAAAATTTACTAATACAGGAGTGTATATTGCACATGTTTTTTCATTGGATGATTTTTGTCACACTTATGGGTAGACATCACTAAATTTTTAAAAAGGAAGTAGAAGGCAAAAAAAAAAATGCACAGAGACTTTTCAAACAAGTCTTGCTATTAATGTAAAGCTGGGTTTGGTTTAGGCATTTGTTCCTGCCCCTTGGAAGCTGATATTCCAGTACCCTTCTTAAGAGTGTTGCCCAACAGAAATCTTTACCCCATATCATTCATGGAGTTCCAGATGCCCTCTCCATTTCCACTTTAATGGATAACAGATGCCAAGTTCTTCTCCACAGACTGCAAGTCTTAAGACAGTGACCATTCTTCTACAAATCCTGAGAAGGGATTTTATGGATCGCTTGAGAACATTATAAATCATGGCTTGCACATGTTGTATCACTTCTTATTGAATATATTCTAAAGTCCTGTGAAAAGTAGTATTTTCAGTCCAATACATTTACGTAAATCATACTTTGAGGTACATTATGGTCTTACAAACATCTGGACAAGAGAGCATAAACTAATCAGCATTAAAGAGATTCAGAGCATACTACTAATAAAGAACATGCCTATTATACACTTGGAGTGCATGCTTTTACTGCTGACAATGGGTTTGACAAGGATAGCATCTTTTCTTTTATGCCAGAAGGATTTACCAGTTACTTTGATCTCCTGACAAAACGATTTTAACTTCAGAAGCAGCTAACATTTCATTTCTATCTGTATTCCTGCTTGCATGAAGTGACCAAGCTAACTCTGACATTAAATCGCCACTCTCATCTAGACTCAGCCCTGTGCGTGATGTTACTTTGCCCACGTAATCCACATTTGGGCATTTCAATCACTCACAGAGATGCAAAGACATTAATTAAGCCAGCACACTTTTGGCAGAGAGAGTGGTCAGATATTACACTGAATTACAAGAACTGTCAGTGGGTCTTAAAAACAAAATTGGCTCAGTTTAAAATAAAAAATGCATTTAACTCCTATGTATGTGTTACAGTCTGGCTCGCTGGGCCCAGGCTTTTGATGGTGGATATAGGAATCAAAATGTTAATCTGGTCTACATAATGTAGCCATATTCTCAGCCTGGAAATGTTTGATTGAATGTTCTATGTTCCATCTATCAATCATGACGAAGGAAGCTAAAACTCAGAAGATAAGATGGTGTATGTATANGGTTATCTCATGTTCCCAACGGGAGGTGTATCACAGCTGGAGGATCAGTCTGGAATTTGGGTTCCGTGACTTTTTTTCATGAGGTCATTAAATGTTTGGAGTCTGAGATGAGAAATAATAGTACAAATAGATAAGAAGGTTAAAATGTATACATTTTTAATGTAAATAATATTATTTAAATATTTATTTTATTTTGCTGCAAGGAAGGATCACACTGAGCATATTACAAGTATATAGTTAAATTAAAATAAAACCAATTTTGAAATAAAATAAGAATTATTTTCTGTACACCTGTATATAGATAATTAGATTCTGTATCAGCACTTTTGAGAGTCTGAAATAATAGGAGAAGCACACTGAACAAACGTTTTACCTCATTTCTGTTATTAGATGATTTTATGGAAGACTTGGCATTAATTCCCATGAACTTTTCACTGTGCAGTCACCTATCATTTTGTCAAAATCACATCAATTATATTATTTCTTTCCTACAATCAAGAAACCTGCTCTATGTTGAGATAGCCTTCAGACATCTCTGGGGAGGACATATTTTTATGCATTCTAATTTGCTGGACACACACTGCTCAGCTATACTAGCAAACAGCCCTACTGCCTACAAAATTAGGACAACTGTGATATATGCTGCTCCTTCATTTTACACATGGTTAAAGATTGACTTTATGTATGTGAAATTTGCTCTATCCAAACTGGGCAAACAAAAGGTAATGTCAATATTGATGTAGTTCAAAGAGGGAGGGAGCAAAGTGGTCAGCACATAAACCTTTTCTTGAGAAATTCCTATAGAATTTCCTTTTTTCTGGTGTTTGTCTGGCTGAACTACTTAGGAGTTAGCTTGCTGTGGCAAACTAGTCCTTTGGCAGTTTAAACAATTTGGCCATTAACATAAAAATTAATCCTTTTTTTGGATGTTTTCCATAAGAAACATACAAATGCTTACAGTAAGAGGTAGGTGTGTCATGCAGAAGTAATTTCTCAGTGCATTTTTTTAAATGGAGAAGAGACGGCACTCCCCAACACATTCTGTTTGACAGAAGAGAAGCCTAATGAACATCTCTTAAATACTAATTAAATTTTCATTTTCTTTCTGTCTTTGATACCCACAACTTGACATTTATATTTCTTCAAAGTCATCAGATATTTCCTTATCATGATCATCCTACAAAAATGACATTTTTAAACATTTTTTTAAAGCTAAATCATTGGGTTTTTGGAAACACGCAATTGCTTTACTGCTGACAACTTCTTTTTGATATGCTTATTAGAGCACTGTGGTTAAAAATTACTACATAGCTGAAACAAATTAATTCCCCTCTAGTCTTGGTATAATTTGATTGTTTTGAAAGCACTGAAAAGTACAGTAAAGTCACTTTCTGATGGATAATTGTGTCTTCCTTGAGTCTGGTTGTTTCACAGATTTTTAGTTTCTGATTAAAACTTGAATAAAATTATGTGCTTAGCAAAACTCTACACTGAGCAACATCAGCATCATCATGGATAGCTAATGATTTCTCTTTAATGTTGGCATTTACTTGAAATGTCAGAAAACACACAGAAAAATGCTGATAAAATAAGAGGAAACAGTAAATTACATTTGCCCAGTATATATTAAAAGATGTAGACTCAAGCATACAAATGTGCAAGAGTACAAAGTTGATGAAAAAGTCATGCAATAAAAACAGAAATAAAGATGGACTTTAATACTTTGATTACAGTGTATGACTTAGTTTCCAAATACTTTTCCTGGAATTCAGGTACTAAGAGCTGGGCTGTTCTACATATTCAAATTTCGAAATTAAAAATCCCATGGCTCATATGATCCTCATAATAAGCAGTAAATATAAGTGACTCTGAAATAAACAAGAAATGGGTTCTGAGAAACCTTGTAAGCTAATTGCAACAAAGTGTGCAGAGGAAGGACAGTCCCGTAATTTAAGCATTTTGTTGGTTTTCCAGCCAAGATAAATACTATTACATGAGCAGAGCCCCTCTCATAAATTTCAAAACCAGACATTTTTCCTGTAACGAGTGGGGGGAGGGGTCCGAGACAGAGAGCACACACTCCCCAGAGTTTCTTGCAGCAAACAGCCTGGTTCTTTTATTGTTCCCTCTTTTATAGGAGATTCAAAAGTCCCTCATCCAATCAGACATCTGATTGGTCTGGTTTTGGTACATCCTAGCTCCCAGATCAATGGTGTCTGCAGCCCAGGGTGGAACACAATTGGGTGAAATCCCTGTTTGGACCTGAATATAACCTATCATTGTCTTATTTGATAACCAAATTAATTGTCCAGTACAAGCCAGCTTGTACTACTACATTTTCTTGCGCTTTTGATCATCTCATCCCTTTCTCTGTCTGCTTATCTCTCATCCAGATCTGTATATACCATTTAAACTTCTTTAGATCTCCAAAAAACAATGGTTTGCCAAAATAATCCCCAAAGAATCACAGCCAGAGAGATCTAATTCCATTCTTTCAAATGTGAAAGAATAAAATTTCTCCACAAAAATACCCAGTCTAAAATGCAGGAAAGTCAAACAATAATGCATTCAAAAAAGCATACTTGCATCACCACTGTGATACCAACAGGAATTTCATACAACTTTAAAGGAACCTGTGGTCCACCTAGGTCAATGTTCTGTCTTCAGCAGGAGCTGACACTTTCAGCTCGAAAGCAAAACCAAATAAAAAGACCAAATCAAAACTAAACAAAAAATCTATAACTATCAACATTTTGGAATGGAGATCATGATGTTGTGCCTAGAAGCCTAAAGCTGTACAAAAGGAGAGAGAGCTTTTGCTTCAAAACTAGCTAAATCGTTAGACAATAGTTTTTAACATATCTGACATGTACTTTTTAAACCTCTTTCAAATGAGTCTTAGGCCTAGCCCCACCATTTTTTTAACTTGGTCCCCTGAGGTACAGCCAGTTCTATAAAGAAAAATATTTGCCTACATAAAGATTTAAAAACATTGCTCAAGTAAAATCAAAAACTCCAACAAGCCAAACTCAAGACTGTAGCTTTAAACTAGTCAGAACCAGACAGAAACTGTTTTAGTCTTCAACACAATATTTTCATTTAGGATCACTGAGAGAAAATAGAGCAAGTAATCCAATGTGACACCATCAGCAAGGCAACAAAGTTCTATTAAGGAGGACAGCCTCCAAAAGCAGCATGTTTTTTAAACCAGTCTAATCCCAATGAGAAATGAGGCATTGGCAGGATGTTAAAATGCCAGGATGCCTAGGGAGCAATAGAGAACTTGCAAGGAGCAAGAAAAGGTGAGAATTGTCAGCGAACAGAAACAAGAATGACACTGCCTGAAATGGGAAAATCTCTCTGTACTAACTAAAAACTAACCAAGAGAAATCTTCCCTACATTCACTTCTTATTCTCTTACATCTTATTTCAGCTATGGCTGGTATGTTCCATTGCACCCTAATGTAAGGGCATTTACCATCAATTCAGTAAATTTTCATTGGATTGTAAAGACCGAACAATAATGGAGTTACTGAATGTCCACCTCTTCTGATTCTAGAACAGATTTGTTCCCTGAGTTCCTGGCTCCATTTGCATTCCCTGATTTTACACCATGGATGGTTCTGAGGAAGTAGTGAGAATATGGACTTATAAAATGACATATCAATGGGGTCTGACAACTGAAATAGTAATTCAGGTGTAGTTTGGGTGTGAAAGAAGCACATGAAAAAAATCATAGCTTTTTCTGACTGACTTGAATTTGATTGCTAAAACTCTTTAGGTAAAGGAAGTTCTGGTATTGCACATGCCAAGTTGGAGTTGCCTACTATTCATTTCCACCCCAAAATACGCAATCTGAGAGTCTGTTGAGGGGTACATGCTCAAAGCAAGCCTCACACACTCCAACACCTCAGCCAAAACTGGTAGGAGGCCTCCACCTCACAGTCCCTTTGAGGGTAGCAGCATAGGTCCCCAGACCCCATACAGGTTTCCTGAAGGAAATTAGCCACATCAAGTCAACACTGTCTGTCTCCCACACACATCTGTTAAATATACAGTTGTACCTGCATAAGTTAGCAATACAGACTGTATTTTTTATAAGCTTCTTACAATGGTGACTCTGTCTGACTGTGTGACTGCTCAGCTTAACCCACTGAAAAATGATGATCATCTCAACCAGTCTTTAGCTTTTTATAGAAATGACAAAGAATAAGGTATCTATATATACACACATATATACAAAAGGTTGCACAATTTCTGAGGATTTTTACAAACCAGTTTTTTTCAGACAGTTTAAAGAAAAAATGAAAATAATGCAGATCTGTAGTTGAAATATTCTGCATGAAGTAACTTAGGAAACGAATCAAGCCATGTTTACCACTCTTTGTAATATTCTGATGGTACTAGATGGCCAGCTACTACATTTTAACACTCATCATTTCGTATCTAGCCCTTTTACCACAACCCTATCACGAGATTTGAAGTGTCTTTATTCTCACCACCTACAGCACCTCAGAAAACTGAAAAATAACTTTGTCTAAACAGCTTTCTTAGTTCAGTCTTAGTTTCACCAGGCTTTCTGCATATGTGACTCCTCTGAACATGAGTCATTCTGGTTTAGTTTTTCGTGAACCTTTTAAATCTTTCTGTCTTTTTAAGGCCTCCAATTATACATGTGCTCAAAATTGCATACAGCTGTCCAAACACAATCTTAAAAGCCCCTTGGAGCATTAAAATAATTTTTCCTGCACTGCACTCTATCCTCCTCTTTAACACTAACAGTGTTCTGTTTGCTTTTTCATCTTCACTTATGTGCAATACTGAGGTTGATTCCTTGATTGTTTACTGTCACATGCAGATATTAGTCATCTGTGTTTGGCAGGATGTGCCTGTTGGTGCATATCCTCACTGTTCTAAATCTACTGCTCCCCTCTTTCACAATGACCTGCTTGAAGATACAGATTAAATTTTTCCACTAAGGTTCCATAATCAAATGATTCTTCAAAATTAATTATTCTATATTAAAGACCTAACATAATTGGCCTGACATAGGGTGGTTGTTTTTTTAAAGGAAGTCCTTCATTGATTTATAAGATTGGCCACAACAACTTGCTTTGTTTTATTTGCATGTTACAGCATGGTGCAAATGAAAAAGTTATTATTTTGGTGTACAACTAAGCTAACAACCATCTTCCTAGAGCAGGTTCCCTCATACTGCTAAAAATTATTTTAGGCTCTGAAAGTGACCTAACAGTTGGGCATACATAGATTCAACGAGCTCAATCAATCAATACAACAAAGGCTCAGAGAAAAAAGTTGGTGGCTTTTTGCTGTTTGGTTTGTTGACGTTTTTTCCCAAGTTATAACCAATTATGTAATTTTGCACTTACAAAGGCAGAAGAGGAACACAGAAATGGCTAGAGATTAGTCTTCAAAGCTGGTATGGGATTTGATTTTGGTGATGATGACATTTGAAACATAAAGGGGCCTATTTCATCTGGGGAATGAAAATCCCTTTTCAGACTTTAAAGCCTATTGGGCAAGACACTAGCAATGCTTATTAGAATAAATGCATTCCATGATACAAATCTTCATTGCACTTATTTCTTTTGTTTAATCATAATTGTTGAAAATTCATGACAAACATTGCCTAATGTTAGGCTGAAAGATGTACCTGTTTTTTCATGAAAGCACAGGGTAAATCACAAAACCCTAGAAGTTATTTATCAAAAAGGAAATACAATATTAACTAATTCATTCATCTTGCATTGGTAAATTACTTTCTTCTTCATAACTATAAATATGGATAATTTAATTATTCTTTTGATTTTCTTGGAAGCATAAATATGAAACCAGGAGTTTCAAAACCGGTAACACACCATACAACAAATAAAATTAAATTAAAAAATATATATATATATCTAATTTTGCATCTGGATACAGCCCTCTAGAGGCTTATAGAAAACTGTACTGGATTTTAATTTATGTCTAATAAATAATTGTTCATATTTTCTCTACTTAGCTTTCTAAAATTTCATTTTTAAGTGTTCAGGGTTAATATTGTGTTGCAGTCTGAAGAGATCTATCTCTGACAAGCTGAGGTCAAGAAAAGGGCATGACAGCAGTAAGAGCTCCAGCAGACAGTGCAAAAGGAGGATAAGGTATAGCAAATGTACATGAGAGCACAATGGAAAAAAACTCTTATAGAAATGTTTCCTGCAGCCCATCTTTGACATGTCTGACCAAAACCACCTTTAAAAGTAGGAGAGAGAAGCAGTGTTCACAGCTCCTTTTTAAAAGTGTGATAACTAAGAGAAATGGTTCTGCAGTTAGCCATCAACATAGTATCCTTCTCCAAAAAAGGATTTCAATAGTCTAGTGATAGCTAACAATGCTACCATGATGTATAAGAAACCATAAGCAACATCATGTGTTCAGATAAAAGGGAAAAGAGAAAGTGGAAGAGAAGGAAGGTTTGAGCACTCTTTGAGATCTCTCTGCACCCTAGAACTACTGCTACTCAGACACTAAGGACTGAAACATGGTCCTGAATGAATGTGTCCCTTTTGTTGCTGGATCACTTCTTTCAGATGCTGATAAATGAGAGGAATCTATACTACTCCTTTTTAATGATTTATCTCTTTCAAAAATAATTACTAACACCTATTGAGCCACTCTTTGGGATCTACACCATGTGTGGCATATAGTCAAATTAAGACTATCAACTCAAATTAATTGACAGAGAATGGAAAAGAACATCAGATTTTTACTCTTTTAGGACCTCTGCTCTCCAGTGATTTGTCGGTTTGAGATGAAATGCTGTCAATAACTTCTGAATCTGCAGTGTGTTCACTAAAACACATCCAACAAGGACTGGTGTCCCTCAGGTGCAGGTGAAATAAATATTCATTTTTAAACAAGCTATCTTAGGAGATAGCAGTGACCATAGTATCAACAAATATGGTGTAAAATATGGCCCAGAATTCTGACTTCCACAGACGGTTATTAACAAAAGAGACAAAATCTACAATTTAGTTTTACTAGGTGCACCTCTGTTTAAGAATTTCTACTTTTTTCTGCAGATTTAAATTCAGAATGCAGGGCTTTATTTTTTTTTTTTTTTTTTGTGGTTCTAAGGAGAAAAGTGGACATTCTAGGTCCTCTACATGAATATTTAGTCAAAGACAAAAATAACTTTTTTCTTTTTATTGTTTTGTAAAGGAATGTCATTCTCACCTTAGAGACCACCAAGCGAGATGCTTAAGAGATGTGAAACCACAAATTTCAATTGGAAGTTGAATATCTTTTACCATGCTCCCAATAATAACCCTTTGGCAAAAAACTTATTCCCAGTACAGCTGCTTTGGGTTTGTTTGGTTTGTGGTTTTGTGGTTTTTTTCCTCTCCAGATGGTGGGTCATTAGAACTTTCCTGGATAACCTCTTTACAAATTGTATGCTTTCATACCCTCTATTGATCTTTAATGCATAATTATCTAAATGGTCTAGAGACCTACCAAGAACTGCTGTTAGCTCTGTTCATGCCTTTTTCACCATAGAAGTTTAAACATCAAGAGATTTAATTAATGTTAGAAGAATTTTCCTCCCATGGCCTAAAATCTACATGGCTTATTTTCCCCTCTGACTCCTTAGTCCTGGTAGAATGGTTCTGGAAATAACTTATCATTAGCAATATTTGCATAGTCTGCCAGGAAACTTTCAGCATGAAAGTCATAGAGAGAGATGAATAATCAATTAGCACTAGCTAGGAATACTCCTTCTCCTTTCTCTAGGAGATTAAAGCCGGATCATTACTTGACCATATTCTGTTATATTTACCAAATGCAAATGCACAGAGAGAATGTTTTCAATTTTTCAAGTAATTTTTGGCCATTTTAGGAAGATATCATTATGAGTGTCACAACCAGCCATAACTGATGACATATTAAATTGTGATGTTCTTTGAATGAGCCCTAATAGTTTAGAATCTTAAACCCAATATACATTAGATGAAATAAATTTCAAATTGGATGAAAATGATATTGTGTTAATGCATCTTGCAGAGAAAAACAAATGGAAAAAGCTACACACCAATAGTAGATATTTTTCTTTCCTTTAAAGAACTCCAGAATAAGAATATTGGAGTAAAAAATGCATTTGTTAAAATGTCAACATTTCCATTTCTGAATTTCTTCAAACAGGTGAGAGGTGAAATTCCTTAATCCCTGTTTCTCTACTTGTTTCATTTTCTTTCTTCCTTTACACTTACTATGCATATAAGTTCCACATCTGGATAGTATAATGTCAGCTTTCTTGTATCTGACCACACTAACACAGGATGATTTCTGAATTTAAGTGAAGAGATATTCAGAAGTTGATATCTTTTAGCCGAGGAAATCATGGCCAAAACATTTCTCTGCAAAAGGAACAAAATAGACAGAAATGGGGCAGAAACCAGCATTAATTTCACACATATGTCAGCAAACAATTGTTTCTTTTCTTAGCCCACACAACTTAAGCCTGTGGAACCTCTTAGATAAACTGATAATTTGCAGTAGTGACCTATGGAAATCTTGGTATTTGAAGGGAGCTGGCAGGCAGGATGGTGTGAGATACTGCAGTCTTGCTCTGCTCTTTGGATAAAATGCAAATATGAAATCTCAGTAACTACCCTATGGAAAACAGTTTTATGTCAAAACAATGGAAATTAAGCATTGCATCAAAATTTTAATTTTTTAAGAGCCTTTCATAATTTTCCATTTATTATTTTATTTCTCTTGATATTTTCTAAAATAGCTTTGCTTGCTTTATTGGATTACAGAAGAATATTTAAATGGAGCACCCTTGATTCTGGAATGCCTTTGGTGAAATATGGAACAGCTTATGGTCTTGAAAACTTATACAGGGAAAAATAAACATGTTGGTTAAGAATATACTGGCAATAGTCAGAAACAACAGTATACTCATTCAATCAATATCAAAGCTGTGAGCAGCAACTTGGACAGCACTTATGAATACATTTGTAACAGCAAAAGTCCTAGATCTTGAACCAGTGAACAGATCTTGAACAGTGGACTAACTTATTTTATAACAACAGGAAAGCAGAAGTCAGTAGAGGCTTCTCACTTTGTTGCTGTTTGTAAGGAAGCAACCCTCATGAATGAAATTCACTTTCATTCCCCTGAGAGCATTTTGTTCAGACTAATTCCACTTTCACTGAAGTAAATCAGTAATTTCTGAACCCAAACCAATCCCCACTCTAAGGAAACTAAAATCAATATCAACAATAACTAGAAAATAAGTGTATATAAGAATGACCAAGAACTGAAGGGAATATCTTTAATATAGAAGTGTCAGAACACGATAGTTCCCATGGATCCACTCCAAAAGAAAAAATTAGAGGGGGGGGGAAATAGGAGATTGGGTTCAGGAGTCCTAATTTATATATCTCACAGTAAAAAAGTATTTTCTATTGTTGAAAAACATGTTATAGTAACTTCTTTATTTTCGCCCTTTAATCGAAAAGATTATGCAGTGAAGAGTGACAGCATCCATAAACATTTCCATTACATGGGAGTAAGTCTAACTAATGCACAAATAAGTTCACGAAGTCAACTAAGTTAATAGGAGTTCTGAAGGAATTGGCACCTTTGTTTGTATATGTCCACACACAAAGAGACAACCTAGAAACAGAGACTTAAAACCAAACTGTACATTTTGCCTACATACTTTCCTCTCATTCTTCTGGGATATTTTTTCTTGTAAAAAGATGTATAGTAAAATCATAAACAACTTCTTGGCCCTAAGCAGTTAAAGTTCTTAGCAAATACAAAATTATAGTTTTCTACTTTTAACATTTTAAGCCACCAAATGGTAAACAGGAACATTATGAATATGATTAAGGAAGTTCCTGCAGCTATTCAAAGATTATTCTTCTACAGAGTCTGCAAGAAAAACTGTTGCCTTTGGCTTAGCTGAGAGCTCCCTGTACTTCTTATGTCAAGCTAAAGATAATAGATGAAAAGGTTGCATATGTATACGAGGAGCTTGGGAGGGAAACAGATGCTTTAAATTGGTCTCTCTGAAGCACTGAGAGTGCAGATGGGAAACACACTACTAAAACATAGCCATTATATTACTTTTATTATCTCTGGTGTGAAAGAAACAGAGGTCAGGTAAGGACCAACTTGTTTGGTGATTCACTTAAACCAAACATTAGCCCACCCAGGGTTAATAAAACATGTTTAGAAACCATTTTACAGCAAAATATACTACATAATAAGCTGAAAATAGCCTGTAACAGCTGTGAAGCATGAGAGGGATAGCAACCCCTGAACCTGGTGCCTTGGCTGGCACTCCAAAAGCAGCATGCTTTCACCACCAAAGCTGGCGGAAGGTAGAGGGTGTAGGCATCTGAAATCAATTATGTATTTCAGGAATAACAAAGAAGCAGAAATCACAGAGATGGAAGCTCAAATTTGGTTCTCATTCATATCTAAGACTAAACTAATGTGGTTATTAAAGCTACAGTAATAGTGTAGGGTTTATTTAAACAAATAGATAAGGGTGTTTCAACGTCATCAGTGTTCACGGAAGTTAAAAAATAAAAGACAAAAACCTGAACAAAAGCAACCAACCAAAAAACCCCAAATCAACAACAAAAGACACAACTGAATATGTTATCCATGAACACCTTGTCCACCACCAAATGTCTATACCTGAATATTCTCCCTTAGGAGGTGGAAAAAGATGGCAGATTTATGTGAGCTCTTTTTGGGGAATTACATTACAATGAGATCAAACGCTGTCTAGAAGAGATGATTTTATTCAACTGACTACACAAATTGTTCCCATCAAAGAAACTCAAATAGTCTCATCTTGAGTGGGATGACTTCAAACCCAAGTATGAGATTTACTTGACATATTTGTGTTCATTATTTTTTTCCTCCTTCATTTGTTTTGGAATAGTAGGCAATCGAATTGTTACATGGATTGAATGGAATATTAAACATGTAAATTGCAATGGACCTTAGATACCAAGACGTGAAACATTGTCACTCGGCCATTGTTTGCCCTTCCTTCCTTCTCCCACCTCAAAGCATAAAATCCCATTTATATAGTTACTCTTTAGGAACCTTATAAATACAAGTGTATCTCTCAAACTATAAACTCCATTTGGACACAAATAACATTATCAACTCTTACGATTTAAAGAACTAGTGAAATCACTTTCAGTGCAAATTCACTGAGTACTTTCAGACATGCTGGGCAAAGAGCATTTTAACAGAAATTATTTCCTTCTCAGGAAAAATACAGTAAATGCAATGTACTTTAAAAACATCAAAAAGATTCTTGCATTGCTAGTGAAATTCATGAATTTCCTGTAAACAATATTTTTACTCTTCAATAGTGTTGGATTAAAAAAGTCAAGAAAAGGTAGAATCTTACCTAGAAAATTCTAAACTACTTTTTCAAAACTTTTTTGCTTAGTATTCCTTAGAGCAGTAAGAAAAACAACAGACACACACCTACACTGTTAAAATCTTGACATATCTATTCTCCCTCTTCTACATTCTCTTCTATAAAAACCTTTGAAAATTATTCTAAAGCAAAATTTCCAACAATCATAACCATATACCTTGAAAGTTGAATTCTCATTCTTCTATTAACTTCCCTTTAAAATTTAAAAATCTAGAAATCTGAGTAAAACACAGTAAGAAACATGAAAACCTGGCTTCACTGAAATCAATTAGAATTTCTACAGGAATAAGATATTTTTAATGAAGGATTTTAGCTTACTTAAAATAGATATTATGAAATTAACATATTATTTATTGCTCTCTTCAGGCACAGCTATTTCCATACTGACCAAAACTTCATGAAAAATGTAAACAATGTTTGTAGCTTCCTCAGCTCACTTATATTTTCTAAATGAAGAATCATTTTTGTGTCCCTGATTATGGAAGATCCATCTACTGAAGAATTGAAAAACCCATTATAAACCATTCTATTTTCAAACTTTGCTCAGCTTTTGAATACGTATTTCATATTTGAAAAGTAATGGTATACAGACCAAGGTAATCTTGAAAAGTAAGTAACTTAAAAATCATACTGGGATTGTAATTGTAGATAAAATGAAACAGTTGCACAGTCATAAACAAACAGTAATGAACTTATTTCCAAGAAAACTATTTTACTTATATGTAGATCCATAATAAGCTAAAAATCAGATGCAATATAATTGCATGTTATCAGCATCAATTACAAGAAGTCTGATGAATCCTTAACTGTTTTATTCTGTGAAACACAAGAAAGGGAAAAGGTGATTCTGGTACATGATTGTGAGGTGTCTCTGAAATAGAGATAAAAGATGAACAAAAGCTTTAAAAATGTTCAAGTTCAGACTTAAGTCCTTAAATTTCACACTTCCAATGTCTAAGACTTGTCACTAGACAGAATTATATTATCAAATTCCATCGTGCCTTTTGCTCCATTCTTGCTCATTTGAAAAACAGTTTACAGATTTATTTCTGTTCAGGCATATCCCTACACAGAATCAAAATAATACAACCATTTAGAGCTAATTAATGACACTTATTCTAAATTGACATTTGAAAATTTTTGCTTTTATTATAGAAGATGAATCATTAGCCATGAAAGCACTATGACAAAGCTAACATCAACAAAAAAGCCATATGGTAATTGCTTTCAAAACTCCAAAAGTGAGACTGTCATCACCTATCAAAAGCAAATAAGAAAAATACATTTGTTTATCAACTTAAACTAGTAGAAAATAAGATTTTAGCATCATTATACCTTACTGGAAACAGTCTTTATAGTTATTATGTACTTATTAAAATTCTAAACGAGTTTTTTGGTACTGAGAAAAAATGTTCCAAATAATATCTATACAGAAAGTCACAATTTCCCTGGAAAATAATGTTCCTGTAAGGGTGTTGTTTTGATGTTAGCTGCTAATTAATGCTAACCAGAAACAACCCTTCCTGCCCAACCCAACTAATTCCCAAAAAACTCAAAACAAAAGCAATATATTGGTAAAATTATGAAGCTCAGCTTAATGCACATAATAATTATTGTGCCAACGTCTTTCTTTCACTTCCTAATCCAAAACAGCACCCATCAAAATTGAGGTCAAGTAAAAAATCTTAACACAAATCCAGGTGCATACTTTCACAATGACAGTTAAGAGCAAAGAATCTTGAATTTAAAAAACAAACAAACAACAAAAACAACCTGGCATTTTCACAAGCTGTATAAAACCAGACAGCCAAAATTTAAATTCATTCCTTGTATTTCTGACGTGGAGGGGTAATTCTTGTAGTTATTCTTTAACTTGCCTGAATTGTCATGGATGGCTGAACAGCAGAGAGGTGTTCTCATATGTGAATAGAATATGAGAACAAAGCAGAAAGAACACAATTGATGAGTGCAGAGACTGTAAACTCATTTTTGTGAATATGACTTTTAATTTAGTTAGACACATGAGCAAAGTACTTGAAAAGTCGTATCAATGCTCAGCAACTTTCAGAAGATTACCAAGTGGCCTAATTTTGTATTAACATTAGAAAAAGAAATTGATTTACAGTGGAAGACTATTTGCTGTAGCAGTTAATACTAAATTTGCATGCCTCTATAATTTACTTCACTTATGGCTGTCTCTTATATTAATATTCATTATAAAAGTCCTCTTCTAATATTGCTTGATTTGACAGGAATGCATTAGCTATGACAAATGCTTTATAATGTGCTCAGACAATATTAATACAAGCAGAACTTCTGATAATTGCTGTTACTTTAATACAAAGATTTTCTTTCTTATTTGAATTTACCCTGTTCTTTCTTCTTCTAATCTTTTTCTAATGCAAGTTTTGATAACTATACATCAGTCAGAATCATTCCAAACCTCAACTTGGAGTGCTGTACCACGTGAAAAACTGAACCAATGCAGTCCTTTCAGGAATTTTAAAGTACAAAAATTGCTATGATGTTTTGGTTTGGGGAGGGATGTAATCTCTATTTTATATTAGCGTAAACAAATTTTTCCTCCTTAGAAGATGACTTGTTAATGAAAGTTCCTTATCCATATGTACTCTAAGACAGCAGGCAGAATGTTTACTAGCATAAAATGAATCTGGATGCCAGGTTTTCTACTGCCTTATACGATTGTTACAACGTTTGACTGAAGAAATAGGGCCTGAAGTTTCAGCAGCTACATAAGTAATGTACTACCACAAATGGCATTTAAATATTGCAACATATATAGATAATCACATTAGTCTGAAAGGTCATACTGCAAAGATACTCATTCAAAAAAAACCCCCATAAAATCACCAATATTTACACTACCCTAATGTAACAGTAGAATCCACAATTCAGCATTTATAAGAAATTATATCAAAATCATAGCTCAACTTCATAAATATGTTCATTAATTCATACAGAACAAAACAACAAAAACTAAGTTGTTGTAGAATGGTTCTACCAATATTTTTTGCTATAATTGCTATGAGTCTACTTTGTCTGCAGGCAGAATTGCCAAAAATTAACACCAAGAACATCAGAATCAACTCTCATTTTCTTGTTTCCTAAGACATTAGTATGATATATTTTAATAGTCTGAGGTGCCAGAGTTGTCCAGGTAAATACTTGCCATGTTCATTTATAAAAAGAGGCATAGTTTAAAACTCCACTTTCTAAAAACCCAAACCCCAACTCATCTTTGCAACAAATATTCAGGGAAAATATTTTTCACTTCTGATATCAATGGATATATTCATATCTTATATCAATATTTCTGATATCAAAAAGATAATTAATTGAAGAAATAAATTTGTTTGACTACCTATAGTCCAATGTTTGAAATGCAGAATATATACCTGTTGTGGAACTAATAAGTTCATTGAAAACTTACACATAGAGACTGAAGAGAGGAAAACAAGAATGTTTTGTAGCACAATTTTAAAAGAGATAATTCAATTTGCTACATTAGTTATTTTCTTTGTATAAAAGTTGCCATTGTTGGGATTTGTGAGGGCTGGTAAACCTTTCTTCTCAGAGGGGCCACATCCCTTCCTCTATGGAGAAAGAAATGTGCATGGTTTGGCAGAAGATACGGCACAGAACAAGTGCCCCAAATCCATTTTTGACCCAAATCTGTTGGGAGGTATACAAAAAAGAAAAATACAAATACCAGACAGGCAGTTTTACTTCATCTAAATCCTGAAGCTCTTCATAGGTTTCCTTTGGTGGTATCTGGGGCTCTGAACAACATAGATACCATACCAAATAGGTAATGTTGCAACCTCCTAACTCATAACTGGAACTTCAGGAATTCCTCCCTCAATTCCACTGGGTTTTCTTCCCACTTTTGCATATGTGAAAGTGTCCCAGTTTTCTGTTTTGTTTTTTTTTCCCCACTTTGATAATCCGAGTGCCAATCAGTATGCTAGTAACATAATTCATTTGAATTGAAATTGGATAACCCATTCTATCAGCCCAGAAATTCCCTATTTATTCAACTCATAACAACCAGTGATGAATGGTAAATATACATTTATACAATGGGCACTGGGGAAATTCTCTTTAAACCTCACCCTAACTTTTTGCCAAATTCTATCAATGGTAATCAAAACTTTTTGATGCACTTAAAACACACATTCCATTCCGAAACTATTGATTAAATAAATTCCAGTAGTAAATCTTTAAGGATTCTTCTTCAGGGTACGTGCTCTTTACATTTACAAAACTTCACAAATAGTCTATTAATAATTCTGCTCTGATGAGTTTCAGCATTTCTTTTTTAAAGCTGGAAACTGTGCTTGACATCGTAAGTATATCTGATCTAGAAGACAGGCAAGCTTTTGCAATAAAGTGGGAAAACAATAAAAAAGCTGTGTATGACTGCACTGCTAATAGAGTCCTGTGTTACTTTATCAGAATTTTTCATTTCCTAATGAAAGAGGAATCTTCTGTAGATCACACTCTTGCTTCCCTAGCTAAGATAGGGTAAAGATGTGTTCCAAATAATAAATGTCATTTGACTTATTCAATCATAGAATGGGCAGGTTGGAAAGGACCTTAAAGATCCTCTAGTTCCAACTCCACTACCATGGGTTATTATTTCATATATGAATTTTTTTCCTAAGTTAAAGAAAACCCCAATAGGTTGGTGAAGAACAAGTCTTTTACAAAAGCACAATTGCTCATATCTGGAAGAAGAATTTGGGGTATCAGTTTCATTTTCTGACACCAGTCAACTATTCAGTACCACAGAGATGCATCTTCTTTCCCCATCCACAACTTCAAACTATATTCAGCTTCTGGAAGCCTCTTTGGTGATGATCACACTGAAGTTACAGTAAACTAAGGAAATTCTTAAACTGTCTGTCAAATGAATAGTTAAGTCTCCTAACACTTCTGGTCAATTTATGAACTTTATTGCCAATACTTCAAATACTACATTTAAGTACTTCAGATATTCAGGTCATTAAATCCATTAAAATAAAACAAATAATAATGAATTTTTCAGACAAGGAGATGAAGCAGTTAGTAATATATTAGGTTAACTATGAATACTAAAAACAAATGTCTTGGCTCACTTCACACAATCAGAGATATATTAAAAAAAACAAACCTAAATAAGAATTAAAAAAAAAAACAACCAAAAACAAAAAACCCAAAAAACCACCCACATCAAATGTACCACAAAACTTCTATCCTCTGGTAAGATATCAGATCTTGTCTCTTGATTCAGATGCTGCCTAAGTATATAGTAATGACCTTGAGAGTATTCAGCACGTTCTTCAAAGTTGTATTGAAGGACTGGGTAGGTAAAAGGTGGGCTCAGGCTCTGGAAAGCACTCCCTGCCAACCATAAAGCACATGTACACACAATAGCTGCAGCTCAGAGCATGGTGACACACTGCTAAAGGAAGATAAATGAACTCCCAAATATGTAAGGCAAGAAATGCCAGCAATATATCTCATGAGGTCCATAATGACAGGTATCTTTACTTGTTCAGTGTCCTGTCCACAGCATATGAGGAAGAGAAAAACGCTAAGTTCTAAGTAGCACGGCTGCATGTAAGTGCAGGAAAGGAGAAACTTCTCTTTCCAACTTTCTGGTTTGGCTGTTGTGTTTGTTTGAGTTTGTTTGTTTGTTGAGATTGGCAGTTGCTTGGTTGATTGCCTTTTTTTTTTTCCTGTCATAAACAGCAGTCAGTAACAAACTCAATTAAAGAAATACAGGCAGAGGCTAAAGCTAATGCAAAATATAATAACCCACTCTGCGTGAACCAGATTAGCATCCACAACACTTGGTTTTTTTTCCCCCGAGTATTCTCATTTCAAAGGTTTACTTTGAAGTGTCCTGTAAAGTGAAGTTTTGCATTTTTAAAAATCTCTTTAAAGTACTGTAAAGACTCTTACCTGAAGGAAACAATGAGACAGATTTCCAGTTACAGATGGTTCTTCAAGACTATTACTGATCAAGAAAAATGTAGCAGTTGACAACCACACTGTTAGTGCCAATTAGTAGGAGTGGGTTAATTCAAAATTCCATTAATTTTCTTCCTTTGTTTAAAGTGAGCTAGGAATTGTGAAAAGCTTAAACCAAAATGACAGTGGATGACAGTCATGAAGCAAGCTTCACAGTTGTGAAAGAATACAACCAGGGACCTTGCTTTGGAGCTAGACAAAAAAACTGGATAATTAAAAGGCAGTACAGTAACAACTTGGCATTTGTGAGCAGCCATCACAGTGGACAGCTTGAAGAATCCCCTGGCACAGGAAAAGCAGGATGAGAATCTCAAATTTTGTGCAGTGAAACAAATGTGAAAACTGAAAAATTACCAACAACAATAGAATGATGACTAATGGTTTAAATTTGCAGTAGCAGGCTGGGTAAGCTTCCTTTAAATTTACCCAAACACATTAGTTAAGTAACTACATGAAACTAATTATGTAGTGTGAACATTCAGCTAGATGGCTGTTTGCCTTTTAAACACTTCACATGGCCTTAAATAGGTCCCCTGATTTTGAATCAAGAAGGCATTCAGACATCTGCAAAAAACTTGAAAAATTGATGGAGCACTTGTGCAAGTAGAGGATGCCCCCCCAAATCTGGTAGCAGTTTTTTAAGTATGAACTATACTTCTACTTCAGTAGTTTCCACACTGTTTATTCATTCATCATGGGTATAATTCACCTTCTCTGTGTAGTGATGTGGTTTCCACTCTCACTGGTGATACTTGAAGCAGGAGCTGCAGGACCCAGCACACAACACACACCTGAGGCAGGCAAACTACAGTGAGCAAAAAGCAGCAGGAATGAAAACTCATTTGTTTCTCCTCTTCATCAATAAGTATCTGACCACCCAGATATCATGCTGAATTTATCTACACTTAAACGAAAACATCTACCTGACTTGTGGTGGATCCATCTTGTAGACGGATCTTGTAGATTAGTGTGTATGAATTTCCATGAGGAAAGTGGCAGTCGTAAACTTGCAGTAACAAAGTCGATTGTTATCATTAAAAGTTCCTAAATCTTAGCAGTTTGAAATAAAAGAGCTGATTGACATTATGAGATCCTGCCAGGCATGCTATTGATTTGTACAGAAGCTTTGCCCAGGCAGCATGCTCCCCAGGCTGTGAGCATTGCCACCCCTGTGAACACACACACCAGAAGTGTCCCCACGACCAATCTATTAAATTGTGCTGCTGAAGTTCACTCACACCAGCCATACTCTGGGAGGGAGATAATGCACTAAACCTTCTCCAGGCCATTGCCCTTGCCCTGTGTCTGGTGTCATAACAAGAACTAGCAGCTACAAAGCACGTGCAGGAAAAGCATAATAAGGCAAGATCGGCAAGATCTGTCACATATTTAATGCTCCCTATGTATTGTCATCAATAGCTGCTGATATTTTCTGATATGTGAAAGCAGGAAAAAAGTGAGGCATTTTCCCTGCTGGGAAATACTGGTTTTATTAAGGGTAACTATTGAAGCCAATTCAACTGGATAGCCAGTAGTAGGTAATCTGTTGATGCAACTTGCAGAAGGATCTGCTAAGACAATGCTAGAAACTTGCAGCTATTAAATCAGCAGAGCAGAAAACGAACCAGAAATAGTAAAAAGTAAACTGTAGCAAAGGAAGGAATTAAAACTGCATGGCAGCACTCTCAGGTATCCTCTGATAAGGCGAATGAACTAAAAAGTTCTTTTGAGTGCTCTGATTTAAGAAAATGGTTATTTTCAAGCAGAAATGAGATAATTTGAAAAGTATGATAAAAAAAAAGGATGATTTCTTAAATTTGCTTTCCCTCTAGTACTTAGCAGAAAACAGGGGTTACTTAAAGTAATGTAACTGCCTATGCTTTTATCAGTGCAGATCTACTGGATTAAATAAGTAAATCCTTCTGAATCTTCTAAAATGCTTATTAGAGATCCTAAAACTAATCAGAGGTAGAACAAGAATGTAGAACAAGTAAGTGGAAGCAGTACTGATTGAATTCTGATTGAAAGAAGTAGTAAGAATGCCTGCAAGTTTACAACTTGGGAATTAAAACATGAATTTTCATTCTCAATTGAAAATATAGTAATGACAGAAAAAAATCCCCAAACGAAAGTAGGTGTACTAATAGAAAGAAAATAGTCTTCCAGAGAAATAAAACTTCTTCAATTATCTGGAGTCAATTGTGCAACATAATTAGACAGGATACAGTCAGCTTTGCTCCATAAAGTCTTTGTTTTTTCAAACAAAACTACACCAACAACTACGATTTTCTATGTTTTTCTTAGTCAAGCACTATTTATTTGTCCAGTCCTGTACAAAAACCAGAAGGATAAAATTGTGTGACCTTAGCAGGACTTACTTCAAGAATAAATTCCTGAGCTTTGAAAATGTATGTTGTTTCACTGAAGTCATATAAATCGGTCTCATATTTCAATTTGAGTACTATAATATTTGCTACTTGCAGGACTTCATTACAGAAGGTCTCAAATGTGTAATACACAAGATCTGCAGCTTCTAAGGAGCAAAACCTTTTTTTCTGGGTGTGATAATGAAAAAAAAAATCATTTGAAGCCTGAAATACTTATGTCGACAGTTAACTATGACATAAACCAGGATATTTTTCAGAGGAATTTCATTACTGATTCCTGAGTTAAACCTAGTAGCTTCATTCAAATGAATACCAGAATTCCACATGAAATTTTGTATATCTTAGAATTCTTTTGATGATTATACAACCTTTATCTTGACTGTGGAATAAGGGTAACTATTTCCCACTTGCAATCTCTGGATACTGTCACATCTCCCAGATAATAGGGGTTGTTTTACTATAAGATTTGTTTCTACATGCTAGTTTTTACAGACTGTAATCATAATATTTCTTAAATTCTCTTTCATAAATACTCAAGGTGAATGCATCTATCTCATTAGGTCTTTCACTATTAAACCATTCTTAAGTAATCGCATTAGATCTTCCTGAAATTTCCATTCTATTTGATGCCATTGTATGGAAAAAAAAATCTCATTTACAGTAATAGGATAAACCAAAATCTTTACAACTCTCCATCATGCTCAAAAAAAGTATTTATTCCACAAGGCTGTCTGGAAACATCAATACACCAGTGGTCCCTGTGTAGCAGATATTTAGCCATGTACTCCCAAGTCAACTGCATCTTTACATTAAGATCCCCCAGCTTTTCAATAAATTCCATATGGTTCTTTATTGTATTAAAAGCATTTGATGCACTTAATCTACAGCTCATGTTTACTGCTTGCCTGAAATTCTACTTTTTGTGGCATTTGCAAAGACTTTATAATTGTTTGCAGGTAACAGATGATGCAATATTATATTTTAGTTAAGACTTTATTCCAAAAGGATTTCAATGGAATATTTCTACACCAATTTGTATCTCAAGATTGCATTCCAAGGCCTACAATTAGCAGGCTTAAATCCACTTAATATGTTCCATATTCATTCTGTAGTATTCCAGTATCTTAGAAAATTTTTAACTTCTGCACTTTCTAGAGCCATGCAAACACAAAGTACTCTTTATCTTATATCAATCAAATATTTAATCTCATAACAACAATTTTAGGTAGGAAAGTATAACTTTCTCTCAATTCATATTCATTGTCATTATACAATTGATCTCCTTTACTTCAGTGCTCTAGTTCCCTGCCAGCTGCTGCTTTATTTTTCATGAGATTAGTGTCAGGCTGATAGACCTGTAAGTACTCGATTCATCCTGTTTACCTTTTGTGAATATTGATACAACATTAACTTTCTTCTAGTCCTCTGGATTTTCTACAGTACTTACAATGAACAGAAAAACATAACAGCTTATCCAGAATGCTCTTTATCTGCTTCTTTTAAAATCATATGCAAGTTTTCCTGATCCATTGTCTAATTTAGTACTTCTGGTTAAATATACTAAATCTTATCATTATTATGGAAAGACTTAAAACATCAACATCATCATTAAGTTTTCATTAATAAACTGCATTTGTCCCCTCTCAAATTAAACCTAAGACACAATTCCTTGGACCTGTTACTCTTAAAAATGCCATTTTTTTTCCTTTGATGAGTCTATATGTATTTTTAATCCATTTTCCCTATAATACTATTTTGTAGTTCTTAATTTCAATTTACATAAATTTTTCCAGCTCCTTTAATTCTAATTCAATAATGGACATGCCATAAAACAAGAGCTGTAATACAGAGATTGTTATGAGATATAGCACAGTGGAGTACAGAATGCACGAAGATGAAATGAGAAATACAGAAAAATTCTTCCAAACGTTTGAAACCCGATATGCATCTTGAGAATAAGAGACTCTGAGCATACCTATTCTGAAATTATAGGTGTGGCTTGCCTGAACTTTAACCTATAAGCGAATCACTTAGTGTATGGAAAACTACATTAAGTCTAAAAAGCAGAGTTCAGGTGCATGAAGACAAACTGCATATTTGCTTTCCTCCTCAAAAAGATATTACAGCCACAGCTATGCTTTGTCTTGATACTTGCGGGTGCTGAAGATACTTTACTAAAGTTTAGCCTAATTTTCAGCTTATTTAGATGAGTTACAAATGCAGTGGTAGCAAACCTTAAAACAACTAGAAGTTAGGTGAATTTCTGTATTTTGCCATATATTCAAAAACACAATAATTTTTTTTCTTCAGGGATAAAAGGTAAAATGGCAGGAAGACAGAAATTTGGTCCTGTCAGATATCTACTTTGTTTGACTGGTAGCAAATAAAAAATGAATAATTATGATGTCTAACTCCATTAATACAGCAGACTGGAAGGTATATTTTAGCAAAAGAATGGAAGAGTAGGGAGGAATTTCACCTATAAGAGCTATCTATCTGAAGAAAGAAATCACTGATCTGCAAAGACTTTAAACACATTATTGAAAGTTGTCCAATACAAAATGGAAGACAGAATAAATAGAATTATTGCACAATTAAATAGTTCTGTCTGTTCTTACAATAGATTTTAATACTACTCACTTTTGGCCTTTTTCTGAAAACACCTTCTATATGTATATAAAATAATCTGCTTCTAGAAATAATGATTTCTACTGCACCAAATTCTTGTCACATGAATGGCAGATGAAATGCTAATAACTGGGTAAAGCAGACTCCCCTACATTTACTAATATAACTCTTGCAGCTATGGCTGTCTTTGGATCCTTCTGAATGGTGCTATGAGGGGATCATATAACAATGGCTCCAACATTTAGCACAGCACATTTACTCACAGCTTTAACCACACTCTCCAGTTTTCTTGATTTAAGCATGGCAAGAACACAACATGAACCACAGAAGAAAATTATCTAAGCAAGCTCTAAAGCATCTTTGGAGATGTCATTGTTCTTACCTTAAAAGCATCTCCCTCAAAACAAATCCAGCCCTCAACAGATAACTGCCTACCTCCTAATTTTGCCATGTCCAGCCAATATGATGACAGCTTGAAACAAGATGGATTACTTGAATGAAAACCTATCTTTTGTTGCACCCAAAACAGACCCTCTCATTTGAAAAATTCCATACTTGCAAAAACTCACCACCTATCTGAGAGCATTGGATCATGAAGTTACTACTCCATTTCAAATTAGTCCGTAAACAAATGCTCAATAGTAACAGGCTTCCGAAGCTGAGGTTTTGCAACAAAAAAATTTGAAAGGAAATCTAGGACTGCAATGATTTTTTGAAATCCTGATGGCTAGAACTGAGGTGTCTTCAGAACCCATCCTCCTAGATAGTGTCAATGCCCTTCCCAACATAACAACAAAACACACCATGCAGAACGTGTCATCCAGCAGATATGTGCTATGGTGCTTGATTTGCAGCAGTACTGACAAATAACTTATAAACAGACACTTAACAAGCAGAAGATTACTCCCAAGATTTCCAATTGTTACTACTTTGAGCATGCAGCAGTCAAGCTGACTTTTCCCTTAAACAGAATGAAAAACTCTATTTAATATTTCAATAGAAAAGGCTTTTTAGGGCTCTGAACAATACCATTGTCAGTATCGGACTTTGATACGGATTCAATAGGCTGATACAGATGTTGTGAGTGACAGCAGTTTCCAACTGCAGGATTATTCAAGCATAAAATTGCTGTGAAGGCAATTGCAATCAAAAGCAGCTGGGTCCACACAAAACACATGGTGTTCATATGACGAAGCTCTCAGCATACGTAGATGCAAGCAAAGAAGGATTTTATTTCCTATTCATGATCAATTGAGGCACGCATAAATTACTGTAATTTTTATATCGTCATTTAGCTACACTCTGAAAGAAAGAAAAAGCTCTAGTTCTACACAGAGATCAAAAGAGAAGCTATTGTCTTCCAAATTACCATCAAGCTCTAATACAAAATTGGTACAACAGTCTGTGGAATGCTGATAACATTTAGTGCTGCAGTTAGCTACAGATTGTCTGAAGTGTAGAAAAGTCAAAGCATAGATGATTTTAAGTGAAAGATGGCATTGCACGGTTATATTTTGCTGGTTTGGGTTGTATTTTCCAGGCGTGTGATAAAGACAATAGATAGTTGTGAAATAGTAATTTCTAATTTCCAAGTAAATGACAAGGGAATTAAAAAATAAGAACATCTCTTTCAGACTACATCTTCCTTTAGAGATTTTTCATTCAAACAAAATTAAAAAAGAAACTGTTCAACTCTAGGAATTGGGTGATTGGGAAGTGATCCATGAAGACCTATAGCTTGCTTTGAAATTCATTTGTGTTCTGCTAATCACCAAGCAATTGCTTCTCCTTTATTATTTCATATTTGCAACTTTCAAATGTTCCATACAAAATATCATAAACAAGTAAATATGAGGTAAAAACCCTTAAAAATTCAAAGTTCAAGGTCATTCTTCCATTTTGATGTGTACTAAAACATTGACATGCAAAGAAAAGCAATTTACATCCAGTATATCACAAGCCTGAATCCAGAGTTAGCCTGCTCATTTTGCTGTGCCCTAAGCAATGCTGAAATGATCTGAAGAAATCACTTGCCAAAACAAAAGCATGCTTTATGATAAAATAAAGCATATGGAAACAAAACAGCTAAGTTAAACAAACAGACTGCACTGAATTGTATTCCTAGATTAAACATCCTTAATATAATAATTACATATAAATTACATATACAAGGGTACCCACAGCCTAAGCTGTAAAAGCAAATTGCACACTGGGATCATACAGTAAATTGTTTCTGCATACACCAGCAGATTTGGAATGGTATTAAATACTATTTAGAATTTTAAATACAGCTGATATAAGTATTATGGCTAGAAATAGAACGTCTTTTAGTTAGAAAAGATTACAAGCAAATCTGCTGCCTATAAAAATGCTAATAAATAGACAATGTTAATATTATAAATACAGCAGTATATCTTCTTAAGCTTTCATTAAGAAAGGAAAAGTTAGGGTAGTTTGGCATTAGGAACAAAGGATTAAAGAAGTAACTTGCAGAGCAAAAATAACAAATATAATAATAAAATAGGGCAGATACACCAAGCAATACCAGAAATAATCCAGTATTTCTTAATATATGAAAACCATCATAAACATGAAACCCTAGCCATTTCCAAAATGTATGTTTATTACAAACAGCTGAATGTAAGGGAGATAAAACTAAATTGAAAATAAAAGGAAAGCAGAGATGTGAGGAAAATTATTTTCATTTTTAAATGGGACTTCCTTTCTATTACAGATTCTGGAACTGAACCAGGAACTGCACAGATGCATCTGTGTACAGAACTAATGCAACACATTAAAAAATAAAGGAAAACAAGCAAGATGTGTTAATGCATGGCACTGGAGGAAAAAACAGGTAAGTACTGCTCAGAGAAGGGCAAATATTGTTATCAAACATGCAGAAACTTATTACTATAAATAGTAGTACTAGTCATTTATAAGTTGTCCATCAATAAATATTCACACAAACAAGTTTTCATTTGAGCACTGTGTTTGAAAACTTTTCCCTGCAATTTAGGATAGAAATTCTTAAATAAAGCAGTACCTACTAACAACAAAGAGCCCCTAGACTCCTTGCTAGAGACCTGCAAGAGACACAATGGTCTAATAAGCACATGCTCACTCATGTCACAAACAAACAAACCAAAATCAGGAATCTCTGACCTAGGAGACCAGGATAAAGGAGTATTGGAAGGAGTCCTTTTCCTTGGTCAGAGGAGGCTTGGGTCAGAGTACGCCTAAACAAACTTGACATCCACAAGCCAATTCACATGCCCCTGTGCCCTGGCAGGACGCATTCCTGAGTGCTGGGAGAGCCAGAGAACACCACAGCTAGGCTGCTCACAATCTTTGAAAGGACACAGAGAAAAGGAGAGGTGCTGATGGCTGGAAGAAAGCAAATGTCACCCTGGTCTTCCAAAAGAGCAAGAAGGTGGACCCAGGGAACTACCAGTCACTCTGCCTCAGGTGAATCCCCGGTAAGGTGACATTTTGGAGGTCATCTCCATCCACAGGGATGACAAGAAGCTGATCAGGAGTAGTCAGTGTGGATTCACTGAAGGTAAATAAATCATGCTTGACCGACGTGACTACCTTCTACGGGGAAACAGCTACCTGGGTAAATGGGGGGAGAGCAGGTCTACCTTGACTTTAACAAGGTTTCCAACACTTCTCTCTACAACATTCTCATAGACAAACTGAGGAGGAGCGGACTGGATGAGTGGACAGTGGGGTGGATTGAGAACTGGCTAAACCTGAGGGTTGTAATCAGTGGGACAGGGTCTGACTGGAGGTCTGTCACTACTGGTGTTCCTAAGGTCCAATACTGGCCCCAGTATCGTTTAACTTGTTCATCAGTGACTTGGATGAAGGGGAAGATGCCTCCCCAGCAAGATCACTGATGAGACAAAGCTGGGAGAAGTGGCCAAAACCTCAGAGGGCTGTACAACCCTTCAGAAGGACTTCAATGGGTGGGAGAGGTGGGCAGAGAAGAACATTCTAAAATTCAACAAAGGTAAATGCAGGTCCTGCATCTGGGGAAGAATAACCTCATGCACCAGCACAAGCTGAAAAGCAGCACTGCAAAGATTGACCTGGGGGTCCTGGTGTACAAAAATCTCTCCATGAGCCAACAGTGTGTCCTGGGAACATTACGAAGAGCGTTGCCAGCAGAGCAAGGGATGTGATCCTGCCCCTCTACTCGGCCCTGGTGAAGACATGTATGAAATGATGTGTTCAGTTCTGGGCTTCTCTGTACAAGGGAGACAAGAAGCTCCTGGAGAGGGTCCAGAGCAGGGCAGCAAAGATGATTTAAGGGACTGGAGCATCTCCCTTATGAGGAACAGCTGAGAGAGTTGGGTCTGTTCAGCCTTGAGAAGAGATGACTGAGGGGACCTCATCAACATCTATGTGTATCTGAAGGGGGGGTGCCAAGAGGATTGAGCCAGGCTCTTCTTGGTAATGCCAAGCAGTAGGAAAAGAAGCAATGGGCAGAACAGGATGCAAGGGAAATTCCATCTGAATGTGAGGAAGAACTTTTTTGCTGTGCAAGGAACCAATATTGCCCAATACTTTTTAGTCTTAATTTATGACCCAGACTATTGGGCAGAGTGCACATTCAGCAAATTTGCTGATAATTAAAAACTGGGAGGAAGGCCTGATACACCAGATGGATGGGTTGCCATTCAGAGAGACCTGGACTGACTGGAGAAATTGCACAAGAGAAGTCCCCTGAAATTCAATGAAGGAAAGCAAAAAAGTCCCACAACTGGGAAGACATAACCCTACACATCAGTGTGGGCTGAAGGCTAAACATCTGGAAAGCAGCTTTGTGAAGAAGGACTTGGAACCCTGGAGGGCACCACTTGAAAAATAAACCAGCAGTGTATATAAATAAATACCTGATGAAGTCAAGGAATATAAAATACAGTCTCTTTTAATTAGTGCCCAATGACAGGAAAAGGCACAACAGCCAGAAACTGAAATACAGGACATTGGACTGAAACACAAGAAAAACTTCTTTGCTCTTCTTTAAGAGCAGTCAAATCATAGGGTTGCCCACCAAAAGGTTGTGAAGATACTCAAAACTCAGCTGAAAAATACACTCAGCATCCTGCTCAGACTGACTCTGCTCTGACCTGTATGCGTGGCCTTGTCAATCTTCAGACATCCATAATGACATACCTTCACAGAACCTCAAAATTCCTGTGATCCTCTGGTATTTTGGCTGCCTAAGTCCTACATGTTTTTCTAAACCTTTCCACTTCATGCCATCTACCTTTCTTCCTCCTGCAAAGTTTACCCTGAATTCCCACATCATTTCTGATTGCTCTCTCCCCCCGCCTTCACTTTTATGTCCAAGACCTTGCCTGAATGACTGTTCTCTCCAACTCAAACTGCTCTCAATTTCATAATTATCCCAATTGGACTGAAATTGCTATTTCAAGAGTAAGCTTCATCTGCTGACCAGAAATATCCTACCACTTCTTAGGCAAAAAAAAAAAATAAGAAAAAAAAATAAATGTAAAGGGATAATAAAACCAATTTTTTTTTACACAGAACTTTCATATGAGTCAATGAAGGAAAAATAAAGAGATCTTATGCCTTTGCCAATGTTGTTACCCACACGTTTAGTATCTGAAAAAACCCAACCCTCTTCCTTTTCCTTCTAATCCATGCCTCAGTATTTTCATTTCTTGTGATGCCTTTGTCACATGAACACGTTTATGTTACCACTTCTTTCAACACCTTCCTGTTATATTTATAATGTCTATTCCTTAAGTTGTTTCTCATCTTATGTGAAGCTGTAAGCTTTTTAGGATAGGCACCAGTATTTTGTTCTCTGACAGCACAGAGGTCTCTTAGCTGTTAAGACTGTACTGGTGATAGATGATCTTGTCTGTGTCTTGGCCCAGATACACACTTTTTCTCCTCATCACATTTTTGTCTGTTTTTGAGAGCTATTTATTGCATTTAAGCACACAGGATTCAAGGTACAGCGTATAACATTCAAAAGCAGCATTAAAGACTTTGCCATACTGATGGCTCCTAATGACATGCTTTTCCCCCTTTGAAAGGTCTATTCCTCCTTTTCCATTGATACGAAATGATCTAACTCACACTGAATTCTCTGCTGAATAAATAAATAAATAAACAAAAGGCAGCCCAAATCTTCAAGACCTAATTTCTGAAAATGTGGTCATAGAGTGTCTTGTGTAACATCACACAGGAAAATATTAATATTTAAACATATGCAACAACTAGAGGGATATAATTTTACATGGATATAATCTTGGCAATTCAATCTATTTTCCAAAAATCCAAGTGCAGGACAATGAATTTACTGGACATGTATTTTAATTAGGATGACAGAATGCACTCTATCTAAATTTTAGTGCTGTAAAGGATCAGTCTTTACAGCTGAAGATATCAAGTAGCTTTTTGAAGAAAACATACCTTTTCAGAAAGGAGGAGCAATCTGCAAAGTTATCAAAGATGTTTAACAATTTACTATCAGGGAATACGTATGCATGTGTGTTAATATATAGAAAAAAAATGCATTTTTATTGTCACATCTGAATTGGAGAATCAAGAAATACTGAAATCTGGTTTGCATAATGCCATAAAGTAGGCTTCTGTTTGTAATGCTCACATTTTCTGTTTTTCTGTCCTGATGACCTGTGTAACATAAAAATTGGTAAATACACATAAAAGAAGTGTGTTAAATAGTAGATATGATAAAAAAGTTCTTGTATCTTGAGAATGGCATTGCCATTATATGACTAGCAACTTAACTCTTCATGATGTTTTATTACTCCAAAGACTTCTCAAGTTCAAGCCTTCTAATAATTCTAAAAGTTAGTTAAAAGGGAAGAAAAGAAATAATGACTTTCACAGAATACAGAAAATTACCTCATATTTTATGTTTTCTCTTTAACACATAATTTAAACACCGGGAATCATATGTGAGAGGTTTTATGGAGCTAGATTATATTGTGAGTTGCACAGTGTCAATAACACATGCTGGCATCACACCTAACAAAATAGTTCCAGAACAAGCAACATAACAGAACTGCTTTAGTCCTTGAATCAGTTTGTATACTATGTGATTTTTTTCACAATCCTTATTGCATAGCAGTACAGGTTTTCTGATGACATTTGGTTTACTGTAGCTGCTAAGGGTATACTGAGCCAGTGATCTGAAGTCCTGACCAATGTGCTGTGACTGACATGCAATTCACCATTTAACCACTGCTGTAGATGATATATAAGAAGTGATATGTACACGACCCTATCCTCAGTGTATTTGGGATCAACTATTAATCTTCAGCAGACAGGTTTAAAATACCGTAGAAAAATCTTTTGTTCCAAACTATCACAAGTACATGGACTTTGTAACTTTCTTCTAGTTATGAAGGATTAATTTATGAATTATGTTCATTAGTACAGCTATTCCCTGAGAACTGTGTATTACTATCAGGATGTTTGATTTTTACAGTGATAATTTCCAGATGTAGAAACTCATACAGTGCAGTATATTCTGATGTTCGGAATAATTTTCTGAAAAGTTCTATGAAGCAAAAACAGGACATAAGAACAACCAGAAAGGAAATAAAATCCAATTTATAAAATTTTTGACTTGTCATAGTAGACAGAAAATTTCATCGTTTTGGCTAGCAAATGTTTTTCCCTCACCATGTATACATGCTTGACAAAGGATAATTTATACCAAGGATTTTATTCTGTTGCCAGTCACAACAATGCCGACCTGTAATAACTGCATCTGGATAGAACTGCCTGCCTTACTTTGAATGCCACTGGTTGAATAGGGCTTCTGGCAGCAGTTAAATATAGCTCTCAATATTTTAAGAAATTGTAAGATTTTTGGTCTTTTGTCAATTGTCATCAATATATGTCTTTTAGAACCTCAATAAGGTCAGTGTTTCTAACATAAAATAAATATATGTATACAAATACATACACATATATTTACACACATTCTATGAAATGAATCTTGGAATTCACAACCACTGTGTAAAGGTGAAGAAACTCCAGTATAGGACATTGATTATGTGTGCAGCAGGATTTCTCATATTTTCTTACTTATGCGATATAAAACTGATTTGGACTACTGACCTTGGATATAGGACAGTTCATATATCTTGTCAGGGATCTAATTCAAAGCTCGATAGAAAAACTCAGATTGGTTTTAAGACACATCGGAAAATCTTTCAAACTTACACAGTATAACACAAAATCTTTTGAATAACAAAGTTTAAAGCTTTAAAAGAGCTTTCTTTTTTCCAGTTATTTTCTTCAACCTCCAAATCATATTTGGTAAACAAAAGATCACTCTTTTCAAACAACATCCTCCTTCCTGTTTTGAATATCTCAACAAGTAACAGCACAAAAAACTTTAAAAAGTATTTGTATATTTAGAAACACATATTTCCTCAAATAACTTTTGACATTGTTCCTATTCTCCCATACTTAATTTCTTTCATCGCACAAAACCTCTCAGAATACTTTCTTTTCTTGTGGTAACAAAGACAAAAACAACGTAGCAAATATTTCTTGAAGTCATCCCATTATAATTAGGGTATAAATCTCCATTAAAAAGCATACGTTGCCTACAACAATGAGTTATAACTGAGATAAACATATTGATAGAGAGAGACAGACATAGAGTTATCTGTCTATTACAAATATAGTGAAGATGTATCTTCAAGTAAGTACTGCACATGCCTGCAAGGTACTTTTCTGTTGTAATATAGCTGGTTACTGCACATCCAATTACAATGCTAAACTTACTGGATCAGAAGTGGTTCCAAATGAGCAGTTTTCAGCATCAGTAGGTACATCTCATCTCTGATGTTTCACTGCTTTCGCTTTTTTTCCCCTGTGGTTATTTTTGCCTTGCTTGGGGAGGGGGATTGATTATGCCTAAATATGCAAACTATATCCTTTAAACACAAGAGCAGTCATACCTTGTGAGACTCTAGACTACCTCTCAGTGACCTTACAATCTTCCTTTGAAATTTCCAACAATAGCTGCATATTTAAAATGCAATGTCAACCAAACCCTGTTGACTTTAAAAATAGATTTTATTTGCAAAGGAGTAGCTTTTACCCACACAATAATTTAAACACTACTATTTCAGTATGAAGACTCTTTTAAGCAGAATAATTGGCACCAATAGCACTTACCTGATCATGTGGAATAGAGGTTATACAGCTCTTTTCCATTTCAAAACCATGCAATAGCCATTTAAAATAAAATAATGCAATGTTTGAAATTTATGAAAATTAGGTTTTTGCTGATAATGCTTTCTAAGAGGCTTCTAGACACAAATAGTGCAATTTGTTACATTGTGGTTAAAAGAAAAGTGCCATATACAATTATTGATAGAGAGATAGTGCATACAGACCAGGAGGTTTAGATCAGTTGATATGTTAATCAAGTAATGAGTACTGCATTCCATTGTAAAAAAAATGTCAAGCCTCTTTTCACTAAGAGAAATCAGCTACATTACTATTGGACTCTCACTAGCCGACTGAAAGGACTTAAAGAAATCAATATCACACAGAAAGATGGATCGAGCATGAATCAATGTGGCAAGCACATAGCCAAACAGACATGGAATTAAACAAGAGAAAAAAAAAACCACAAACCAAACCAAAACCAAACCAAACAAAACCAACAAAGATTGTGGCTTAACCTGTTTTGTCAGAGCTGGTATTGATGGTATTGGTAGTGATGGAAGTGAAGGTAGTCTTTGCGCTGTCCTTGGTAGTAACACATTTCTGCTTATTTTTCATGGCTTCCAGTGCTTTGAGCTTCTTGGCATGTTTAGTGCCTTTGTAGTGGGCCGCAGCCTGGCTCTACAAAGGAGAACAAAATGAACCATGCAATCAGGCTCATTTCTAAACTGGCATTCTCTGTATTAGTACAAATACAGACTACCTTTCAATAATGGGTACCACTTACATTATCCAAATAGTGACCAAACATAAAATTATAATTAGAATGATGCTTGGAAAACAATGGATAAAGTACTAGAGCAATGCAAATTCAATAAATACAGTATATCACTGTGTAACAGTAGATTACTTTCAGAGCAAAATTAGGTTGTTTTAGCCTACCTTGCTACCATCAGTTTTTATATTAAATTTATGTTGCTTTCGCATGAAAAAAATAATTCTCAGGCAACGGGTAGGATGGCACTCTCCTCCTGGTAGCTTTGTACTTTTCCAGTTTCTATTTCAAACTAGAATTTTTGTCAAAGCTTCCTTCAAAGAACAGTTTACTACTAATAGTGGTATCAGCAACTTCTCAGCAAAGACTGACAGTAAAAAACAAACCAAAAATACCCCAGCCCAAAACTAAAGCCTAAACAAAAAAAAAGCAAAATATAAAACACACCCTTCAAAGCCCATCACCGAAGACTTAACTGAATGTGAGGCAGACATGTAATTATCTGGCTTCTTAAAAATATTTATTTTTTTTTAGAGAAAGAAGATTACTTTTGTTCACGTGCTACAAAAGGTAGTATTTGAAATTCAAAGCCAGGAGCAGCCTTTTAAAGGAGAAAACTCCCACAAATCCTTTCACAGTCCCAAATGTATTTTGGCTATTTCACACTGTTAAGCTAAAAAGATTTGCATATGAACTGCTATTAAAATTCATGCATTACTTTCCAAATAACTTTATTTTTTCATTATTTATTAGCAAATTTTTTCATTTTATATATGTGCCAGTATATTTTAAGACTGGTATTTGAACTATTAGATTGAACCTTATATAAAAACCACTAGAATTTGGATGAATATTCAGTTTAATTCCTCACTGTTTAAAGTTTTATAGAAAGACAGTATTTCATTTGATAAGTGGACAATATGAAAAATTGCTTATATCTTTCCTTTTGAACCTCAAACTTTATTGAAAGTAACTCCTTTGTCACTTGAGAGAGAAGTTAAGACTTTAGAAAAGTAGTCAAAATTTAGCTATTACAGAATTGAAAAAAACACCAAAAGGCAATAATTCTGCATCAGCTTCAGGACCCATAAAGGTCAGCATTTTATTTTTAGAAAACATGAGACAATAGAAAATACTTAGAACATAAAAGAAAGGTAAATGCTTTCTACTGTCAAATCAAAAGAATCAAAACATATATATGGAATTTAATGGCTACAAACCTAAAGTATCAAATGGAATAAAAAGACACAGTCATTCCAATCACTAAGCTGCTCATGCAGGTAGAAGAATCCTGTATTATCTGGCATTTATTAGTCATTAGATCATTGTTTAATGCTATTTGTTGAACTGAATTTTGGGGAGAGGAGTTCTAGTGACTAACTATCACTCTAAGGATGGCTAGAGGGAACTATGACTTTCAGCTTGCATGAAAAATCTTGATTCCTTCCAGATGCCTGAGATTTGAAAAGTATGAGTAGGAGGGGAGTGGAAGACCTTGGCTAAAACCAATTAACAATATATGTGTAAGTGTATATGTGCATAGATACACACACACACACACACATATTCTTGGATATTGAGATGCATCATTCAGTTTTGTTGAAAATCCAGTTTCTCTATATGTAAAATAATGTAAATATTGTATTAGGTACCCTTATTGAAAGAACACTGGACAGTGAAATTTTTAATTAGAAACAACTTGACAGAAACAGCACAATCATGCACCTTTTACAATTCTCAACACATAACATTGAGACATACTATAAGCCAAATACAAACAGTCAGAGGATGTTAATTATAATCAAACTGAAAGACCAGAGTTAAGTTACAATGACGCATTAAAAATGACATAATACTGTACTCTCTTGTGTTGCTATCATGTCAACTATTTTTAGTTTCTAGTCAAATTCAATCATCAGTCAGCTTCAGATTTTGACTGCATTTTTTCCCTAACAGTGTCACTAATCAAACATCTGAAACTTATTCATAACATGGTCCCTAATCCTGAATTATGAATGCTATTATTAGTTTGATACAAATCTCAACTTCACAGAATTGCTGCAGAGAACCCCAAGTTTAATTCTTCTGCATCCACAGCTCTCTTCAAATTCTCACAGCTATAGTTCCACAAATCTCATCTCAAGTTATATGTTGGATGCTGAAGGAATACATAATGAAGGCCTATGTAGAAATTTGTGACCTTTTCATTGCTCTGAAATATACGAATGAAATTTCTCTAAAGTGGAAACACATTGCTTGAATTTACAGGTATGATTGCAGGTATGATGGATGCTACGCATAGTTTTCCATAACTCACTTCCCACAGAGTGCTGCCAGTTTACCCAGCCTCTCCTTAAATAAGATCTTGAAGTCTTTTTATTTCAAAGTTTAAATCTCCTTCCTCTGTGGGGACATGAAGCCATCTGAACTTGTTTCAATATAACTGTAGCTGGCATGTTAATGGGAGTTATATGTGAGAGAAAAACAGATTGCTCCTAAGCGTTTAACCAGCTCCAAATTAGATTATGCTGAACTTTTACAACTGAACTGGAACCCTAATTA
>VXBI01011031.1:1675951-1747881 GCA_013397375.1 Toxostoma redivivum
AAAAAAAAAGGAAAAAGTCTGTCCTTATCTTTCCTTGCAGGAGTAAGATGTAGGAGATGCAAAAATATCCATAAATATATTTTTCAGCAAAGCAATATAAAATATGCTACATCACTGAGCCAAGAGGACCAAAATCATCCTTACTGCTTAAATGGCTTTTACTTGTAGCCTATAAAATTCGTTGCTTAAAGATTACTTACTTGTGGGGTGAATACAAAAACAAGATACATCATAAAATATAATTATTCCCAACTTTCATGCCAAATTAAGTAATAATAGGAGAGAGCAGAAGAGTGAAAAACAAGTTAGTACTAGTTTTTGCTGCTAACCATGATGCTTAACTGAATGAAGAGATTGTACCCTTTCAGAAAGCTGACAAGGGTCTCCTTCTGGAGTACTTTTACAAAAAAATACATTAGAACAATACTTTAGGAAAGAGCTTACTTTCTTCCTCCACAGTTTCCAAGTTTGATGCACAGAATTAATCCTAGCACTGCGAAGACAAGTCACTGTTACCTAACGTCAGTGATGAAGCGTAAGAAATATGTAAAATATTGCTGGTATAGTGTTATAGAGAACTTTAGGAAACTATAACCATTTTTGAAAAAGATGTCCAACATAAAAGTAAAAAATATTATTTATTANCTGATTCTGAAAATTACATGCACACAAGCTTTGGTCTGTGGGAACTACTTCAATGAAGTAATAAGATGTCTGCTAACAAATCACTTTTCAATGCTATTTGTAATTACTTCCTGCCTATTTGATCAGTACAAGTAAATTTAAGCTTCTCCTAATATTTTCCTCTGGTTCCATGCACCAGTGTTGAATAATTAGGGACCTTTCTAACCCATATATTTTATAACCTTGACAAATCGCTCAAATATAAAAAAGGATCTATAAAATCTGTCTGTATATTTTTGTTGTAATCACACAGATAACCATACTATAAAAGAATAAAAATACTCTATGCACATGTGAGCAGTTATAAAACAGAGTCGTAGTATAAAAACTCAGCTGTATTTCCTTTGCTTAAGTGCAGTACTGTACCACCATGACCATCAGGACATCATATTACCAAGCAAATTGAAATGTTTAAAATACACTGAGAAAGATTAAATGTTTTAAACCATCCAGACAGTATTCTGTTACAATTACAGTCAACATATCTACATGGAAGTCTTCAAAATAATTTTGTCTGCCTGACTAATGTACTTCAGTGGATTATATGCCTTCTCACTTATGTTCTTTAGGCATTGGTCCAACAAAAACATTGTGCTTAGTTTTTGCACTGAGACAAAAACAGGTTTTGTCCTATTCTCAGAGAGTTTTTTACTTTGCAGCACTTCATCTTCTTTTTCATATCTCTCCTGATCCACCTTATGTTACCATTCTTCTTACAGACTGTTTCCCTGCCTTAATCATTCCCTCTAGGCAACACCTTCATAATGAAAGCCAGTTCAAATAAAAGAAACCTTTTGCAAAAGATGTAGTGAATATGTTCCACTTATTCTTTCTCACAAAATTAAATCCAACTATCTTGCATTATGTCTTTCTCATTTCACAATGCATTTTGAAAGACGTTTATTGCGGAGAGTTCTCTCCTCCATGCTTTTCTCTGCCTAGCTAGTAGCAAGGCTGCAGTCTGTACCCTAAGTAAGCACAAAATAAGGGCTGAGAGTGCTGGAAAGTCTTTTCTCTCTGTCTGGGACTACAGAAGTTCATGCCACCTCTTTTTTTTTTTTTACCAGCTACTGGATGCTACCATTGCCTCTGCTATTATTCCCAATATAATAGTAGTAATTTTGGCTAATACACCTGCAACTGATGTCAGGACTCTCTAGAACAAAAAGCTCTAAAACAACAACAAAAAAATTAGACTCCCAGTTCAAACTAATACTGTCAGTGAGCTGGGCACACATGGAAAGCAAAAATACATAACTCCATAAGCCAAGAAGGCCTCTGTCCTTGATGAAGTCAGGGAAATTGCTTATGAGATGTCTATCATACATTACCCTAATCTCTCAATACAAATATTTTCCTATAGTTGAGTTGTCAACAAGTATTTGAAAAATAATTTTACAGATGTCCTAAGCACACAAGAAAGTGATAAAATTCAAATGACCTTTTCATTTTTGGAACAAGCGTATCTTTTTTTGTAGTGACTCCAAAGCCTGGCCAGCCAGTGATGACAGCATTGCCCAAGGAAGGTTGCAGTATGCAGCTGAACCATCTGTATCCTACCAGTTATGAGACACTTACACAACCAGAGCTGATCTCTATGGAACTTCTTCAATAAGTAAACTAGAGAAGTTTACAGGGAGAAAGCCTATCAGCCCTGAGATGCCCAGCACTTGGTTCAGCCTAAAGCTCTAACAGTAGAAAGCAGCTAAAAAATTTTGTAGAGGGTTGTGCAGTGCTTTTCATAGAAATGTAGTTACTCTATTTAGTAGGTAAGCTTTTACTTGAGGCTATATTAAATTGAAAAAAAAAAAACCCAACTTTGGGCCTTCTATCTTGCTTGTCCAGTGAGTGTACATTGGAAATTCAGGAGGGAACACAAGTCCTGTGGCTACCCACTAGAAAACAAAAAACCTCCACAGACTTTAGCAGTTTCACAGACACTGTACATGAAACAATTAATTACCTATACATGCCTTTGCAGAATAGGAGATTAAATGAAAACATATGATGTAATTTTTAAACATTATGTTAACTTGAAAACATGTTTCATATTGAACAAGTATCCTAAGTTCTGCCTGATGTATACAAATTCAATCTGCAGTCAATTATGGTGCAGAAAAATGTTGCCTATCATTATTTCTACCTTCTGCTAAGCTTACCTTTAAGTGGCACAACTCAAATTTTTTGTTCAGTCTATCACAACACAACTCTGTAATCTAATTACCTTATTCACTCAGACATAATCGTGGCACTAAACACCAAGGATATGTATAATATGATTTCTTTCAGATATGTTCTGAGAGAAGGCTTTTGCCTGCTAAACTATGATTGATCAATTTTCCCCTTTCCCTAGAATCAAATATACAATAACAGGTCAAGAACCACAAAGGTCTTTTCTGTAGAAAAAAACCCAAACCAATTCTCCATTATTATGGCAGAAAAAGAAGTCCCAATATGTTATTCCTCAAGTATTTATCTTTCTATGGAAAGAAAACTTCCTCTTTCTACTCCCTCTTCTCCTTCCTAAAGCATTTATTCAGTATACTCATGAATATACCCTGAGACTCACTGAGCAGAGTGAATGAGTGCTTCCTGAGCTCACTAGCACCCGTGCATAATTAATCTGCTCTACCCCATTCCCGTTTCTTGAGCTTCTTCCAGAGTAATTTGTATAATGGTGAGAGATTGCACCTGCCAAGAGCCTGCATCACGTTGTGAGAGATTGGCATCAACATCATTCTTATGGTAAAACCCTCCATAGTATAATAAACTCAATTTCATTTTCATGATGAAAAGGAATATAATATTTTTATTATGGAAAGCAAAACTTGTTTTATCTTGGTCAGATGAAGAAGGTCAAAATTTCCTACTTAGCTTCACTTTTTCCATAAGACAGTACTTTTATGACCATGCATCTGCTTGTACCACAAACTGCCATTGAGTGTGACATTACCTGAAATTATTTTAGCAAAATACAAAAATCTGTCTGAATATAATGCACAGCATTCTGAGGCAATATACACTGTGTCAAAATATATATACTAAAGGGAAGATAACTGAAGTAATCAATCAGTTCCCATAACCGTTATTTTTCTTTTAAGCACACCAGTACTTCATGCAGCACAACAAAATTTTGTTACATGTTAAAATACAGTAAACAGACTATTAGTTTTGCCATGAATTTTATACTTTCTATTGTTAAGACAGAGGAGTTTTAAGCTTATTTTGACAAGGTTATCAAGTTCTAAAATCTGGAACTTTATATATTCTGTCTTCCAAAGCAATATGATTGCTTAGGGGAACACTCATGAAACATGGTCCTTTGAAAACTGCTATAATCAATAAAATTAACATTTAATCTCATCTTTACTGTATTAATTGGCAGCATCATTTATTTTCCCCATAGAAAATCTTAATGTAGTTAGAATTTCAAGAGAATATTAAACTCATTTGGTATTTTTTTCATTGACATTAGCCAAGTGATTAATCTCAGATTAATATTAGAATGATACACAAAAAAAGTTAATCTATACACACTGCTATGAGCTATGCATATCATTAAATAAAGCATGTATTAATTCAGCTTAGTAAACATGACATATATGCTTCCAGTTTTGAATCTGGAACTGACATATTCCAAATGGAGAACTTGAATAAATTATATATGCTACTGTTATTTTGTAGAAATGTACCCCAGCTTCTTTTCACTAGCCACACCACTGCATATTTTTCATACATTGTATTAATAATGTAATGGTAGTTCAATATTCAGGTTATACACAAATGATGTTTACTTCAAAACAATGGATGGTGTTGAACTTAATATCAATATTCTGAATAGTGTTGAAAAGTTTAGTTTTTTCTGGTGTCCTAAAAGGAATTACAGTGTTGGCTATGGAGCCAGCACTGGTTTGAATCTGAGTTTGTTCACAATAGCTAATTGGAGTCAAGGGTCTACACATACACTTATCTGCCCAGACATTCATTTAACTTAGAAACTTTTCACTGCTTGAACAAAACCCACTTGATTCCCTCAGCATGCATCTTGTGAACCTATAACTAAAGAAAGTTGAGTAGGTGGCTTTAGAGTACCTCGTCTGAGTGTTTTCACCTGCTTTCTGTTGCCAAGGAAACTATTTCTGTCTGTTTACATTCACAATAAAAACCTCATTGAATTCTGAGTTTCTGATATTCTTTGACTGAAGCAAAGCATCATGGAAGTGTAGTGGTCAGACACAAAGATATTACAAGAAATTTCACGGAAAACAGGAAAAGCCCAAAAAGTGCATATTTAATTATGAATTCCTTATGATTTGAACTTTATATCTGAAATTACAAAAAAATTAATATGACTTCTATATACAAAACCATAAAAGAGACACCATTGGGTTATCGTAACTGCTCCTAAACATTTCTATTGGAATCACTGTTTTTAATACTATAATTAGTAGAAGCTTTTCAAGTTTCAGTTTTGTGTTCAGAAAAATGCTGATTCAATTTTCTGATTCCTTCATTAAAATATACAAGTAGACACATTTTTCATTCTGGATTTTCAATTTATATTTCAATAATTATTTTAGTGTAAATATTTCTTATGGCCTTTAAATCAGCTCCTACCCACAAGCAGAAATTCAAAATCCACAAAAGAAACATGAATGTGAGCTTGACTGTAGGTTCCCAGGTTAAATCTCCTTCTTGTAGAAGGCTGTAATATATGTAAAATATCATGTGAACTTTTTCACTGTGAAAAGTTTGCACAAAGACTGATAATTTAAGGATGGAAGAATATATAGATTCCTTCATTATCTTCATATCTCTAAAGGAACCCAAGTCTTCCATGTACAGAAATATCCATAGAGAGGCAATGTATTTCCTTGGAATGAAAGAACTCTCAGCCCACTAGCTGTTTGCTTATTCAGACACATTTTGTATGTCTAAGAGTCCTATGTCAGTAATTTGCTTTAAAAGTCCCACTATAGGTGTATCCATAGGACTTCTCTCTCTCTAGACAAAAATACATGTTACATCAATAAAAGAGGGAAAAGAAGTAAAATTAATAAATGCTGTTACCTACTAAAAAAGGAAATTGTTTTATGCAATGAATCAATATAAACAGAACATAAATAGCTAAGTGGCAATAAAAACTAGTGCCATACCATGAAAGTAAATTTGCATTAAAAACTAGATTTATCTAAACAATTAGCCAGGGAGAAAATATTTTGAGAAAAACCATCCAAACATCCAAAGGGAACAAATAAGGCATAGGAACTTGAAGATCGGTTTGTCTATAATACAATTATATTTATTCCCTTACCTATTTTTATTTGTTTTGCCTTGCTTTCAATCATCCTTGGGTGATCCTGAACCCATTCAGAGCCTCATCAAAGCCCACAAGATACTGTATGTACCTACAAGTTTTGCCAGTACACTTCTACCAGCTATCACAGGGTCAGAGCCTTAGTACTTTGAATCCTTACCTTACCGCCTACCTAGAGCACACAGATCTGCTTGTGAGGAAGTCATTAAATCTGCCCTTAAAGTTAGTCATTAAATCAATTAATATGTTGGTTCTTAAAGTAATACATATATGTGGATAGATCAACTTGTTCCAAAAGTAGTGAAGGCTGAAAACTGGGGTTTATTTAAGAGACATGTAGGATGTTGTACTATCATCAATACAGAAATGGCAATGATACCTTCCAGTGCAAAGCTGACAGGTCAGAATCTTTTACTCCTTTAAGCTGTTACGTTCTATGTAGGAAGCCACAGTTCGGGATATCAAATAGTATGCAAAACTTAATGAGATGTTCTGACATCACTTACTGTTTACACAGCAGTTATGTTTTGTCTCCTTCCTACAAACCTTTCTACTTATCTGATGTTACGCTGAAATATGAAAATTGGTGTTTTTTTTCATTGAACAAAAACACATACTTAAAAGAAGTATTATGATAAATAAAACCAAATACTAAAAGAAACTGGACGCAGTCCTACAAACTTAATGGATAAGAACAGTCAGTCCCTCTGAAATCAACAGGACATTTTAGATGTTGAAGTGTTTTAGGACAAGTGTCTCAGAGATGCTCTCTATCTCTACATTGGCTTTAATGTTTCTCATCTCTAGTTAAGCACAGGTTTTCAGGTTCAAGACTGGAACAGCTATATGAAATCATAAGGTGCATAACATGAAAAAAGGTGAAACTAAACAGATATAAAAGCCTTCCTGATTTTAAAACCTAAGACATTTGTTTGGGCAGAGATTACTTATAGAGAGAAATTTCCAAATGGTATAGAAATTTAATGTTGAGTAATTTTGGAGCAGGCAAATCTCTTCATATCTATTCACAAAATTAATTAACAAATTTATACTTATTTATTTGTTCTTTCTTTCTTTTATGTTGTTCTTACTTTTGTTATGGCAGGGCTAAGGAAACGATAGCATGTGATCCCTAGTACCTAAAAAATTACTTTGAGAAAACTGATTTCCTTAGTAAAAAGCTGTAGAAATTTCTGAATCTTCTTTGAATAAAACAGAAATATGAATCTTTAACTTCACTTCCAATGATGAACTGAAACTGTGAATAGCTCTCAGTTTACATTTGTGACATCTCACTGCTAGGATAATTAGTATGCCTCAGTGTGCTTTGCAGCACCCCAAATTTATATGATGGAGCACATCGTACTGAAAACTTCTATCTAAATAAAGACAGAACTCTCAACAAGGAAATCACCTCATGGGTTTCTAAGCTGGTGGTGTACATTTAGGGTGTATGGACAGTGTGAACTGGTTTGGGTTCAGTGAGCTTCAGGATGCTTTCTGGAAGTTCGACGACCACTGAGTACAGGTGAAGCATAAATGAGACACGCATGGTTTTACATCCATAGCTTTATAACTTTTGAAACTTAGTCCTAAAAATTTCTTTAATATGTTATGATTCACCCTACTATTTTTGCATAAACCAGTAAGTTCCTTTTCCCTTGGGTATGTATTAATGACTTACTTTTTGCAAATAAGTGTACAAATATTAGCTTTTGCAAATTGCTCCTTAATCTGTTACTGGTAAGTAATTTTTATAATTCTGCAGTATAAACAGATGCTATTTTCCACTACATATTCAGCTATAATGAGCTAATTCAATGTGTTAAAAACAACAAAAGATCTTCAAGAATGAGTTATTTGCTTCAATACTCTAACCTCCTTTGAAATCTATGTTGAAATCACCCATGATAGGAAGTTGGCAAATTACTGTAGAAGCCCTGTTGCAAAAGAAGGGCTTTAGTTCATTTATTCAAATCCCAGCTGTGTTCTGTTACCTTCCTAATAGGCATGATATCCATCATATTGATCCAAAAAGTTTTTTTTTTGACCAGAGCTAATATGCTTCATTACTTTTCCTATAACAGAACAGTATTTGGGGATGAGTTTTACGACTGCTTCAACATTCATGCTTATGCAATCATTATATACCAAAATCTAAAAACAATGGACCATGATATTTTCCTTTCCCTTTGGAAATGGCGAGGACCTCCTTGCTATGAAAGAGAGAAAAATAAAACCAAAACAGAAAGCAAACATTAAGTTTAGATTGTGTGGGTGAAATCCTGGCACCACTTAAGTCAATAGAAATGTTGACATTTATTTCACCCTGGACTGGCAAGTGCAATACTCCATCTGGACACAGTGTGAAGAATTCAAAGATGGATGGACAGCCTTTGAGTAAGCCAGCAAAACCAAATGTACATCACAGAAACACATCAGCTGAGGAAAAAAATCCTTGTGTTTTCACCAAAAAAATGTGTCATAAGCAACTTGGAATATGCTAAACACTTAACCTCACTATAGCATTTGTTTCAGTAACTGCACCATCTTGGTTAGCACTGTATACTAATAATCAGATGCTACTGGTGTCTCATGCATAAATACATACTACAAAATAAGGAAAAATAAAAATTAAGAGTATCAGAACAATTTAGCTCAAATGGAAATGATCTTATTTGTTTTTCTGCTCTTTTTTACTAGGTTTTACTTAACACTGCTAGAAACAACCACAGGAATATTTCCCATTTCTTATATATTCTAGCAAACCTGTTTGAGGAAGGTAATTGTATGTGTGTATATATATATATTTATATAGATACACACACAGCATGGGAAAGCTGCCATCTCAACAGAAATATAACATTAGATGGAAAGCTTTCCAGTGTAGAGTACATTTGAGATATGTATATATATATATCCCTAGCAAACATCCAGCTATAACAGACTCACAATTTTGTCAGAAAGATATAAACTGTTGTCTTTTTTCTGGTGGGTTGCAAATAATTTGTGCAGTAGTTTATGAACAGCTATAAACACACAATGCATATCAAGCATCACATGATATCTAAGGAGTATAACATCAGACGTCAGGTATTCATTAGAACTCTCAGTCTCAACTGAACTTGTGAGACTATTTTTCCATTTTTGATAATTTCTTATTTTTGATCCCAGAGCTAGATTACGTCTGAGTCCATCTCATGATAAAAATACAAGCAAAATGTAATAAAAATAAATAGAATAACTCAATTTATTTCCCAAAGCCTGTGCTTTATAGTATAATTAATTTCAAGAATGACTGTATTCCGACACGAATGAACCTTAGACTGAGAAAACAAGGACCCTACTTTGAAAAGACCTTAAGGATGTGAGTTCAGAACATGGATTTGGACAATAGCAGACAGCAAATGTTGTGACTGTAAAAGAAAGGACTTGCAGGTTTCTATGATCTACCAAATTATGACAAATATTGCCAGTTATTGTAAGTTATCTTCCTGAGGCAAATTAGCTGGCCTGAGACAAGTCAGCATTCCCAGGGCATCTTCCTGGGTTTCAGAGTTAATGGTTGGAACCCTGTGCCTGTGGATGTCAGTCTCCCCAGAGCCTTGTGAGGCCTCCACTCCCAGCTGTGGATGATGTGTCTCTGTGTGCCACCTACTCCACCAGCACATCACACAATTGGAATGGCTTGGGTTGTAAGGCTTCTTAAAGATCTTCTATTTCCATCAGCCCTGACATGGCCAGGGACAACTTCCCCTACACCACATTATGGAAAATCCCATCCAGCCTTGCCTTGAACACTTCTAGGGATGGGCCATCCACAGCCTCTCTATTCAAGTGCCTCATCACCCTCAGAATAAAGAATTTCTTTCTAATGTCTGATCTAAACTTGAGTTGTCTCAGTTTAAATCCATCCTTCCTAGTCCTGTCAGTAGGACTTATTCCCTTGTAAATAATCCCATTCCAGCTCTCTTGTAGGCCCCCTTTAGGCACTGGAAGACTGCAGTAAGGTCCTTCCAGAACCTTCTCTTCTCCAAACTAAACAGCCCTAACTGTCTCAGCCTGTCTTCACAGGAGAGGTGCTCCAGTCCTCTGATCACTTTCATGCCCCTCTCTGGACTCAGCCACTCCAGCAAGTCCACATCCTTCTCCTGATGGGGATCCCAGAACTGGACACAGTACTGCACTTACCTGAGTGGACAGAGGGGCAGAATCTCAACCCGCTGCCCACCCTGCTTTTGATAAAGCTCAGGATTCAGTTGCCTACCTAGGCTACAAGTGCACATTAAAGAGTCGTGCTGAGCTCCTCATCCACCAGTATACCAATTTTTCTGTATTCCTCACAGGCTATCCATCCTTCCTTCCACTCTGTAGGCTTTCTTTTTGTGTTTTGCATTTCAAATACAAACTAGATATTACTTCCAGCTGAGAGGTTTAAGATGCATTAGCACCTTCAGGCTTACAGAAGACAAATCTAACAAGTTACTTTAGGCAAACAAGTGGCCAGGAATAAAACTGGGAGCTTTCAGGTTAAGCTAAAGTGTTGACTAGTTCAAATATGGTAGGAGGACAAGCAGTAAGCTGCTAACGATGGATTAACTCTATAGCCAAAGTGTTTATTCAGTCACATGCAAACATCTTTCAGTTAGTCAAAGAGGTCTATGACTTTTACAGGCTCAGGAATGTGGGTGTAAACCCCCCTGGTATTTTACAGGAGAGAGCTTCTACCTCCTTTATCTGATCAGACAGACCACATCATTGGTCCTACACATTACCACAGGAGGCAGCAACAGAATTTAAACTCTGTTTGCAGAAAAATGTGGATCTGGCACTTGGGAACACTGTACAGATAGACTTGATGGTCTTTGAGGTCTTTTCCATCCTTAGTGATTCTAGGATTCTGTGATAATATATCTGAATGTGTGGTTATTTACATTGCAAGAATTTAAGAAAATGACTTGTTGATAATGATAAAATCATCATCCTGTTGATTTACCCTTTGCTGCTGATAAAAGAGAATTATGCTTCCTCCCAGACAAAGGTCCTCAAGGGCCAACCTATCACTTATCGGTTACAAGTTATCCTCACTTATCAGGATGAAAATGCATCTTTGCACACACCAAAACAGCTTGCAGTGAAACACCAGGAGCCCCTGCCTTGTCCTAAATGTAATTTATTTATATGTAATTATTTGTTCTATTAACAACTTACTGAAATGAAATGAGCCACTATTACCCAGTCAGCCAAGGAAAATCCTGCTTCATACCACAGTTCAAATGCCTCAGTTCATTGTGAATATAGATACTCAGTTAAAAATGCATATTTAGAATTGGTGGGACCTCTTTTTGTAGAAAAAAGAAATCATGCCTGCAAAATACACAGATTCTTATGACTGCAACAATGAGTTTCAGTACTTGAATTAAAATTCATAGTCCAATTACTCTAAGTTGCTATACCTCCTCATCGAGAATCAATCTCTTACTATTCATGCCAGGAGCAGCCATAACAAATCGCCAACATGAGGACATCAGTAGGGATGGGGGGAGGGAAAGTAAATATTTTTTGCCTTCACTTTTCCATTCAGGGAATACAGCAATCGACATCTTTTGGATACAAGTAGACTTTCTGAGAAAGATGATATACAATCCTTGCTAATTTTGAAAATCCAGATTTAAATCAGTTATCCATGTAAACCATTCTGGAACTGCTTCTTTCATTATTCCTTACTGAATAAAGGCTGACAGAATTTAACTACCTTAACTTTTGTATAGGTTTCATTAGTGAGTGAAAAAAAAAAATTAATTAAGGCTGACTTTGGAGAAGATCTGAATCCTAAGTAACCCTAGCTGAAGAGTAGCTGGATGACAAACCTCCTCCCAGTTCAAAAAAAGGAAAAAGGCTTGCACTGCCCAGGATCATGTATTTCAAAATTCTGTCTTCAAGCCTTTCTACTCTCTGGACTTGGACATACTTTCCTTGGGATAACCTTTTCTCGGGTTTGAACCAATACCTTTATGAACATTCGGCATTAGTAGCTCCTGGACTGTTCTCCTGAATTGTCCCCCTACTGTTTACTTCACCACCTAAAACTTTTCATTTCTCAAATCATCCCTTTCTGTCAATATATCCCAAATGTTAATCATGAACTATGACAGACTCAGAATCTCCTTCTTTTCACATACTGATCTCCTACTCTGCATCATTGCCTCATTACTCAATATTGTTTATTTGTTTCTTCTCCTGTATAGCTCCTTCTTCCTCTTGCATACCTTAGAACAACACACGTCAGTGTCTGGACCAGAACCTTTGTGTTCTCACTGCAGTCCCTACTCCTCATGATCCCTACTGCTGAATGCCACTGCATCTGCTTCTTTCTTCTTCTGGATGTGTGTCCTCTTATTTCTTGCCATTTTTTTTGATGGCAGCACCACCTCCAACAGCACTAATTTAGCACAGGAGAAACTAATAAGCACACTAATATCCCAGGTTTTTCCCTTTGTCTTATTCCTCGCTGGCTTACCATGCTAGTAAAGACCCATCTCACCAATCAGGACATGGAGCTCAGACTCTAGAAAAATAGCCAAAATATTTCTGCACCATTTTTACATATACATGATGCACATTTTCCTAGCCCTCCTGTGAAGGAAGTTTCATTCCTACAGCCTTTTCAAGCACTGAAGAGACACAGATTAGGCATGTCAAATAATTTTGGAATAAAAATGCCTTGACCCTGAGAATTACACAAAAGAAAGTACTGTTAAATGCATAAAAAAAAAATCTTCATTTCTCCAGTGTCCAAAATGTTAATCATTTCCATATACTCCATGTTTTCTGACATCTTCAGACATTCTTACTCACTTACTGTTGCTTCTCAGAATGTGTTTACATTAGAAATCTACTTTATTACAACTGTTTATCCCTACATATGACTCTGGTATGAAAAACATGCTAGAGAATAAATTAAAGAATGACACGTAACTTGTGATGGGCTATTTGGCTAGAATTGTGTTGGTGAAAACCCATTAAAAATCACAATTCAATAACAAAAAAATAATTTTCTGTCCTGTCACTATAACAAGTGATAAGTCTTTGAAAAGGCAATGTAGATCAATATACCTGTAAAATATAAATTATGCCATATGCTCAGATTAATTACTAAACCATAAAAATAAACAGATTGTCATTTTGGAAGAACAACTGCTATGCAAGTGATGAAATTCTATATTTGGCAAACAAGGTATTTAGACAGAATATAAGGACTGAGGCTCAGTGATTATTTGATTTGCAATTTAGGGCTTTTATCATTGGTTTAAAAAGAAACAAAACATCTGAGCAAATATCCCATAGTTTTAAAATTACTGCATATACAATTGGTTTATTGCATTCTGAGATTTAGACATGTTTTGTATTGGTGTGTAGACTAAGGTGAGAGATAATAATGCTGAAGTGTCTGCAGCTAATGAAAACATAACACCTTCTATTGGGTGGCATGGCTCACGGCAAAAAAGTAATATATCACTGTCCTGAAAATGGCCAGCAGGAATAGGAAAATGAGCTATTGCTAATTAAACCTTTTATGTAAAAACATGATTGCTAATCAAATCTTTATTACCCCACACTGTCACATTCTTTCTTCTTTATTTACACTTCATCCTGTAATCCTTGAAATATCAGCTTTATAATTGTCTTTTTGTTGTGGTTTTTTGACATGTGAAAGGATTAACTGGTGACAATGATTATTTAGAAAAGGTACCTAAAATAAAAAAGTGACCATAGATGAAAGAAGAATGTTACAATTAAACTACATCTGGTCATTCTGATAGCTAATTAAAAGCCATATTTAAGTTACTAGCAAAACATAAGGTGCTTCCTCAAGCTGAAATTTCATCTGTCTTGTGACGTCTGAAAAGTATCTTTATTACAAGGGGGAAATAAAGTGTTATTCATTAATGACTACAATATAAGAAAAGTTCATTAAAGAAAGGAATTATGCCCTTAGATTTTAATTATTTAGTTGCTATGAAATTTGCTAGATAACTATCATATAAATCGAATACTGAAGATAAATATTACCCTAACCAAATACTTGAATAAAAGCTAACAAAATAGCTTTTTTGAAAATCTTGGGCTAAATTTCTACTAATGGAGTACCACATAACAATTCTATTTTTAATTTAAATAGTCATAATTATTGCAATATTTTTACAATAAAGTGCAAAAGAACATAAGATATTTGAAACAGAAAAGCATTTGTCTTCTATCATGTAGGGAAAGATCAACTGAACCTATTATTTTTGTCAAAGAAATAAAAAAATCAAAGCAACCACTGAAAATTTCAATTCTCTAAATGTAAATTAAAATACTTCAGACAAAAGGCTTGAAGGCAAGTGATTCTCCCACCAAGGGATGATTTTCACTTGTCTCCAGGTGTAACATTATGTGCACTGATGGGCTGATCAACAGAACAGAACTTCTCCCCAGCTGTAATCAGGAGTGATTGATGGTTGGGACAAAAAAGTTGATTATCATGACAAGTTCGCTGATGCAGAGAAAATAGGCTATGCTGGGGAAAGAATAAAACCTGTTCAGAGACTACCTTATGAAATCTCCTTTCTGCAGGATAAAAAGAAACATTTATACCCATCAAAAATTGCTAACATAAATTAATTCAGTACATTTGCTATGCATTTGTATCTAAAGTTATCCCACCACAACACAATGAGACCTAAATACCAAACAGACTAAATCCTTGTATTTTTAAAATCATACTTTGAAATCAGCTCATCAGACAATTATATATATGAATATACCTATATGGTCTACCAGTAGACCATTACCTCAGTTTAAATACATTATTTGAATTAATAATTCAGATTTTTAAAGTCCATAGGGGAGTTAGGTGTAAGTGGCATATTGAATTCTCTGCTGAAGTCAGTCCCTTTTAACCATTTAAAACCTTGAAAGACTTCACTTTCAATTGAGCCAAAAAAAATTGCACAAGTGTGAGCAATATGCCCTCAAGAGTATAGTTCAAATGTGTGCTTTTTTCTTCCAGTGTAACACTTCTAAAAGGAGGTATTGGGTTGCACTTCCGCTCCTTCAGAGGATAAAGCTCCCAGCTGTTAGCTGTGATGTAAGTAAGTACACAGAATAGCAATATCTCCTGAGACTGTGAAAGACATGAGAGGAGTGATAAAAGAACTGGGGAACTGAGAAAGTCAGGCCTGGAGGTTCTGAAGTGGAATTTGTTTACATCAGGGGTGGTCGTGTTTAATAGCAGTCCTTTCAAAAGGAAACATTATATTTGCTCCAAGAAGAGGCTGCACAGATACAGTGGAGAAGAATACATTACAGGTACCTAAGGGAGTGCAAATTTCTGACCAAAAGGTGAAAAAAAAAAAGGTGTCCAGAATCTGTGTAACATTACTTGGGAAGTTTTTATGGGTAATGGAAGAGAGTATCATCAACCAAAACAAAGTATAAGCATTACTTTATTCTTAATGCATTTTTAGAAGAAAATATTGGGGGGGGGGGGGGGGGGGGGGGGGGGCGGGGGGGAGAGGGCATTGATAAAAGAATACAATTTGCTGCACATTTTCTTCACTTACTCTTACTGTAACCCAGACTGGCATATACCCCTGTCTGTGTGTTGTTGGTTCTTTTTTATGTTCTTATCAGTGCCTGAGAAAGTGAATCAGGAGTCACTGCTTGGTAACTGGAAGAGACAATGTTTTGCCACTTCTACAGTGAAGTCTGTTATCTGCACCTACTATTAATAATCCAGAATATCTCAGATTCTCTACTGTATGAATTCTTATTTTTAAAAAATAAATGTGAAAGTAAGAACATAAAACAGATAAAAAAAATGCTAGATGAAGATTGCACAACAAAGAGTTTAAAATTTTTCTTTCCTTTGAAGTGAGGGCTTGCTTATAGAAAGTGGTTTCTGTTGTTTCTGACTCCCCAGCACATTTATTCTTAAATTTCAATTGCTTGTTAGAGTTGACTGACTTTGCACGTTAACTGAAGAAGCTGACAGGGAAAAAACTGCCTCAAACGCAAGTAAGTGTAGGGCAAAAAGTGAAGAGATTTCTCTCCTTGCAGCTTAAACAGGCAGGTTTTGCCATGAATGTCACAATACAGAACTGGAAGAGAGACTTCCTTTCCCCTCTATTTGCTATCGTTTCCCCTGTCCATACCAACTCCCTCATGTATAAAATGGTATTTTTCAATGTACAGTTAAAAAATACTAAGCATTGTCTTCTTTCCCACAGTTCCAGCCAAAAACTTCAGAGAAGTTAGTCTGGTTAGTCTCTACCTGCCCAACTTTAGCATTTGAATGTCATTCACATATTTCTCCACCTTCCTCCAGGCACAAAATCTTTCTGACTCTATTGTAACCCAAAGAATGTATTTACAGGACCAAATCCATTAAAACAACTGGAAACACATTTGTAATTTGCTTGGAAATAATCTCAGTGAGTAACAGATAATCCACTGAAAGCAGATTTTGGAAGGTCTAGGACCTATTAGACCATTTAGGCCTGCATGCTGCCTCCCAGTATAATGCTTTCCGATACATTCTTATATATTAATTTAATAATTTCTGAGAGAAAGGAAATTTCTGACAGTAACACACACAGGTGTGGAGGGAGGTTGCTTTTAATTCAGTCTTTCTGTCTTATTAACTGCTAACACCACTGATAACAGTGGTGCCTTTCCTTCAGCACTTTGCAGTTCTGAGATCCACACCCACCTAAAATTGAAAGTCGGCCCCAAAAGGGCAAATGCTACAACCATTCTCTTCAGTGCCACAAGCAGAAATCTTTTAAACTAATTTGTCTTCATATTCCACAGTCAGAATACTGGTCATTAATCTTTTTCAATTTATAAACAGGACTATCAGAGAGAGCAATTGCCTATTCACGTATCATTCCAGGCAAACTCTAGTAATTTAAAAGAGATGTCAAACCTTCTGCACAATTGACTTGTTTTATCAAAATAAGTGAGAGCTTTGAAAATGAAATAACCTAATAGCATGAGCAGAGGTAGGAAGCAAGAGCTGCCAAATGAAAATAAAAAGAGTTTGACATAATCTAAATCCTACACAGCAACACCTGATGATCAGCTGAATGTTTTAATGTCTCCAGGATCATGTTCCTATAGTGACTCTGATATTCAGCTGACATTTCTCCTCAACCCTGCTTGCTCAGGAACCAGGTAGCTGAAAGCATTAGATTTTCCTTTCTCTTGGATATATAGAATAGTTTAGATTAAAAATACCTTTTAAGATTGTCGAGTCCAACTCTTAACCCAGCATTACCAAGCCCCTAAGTACAACTTCTACCCATCTTTACCTTGAAGGATGGTGACTCAACCACTTCCCTTGGGAGCCTGTTCCAGTGCTTCATTTAGACACTCCCTCTTCTACTACCACTGCTGAGTGTGGCTAGAGAGTGAATTTTGAGAGGAAAGTGCAAGTCTTGTAACATGAATACAGTAGACACCAAAGCACTCCACCTCTCCCCACCAGCAACTGCCTAAGAAAACAGCTGACATTAAGAATGTTCTTTCTTAAAGTTCAGTCACTTAAAACCTTTCCTCCTGCCTTGTTGACCCTAGGCAATGTCCCTTCTGAACCTGATACCCCCAGGTTGCTCCAGGTTCTAGGACAGTACAGATTTTCTAAACAAATAGGTTATTTTTATTAAAAAGGAGACGAGGACAAGGACTATCAAGAATTTATGTAGTGAGTTTGTCTAGCAAACTCCACATCTTGCACACCACACAGAGACCACTCACAGCTGTTACTGAGGGTCATGCAGAATATTCCCATTGCTGCCAATGCTTAAGAGGCAAAGAAATAGTCACAACTTTATAATATCAGTCAAAGGACTCAGTTCAACACCAAAACTACTCCAAAAGTACTCTGGAGTTCAAATATCAAAAGTACTTCAAAGCTAAACAAGGTACTCTGTCAGATACGAATAATTTCTGCTTCTAGGTTGTATAGATTCATAAAAGTACTGGATAGAATGTGAAAATTATGGGAAAAGCACATCATACAACAAAAGGAAATTATTTACATTTTCTATTTAAGCATATTAGAAATGCTTTAAAAAACTGGAGGTTATGTGAAAATTTATTACTGCTCTTAAATTCAGATTATTCTGGATTTCATAAACTGTAAATTAAGTTACTTATTTCCTACATGAAAAAGGTTACAAATATTCAAATAAGGATTATTTTCTTTCAAAATAAATATTAAAAAATGAAAATAAAAACCTTAAAAAAAGTTTGAAATGCTCTAGTACAGGAAAGACCAGAGTTGCACAGGATCTGACTGCAAATCATATTACAATCTCTAAAACTGTGGAATAAGAAAGAGGAGGTAATGCTTCTAAAATATGCAGGCTAAGCCTATAATAACAGACTCCACTGAATATCATACTGGGCAGAGGATATACTAGCTTGTTTCCAAAATTTTTCATGTAAGCAATGTAAATGCATAAGATTCAGTGTTATTTAGATTAGACTATTGAAATGCCAAAAAATCAAGTAATTAAATACTTTGTTAGCAATTCTTTATTGTTTCTACATTGTATTGATGCAAATGTCAGATATCCCACAGAAATCTGCACACTAATCATTTTCTGTGATTACTTGCTACTTTTTACAGTGAATAACAGACCAATACCTCTGGAAAAAAAACCACTTTGAGTGTATTTCCATTCTGACTCATATTCTGATCACAAATAAATAGCATGTGCAATTCTGTAACTGGAATCAGTATTTATTTCTCCTTACTTTAACTCCATAGTACAGAAAAGATGGTGCATTATTAGAAAGAAGTAGCATATATACAGAAGACAGCTACAGAAATATATAAATTATATATATATACATGAATAAGTTCAATCTGCATGAACTTTTATGCTTGTTCAGGTACAAATGCTGCAATGAATACTGTACTCTCATACAGTAATACTGATTTTAAGGGGATACTGAGAATCTGTAAATATTTACACAAAACAATTTTCCTTAAAGAACCAGGCTAATGAATTCATATAACACAGGCACATTGGTTTGGAATGACAAAAAATAGGATGCCCCAAGATAATAAGTCAATCAATCAATCAATCAATAAAAGTGGTTGATGGCTAATACCTGACAAAAGTGACTTTGCTTAAAAAAGATGAGCACTACATTTCAAGCAGAAATTATCTGGCTCATACCAAACCAGGATTCTAAATCTCTAGCTTAATTATAAATCTGAATCTAATCCAGAATTAGAAGTGAAACAAAACACGCAAAGAATAAGATCCTGTGGTTATAGCCACAAACAGAACAGGGATTGAGGCAAATAGCACTGGTTGCGTCAAATACCATTTAAACATATTTCTGCAAATTCACCAACAGGTTTTGAATCAGAAGGGTGAAATGCTAAAGAACTTCTAACCAGACTTTCCTGGTTCTTAATGGACCAATATTTTGGCCGCAAGCCAGGTGTGACTGTCATTGGGCATGGATGAGGAAATCTCTATTATATCTTCCAAACTACAGAGATTTGTAAATTAGTCAAGCAAGATGTCATATAATCTCTCTCTCTCTCTCAGGTTTGGGATTACATCCACCATCTTTTGTCCAGCCTCAGAAACAGGTGCCTAATTTGTGAATACTCTCTGTCAACATGCACTCCTCAACTGTTCCTACATTTCCTTCCAGAACTTCACCACCATTATAGCTAAAATTGTTTCACAAAGCACTCCAACAAAAAATCTCTTAAATCAAATTAATCTGAAGAATTAGTCACATTCATTTATCCATCAAAGCCAAGGAAAACAAAGATAACTGGTCACTAAACTCTTACTAAGTCCCTTTCACATATGGAAAACTAACTATATTTTCCTGGTCTTTTTTGCTGTACATCTATCCAGTTCTTTCTGCTCTCTGTAGCTGAGTGAATTTTTTTCATGTCTTTTCATACTAGTGGATGCATTCTAAATTCTGCAACTAATTATGCTTTCGTTGGAGTGTGATGACCACTGCAATAAATAACCATTCACCTGAAGCACTGCCAATTTCAACTCATAGAATCAAAATAGTTTGAGTTGAAAGGGACCTTTTAAAGGTCATCTAGTTTAACACCTCTGCAAAAAGCAGGGATATTTTGAACTAGATTAGGCTGCTCAGAGGTCAGTTCAACTTGACCTTGGATATTTCCAGGAATGGGGTATCCACCTCTTTGGAAAACCAATTCTTGTGTTCTATCACCCTCATTTTAATAAACTTATCTCTTATGCCTGATCTAATTGACTCTTCTTCAGTTTAAAACCATTATCGCTTGTCCAAAAGTTTGTTCCCATCTTTCTTCTAATTTCTGAAAGGCCACAGTGATCCATACTGCAGTCCCTTCTCCAGGCTGAACAACTCCAACTCTCTCTGCTTTTCCTCATAGGGGAGATGTTCAAGCCCACTGATGATCCTGGTGTCCCTCCTCTGACATGCTCCAACAGGTCCATACCTTTCCTGTGCTGAGGATCCCAGTGCTGGAGGCAGTGCTCAAGGTGGGATCTCACAAGTGTGGAACAGAGGAGAATCTCCTCCCTTGACCGGCTATTCACACCACTTTGTTGGGTCATGTCCAGCCTCTCATCCACAAGCATCTCCAGTCCTTCTTGGTAGGGTTGCTCTTGAATATTTGCTATGGAATACTTCTGATAAATTTCATATTTGAAGTAAAAAATGTCATATACAGGATTAGTTGGGAGAGTTTTTCTTTTTCTTTTTCCTGCATTAGCAATCATACTTGGATTATGATTCATAATGCCATTAAGCTCGACATCTACTCATTTTAGTACTTGTGCACTTACTTTTTCCAGTCTAAGCACAATAGTTCATGCTTTTATTTACTGCACTTGTCAGAATTCCAGACTTTTTTCTCCAACTAGAGATAATTTTGGACTGAGATCTGGAACTTACCACCATTCATCGAGAAGCTGCCACCCTTCATCTAGATGTCATCCACAAAACTGGCATATGTACACTCTATTCTGTCAGGCACATTGCTAATGAAAAATTAGCGTAGCAGTAAGCATGAAAGAGACTCTTGCAGATCCTGACTTGTTGTGACCTGTTGTTTTGACAGGAAACCATCAGCAGCTACTCTCACTGCAGTTCTTCATTCTGTTGTGCAACCAACTTTTAATAGTATCACCTGGACCGTATTCCCCTACTTACTTGACAGGACTGTCACATAGGACTGTATAAACTCTTGTTAAAGCCAAAATATGTCACATCTATTTATTCCCTATTATCCATTAGGCCAATTACCCTGTCAAAGGACAAAATTAGATTCATTTGACACGACTTGTTCTTGACAAATTCATGTTGACTGTTTATTATCACCTTATTATACCCTAGGCCCTTACAAGTTGATACATTAATCTTTTGTTCTAGATATCAAGCATAGCCTAAATAGGATATTAGTCCTCAGGTCCTGCCTCTTTCCCCACAAAAGTTAGAACCATAGTAAAATACTGCAGAGTTATATTGCATCCTGTCCTCAAAAAAATCCTTCACTGTTATTTTAATGGAAGACCACCTTTTGAATCCTGACAAATTCATATAATGGAACAATATATCAATTTAGTGATACCTTTGTGTCATAGAGATGGAGAAAAATAAAGTAGAAAACCAACAAATAAGGACTGATGAGCATCCCTGATTTGCTGGGAAATATTACTACTGCTGCTATTTAAGTCAAACAATAATTTCTGGCTCATATAATTAGAAATACTTTTAAAGTGTATCATAATGGAATTCAAGCCCTGTGAACACATCAGAATGCTGCCCAACCTTTCTTTAAAGGCAAAACTGGATCATCACTCAGCCATCTCATTATATGAGAGGGAAGAAAAAGTTAATCCCTCTGCAAAAAATTGACCTTGTTCACAGATACTGATAACTATATAGCTTCATCAAATAACCTCATGGGCAAAGGAAAATCAAATAGACAAGGCAGGAAAATTCAGTTAATGCATTTCTTTTTTTTCCAGGCCATATGCAGAAAATTTACTCCTACAGCTACCTACAGGCACTTGAATTATCCTACTGAAGTCAGCTGGACTACATTTTACTTTTACATCTTAGAGATACAGATTTAATGTTTGCTACAAAGCAAGCATTTACTGCAATAGCTCTCAGCAGCTGTCAACATCTAAGTGGCAACATAGACACTTGCAGCTAAGCATATATTTAAATGTTTCACCCTAGATTGAATGCACAATATGAGTCTAAATGATATATCGAGATTCTCTGAAAAAAAAAATTGCTTGAAATGGACTCCACAAAACCTACTTCTGCTGTTCTAATGTTTTTGCTCAGCATGGAGAGGCTTTGGTTATTTGTACATTGCTCCCTTCCCTTGCATGAGATTTATTTTAAAAAGAAATACTGAACACACAGCTGTCATGAAGATTTATGGATAACTCCTTTACAAAGAAGCTAAATGATTTTAGACTATTGTACTGCCTTTTCTCATTTTTTTAAAATGTGATTTTGATACCATGTAACCAGAAAAAAAAAAAAAAAAAAAGCTCTGCTGCTCTTAAAGAAATCTCTATCTAAAGGGAGAAAATTGTGTATTCCATGCAAAAAAGAAAAACCCCACAGACCAGTTTTATTGTAAACATTTTCATAATATTGTTGTGTAGCAGGCAAATGGAATTTCTATTCATTACTCTCTGATAAAACCTATCTCCCACATCTAAAAATAGAGACATATTGGTGGAATAGACACAAAAGCCTAGGTTCCTAGACAGAAAAGTTATTTATTGTTGTTATGGATTTAAATTGTGTTCAACAAAATATGATGAAAATGAAAGGCAGGAATACTGAGTAAATGAAAACTTTTTCATGATAATAGGAGAAAGAATTACAATGTGTGTGCTTGCATTCATTGTATAGTTATCAAAAAATGATAGCTAACAGCTCTTTTTAGTCAAAGCATTTTTTCCTTTGAATCCCAATATTAAATCTTTAGTTTACCACATTTTTGCTTCAAACATAGGTGAGCATTTCCAAATTACCTAAGCAGTGGAGGAAATAGCTCTGCCTATTCCCCTCACATTGCAGAAAACCATTTCTAAAGTGCAGTGGAACTCTGACTACAGATTATTTCTTGAACACCTCAGCAGAGCATTTTGTGATTGGAAGCAGTAATAACTATAAGCACTGGAATGAGAAGACACCATCATAAGGATATCCACAAATTGCCTCTGCGTGGTAGTGAAAAGGGGAGACAAATCATTTCAGGTTAATAAATAGGTGGATTTTGGATCATAATCTCTCCATAAATCAACACTGTGGTTGCCTTAAAACTTAGACAAATAGTAAAAGTGGAAAATGAAACATACTCATCAAGAAGGTCTCCCCATTCTGTAGAGATAATGTTGATCTATTAGAGAGAGAGGAGCATTAAAACAACCTTCTGAACAGTGTTGGCTATTTGAGTTCAAGCCTCTAACACCTAAGGTGTGAAGGGACAGAGAAATACTAGCTAGTCTTCCAAGAGTTTTCTGTGAACAGCTTAAATTAATAGATGTCTTCTGAAACCAGTTTTTTGGACACTCTAGATGGTTCTGAAAATGGCCTCAGCTTCTTCCTCATCTCTTTTTCAGAATCCTTTCTTATAGAGGCAGAAAAGGAGTAGTGTGGGATCAGAGTAATCCTCAGAGTAAAAAGTATCTGTGTCCACTGATACTTTGTTTCTGGTAGAAGGATTTTTACTTCAAACATTTTATCCTGGAAATTGCCTAGCTGGAAAATTTTTCACTCCACATAGCAATCCAAGTCAAGTAACTGCTAATGACTAAGTAACTTTACTGATATATTCATCTTTCTGTCTTTTGTCTAGATCTTATTGCAGACAAACAAACGGTACATCCTCTTTGAAAGGAGATGTTTCACTCTGGTATGTAACACTAAAGTATTTGATCTCTCGGCTATATACTGTGTCTGGTTCAGTGTGACATGCTTTTTCCTGCAACAAAGTTGAAAAGGCTGAAAATTTTGAGTGATAAATTGGGCTGCTCAGTTGGTAAGACCCACTGTAGCCAGAAGTCTCCATCATCCCCTCCTTATGAATTACTCAGTATCCACAGTCCTAATTTTGTCATCTGGCTTCTAAATGGAAGAGCCTAATTTGACTCTTTTATTTTTATCTCTGGGGGACATGACAGAGAGAGTATTGCCCTTCCTTGCACCACTCTTTGAGAATTATGTTGGTGTTATAAGAGAAGGCATCCATTCAGCAAATGAATTAAATAACCTGGAGTCATCGGTAAAATTAAATATGTGATGCTGACTGGTCTGGAAATTGTGACTGAGATGTTTTTGAAATTACTACCAAGGGATAAAAAGCTGAAGGGAATTAAAAGACAAGCTCATGGCTTTGATAAATAATTGATTAACTAAAAATAGTAAAAACTGTATATAAATAGCTGCCTTTAAAGAGTCAGAAGTACACAAAAATTATTTCACTTTTTCCTATGTCTAGAATTAGGAAGGAACCTTGTGGACACTTTTGAGTTTGACCTCATTCTAAGTGAAAATATTTTATTACTGAAAGAAGTAACTTCTATATTTAAATTACACAGTGAATTAAAGACAGGGGAACATTAGTTCCCACTAGCAATGCCCATGTGAAGAAACTTCCTGAAGAGCCTTGAACAGCAGAAAAAAATACACTTTACTGTCAGGTTTGGTCTGTGTACACAGTGATTCCAAGAACGAAATAGGAGAGCTAAAACCTAAGAGGCTTTTCTGTGATACAACAGGTATTACATGGCAAGGAGCACCACAGCACAGCTCCCTTGGGTAATTATGGGAGACACGTTTCCTTGGTGTATTAGAGACCATCTCCAGTTCAGCTTGTTCTGTTTCACTGCTGGAGGAGCAAGAGGATGCAAGGTGTGAGCCAACTGAAGGTGACTGGTAGAATAATTAGGATCCAGCAAATATACCAGCATTATTAGCAGTAATGGATCAGTCAATTTTTCCTGTTTATACTCGGGGCAGCACAACCGAAGTTGATGAGCTTACAGGAATATATTGGCAAGGAAAATCTGGCTGGGTGTATAAACACTACCAAGCCATTGTGTTTATTTGAAACACCTACAGCCTTTTCATCTGCTGAGCAACAAACTGAAATCACAACATTTCATTTAGGTTCAATTTCTGAAAATTATGGCACATCCTAGAAGATAAGTACATATTTCTAATCTGATACAAAATTATTGACTTACATCAGAATTGAATCTCAGCTGGCAAATGTTGCATGATATGATTTGCTTTCTTCGATGAGGAAGAGGAACTCCAAACGTATGATTTATTACAGCTTTTTGAATTGGGTCCATCTGTGAAGAGAGAAGAAGAAAAATAAAAAGCTTTTGCTGTTCCACTGTGTGCTATGTTATCTAAAATCTCAAAACAGATTCTGCATCAAGCCATACCATGATCTATAGAAAACTGCTATTTTTCTTTGAAAATGAGTATTTCTTATTCATGCAGTTATACAAAGAGGTTATGCACAAAGAAACAAAGAAAACTGTCATTAACTTTCTTGAAACACATATCTTTAGTTCAATTTTATATGCATTGATCTCCCTTTGGTGAAGAAAGGTATAAGCTGTAAATGCTGAACAGGGTTACCTATCCAAACACCAATTTGTGATTTTTATATCAGAGAAAACCTAGCTCAATAAGTAAAACAATAATATTTTAAATAAAATTACTAATAAAATGATTAATGGAAAGGTGAAAGAATATTATGTACATATAATTTTAGAATACCACACAATATCTCAGTATTATCAAACAATACTAATATCTCATGAACCATAAATGACATCTCTTCCTTGAAACATCTACACAACTTACAAAAGATATAAATCCTCCAATGATTATTTTCACAGTCATTTGGAGGAAACTATTTTGATTAAACTCTGCTTTAAGGATGAATTTGGACTTTTATGAAAAAGATTATTCTGAGCTAACTTCTACCAGAACACTGATCTGATATTGTCTGCAAGTCAGGTTCTCTATTAAAAAAAAATCTTGGCAGAGAACTTACGAAAACTACTTGAGGGACTGTTTTACTTGAAGGATTGAAATCACTTTTCCCAAATTAATTTAACAAAATGCTTCTTATTTCTTTTTCACAAAAATACATTTGACATGTACATTAAAAGTCTGGTAATAGCTCTGCAGTAACTTGGTTAAGCTGCTGATATTGTTTATCTTGAAATTGTTTTTAAAAAATCACATATTTTGACTAATTTTGATAACCTGTATTCACATAGCATAATCACTGTATGTCATGAAAAGATAGCATCTTTCTCCATTCCCATGTCTCCATGATTCACTATTTTCTAGTCTGTTGGCAAAGAGTTATTTGATAAATAAAGAATCAGAGCTTCTCCTTAGAGTAATCAATTATTCATGAAAGCTGTAATGGTAGAAAGTCATGGCCTCTATTGCAGTGAATCCAGAACAGATCACTACAGAGCTTTTGCATCACCTGACAGCTGTTCAGTGTCAAATATGAAATAGGTCTTTAAATTAATTCCTGTTGAAAAGAAAATAAGATTGGTTAAAAAAAAAAAAAAAATTTAAACACACAGACACACACAGCCCCCCCAGACAAACCAAGGAAGACAGCAAAGCTTTATAGAATAGCAGAATGGTTTGGAAAAAATTCTCAGTTTGAGCATCTTCTTCAATTTGATGTGAAGCACCTCATACATCTGTGCACTAACCAGCATAAAAGAACACCAATCCCACCTAGAAATGAGGGATGCCACTGTAACATAAACCCCAAATAACACTGATGACTAAGGGCAGAGCATATGAAGCTCTGAAAGATGACAGCGAGTTGTATAAGACTTTCTGCAGTGATCAAACCATGCTCTAGGAACATTCATTTTACTGAGTAACATGATATTGAAAAAGCCTACAATCCAAAAATACTGTTATATAGACCAAAAAGGACACCACTACATAGGAAAGTAAATAAATTGTAACAGCTCTTCTTTTTCAGACTGCTCCACTGAGAGGTGGATTCTTATGCCAGCAGAATCAATAGGCCTGTATCTTTCTATTTTTAACACTAAGCATGACATGGCCTTAACTGATGCTAACTCTGCGCTGGTTAATTCTGTTCCTTTTGCTACTGCAGATCTAAAGCAATTAGAGAAACCTGAAGTTCAGATATATGGGTAAGTCAGCACAGGGTAACAAGAAATTGTGCTTTCTTTGATTCAATGTAACTGTTTGGCTTCACATTAACCACAGCTGTGAGATTCTTTAGAGAGCTTCTTTGTTCGCTCGCTCAAGTTATGGCACTTGTCAGATAATATGAGATAATGGCCTCCAGTGTTACCATGATAATCTTTCCTACTATCACACAAGTGCCCATTATCTCATAATGACTTGAGAAAGCCAAGAAAGAAGTGCTCTAAGAGTTAAATAAAAGGTACTACCATGGTTCACAAGATGGAAAGACTAATTTTTTTAACTGGATTTAACCATCTTCAGAGTAAGTATTCAGCTCCAAATGAAGTTGGATTTCTGAGGCAACTCATGCATTCATATGGAGAATGAGACAAAATATTTCTTAGTATTAAAAAGATCATGAATATTTAGAATAGTTGCTCTATGTTATATTTAATTTTAATTTGGTCTCATGGAAAAAATGTTTTTTCCTAAAAAGACCAGATTTGCTCTTGTTTATCTGCTGATACAGAAACCCATTAGCACCCTTCCCTTTGAGTTTTTAAGGATGTAGACTTCTAGGTATAGAACTACATGGCATTACTGTGAATAGGATGATTTGCACTTGTGGCTCTAAATGAAGAAGTGTTCTGGATAGTTTTCAAATTAATTAAGAAAAATTGCTTTCAAATTATAATCCCTTCTCTGCCAGTTCATAGAATCATATAATTGTTTGAGTTGGAAAGCACCTCATAGATCACCTATTTCCAACCCCCTGCCATGGGCAGGGACACATTCCACTAGACCAGGTCGCTCAAAGCCCCATCCAGCCTGGCCTTGAACACTTCCAAGGATGGGGGAATTGTTCTTTGATACTGCAAAGCACGGTTAAACTTAAAAACTTAGCACCAGATTCGAATAAAGTTGGGATAGAATGCTTGGTGGGTATTTAACGTTATTATTTTTCCCTAGAGATTTCATTTGGGAAACATCACCAATCCATAAATTCTAAATAAACATCCAAAAGCATCAGATAAGCCTCCACAAGTTTTATGCAGGAAATCTGAGAGGCAACAGGATACTTAGGTGCAGTGTGTTAAGGACTCAGATCTCACAGATACTTGGAAGACAGAGAGGAGACCTGTTGAGAGTCAGACAAATAGAGCTAGCTGATTGCAGAAAATAGAGAGCAAGAATTGCAGGGAAATATAAAGAGGGAAATACCATATAGCTGAGATAATCAGCAAGTGGTGAGATACTTTAAAGCATCTCCAAGCACTTCGAGGCTTACTGAACATTACTAATCACATGTACACATTTTATTTCAACTTATGTAAGTGGTATGCACTTTCAAAATAAAGGTTATCATGAAAAAAATTGATAAAATCTGCTTTTTACTCATCACAAGTGCTATTTTACAATCCTGGATTTCATTTCTTAGATGAAACTCATTTAATTTACTCTCATTTAAAGTGAAGGACAGAGAAGTTTGTAATTCACGTGGAAGATTATCATTCAGATGTCAAAGCTGTACAGAAGATGAAGGCTGGCAAGATGTCCCTTTATTTCTTCTTGAAAATATATTTGCACTGTAAGCTACAACACAAAGAGAGTTTGCTCTGAGAGCTGCACTGTGTTTGACTTGTCCATCACCTTTTCCTTTCTACTCTCCAGCACCAGACATTTTCTGTATGTTACACTATTCCATGTGGTCAGTTTAGAGATAGCACAGTGCTCAAGGTTTAGTGCAAACCAGAAGATGACTATTAGATTGGGCAATGAAGATAAATATATCAGTTAATTTGATTTATTTTTGGTTTCAATACATGCACACCAATGACATTGTCTATGTTCTAATTATTCAAGCTGAATTTTGTGGCAAGATTACACAAATACATGACACAAATACTTTAATCAAATACTGTACTCCCTTCCCAAAATCTTCAGGATTATTAGGAAAATCCAGGCTTAAACCAAGAGCATGATAGAACTTGGCCCTTTACTGCATATTCTTAGTTTTGATCATATCACTATAATATGGTTTTGGTTGTTTTAAATTCAGTCTTGCCAGAACTTTGATATTAGCTGTATTCCTTGTTCTTGTGCTTACTATAGAGCATGAAAATGCTCTTTATTTTGTGGACTGAAGATGAAAGAAGTGGCTGTTGCATGAACTTTTCTGGAGAAAACACCTACCACAAAATCACCAAGAAGCTGACCCAGGAGATCCCTTGTTATCCTACCTGCCTGGGGCACTTTTCCAGAATCACCATAGCAGCTATTCTTGAAGGCTTTCTGTAGCCAAGTATTCATCTCATTAAATTTTCAGTAAATATCTGTGTAATGCAGAACCTGGGATGGTATATTTTACATAAAGAGAAATCTGATTCTTTGGAAAGTAGATCTTACACATTTTCCACAAATAATTTCTGTGTTTTTGCAAGTGCGTGTGTATGTGCGCGTGTGTGTGAAGAATTGTTTTATGCTGAAGCTGAAATTCAAACACTGAATTTCAAGAACTTTTTAATATATATAATTTTTATTACTTTTTTTTACATGACTTCTTATCCCAGGGACATTAGAATATGCCTAAAAAAACACCAACAAAGCAAGAGCAAAGGAAAGCATGCAAGCTTGATTCACAAAGGCTCAAATCACAAAAGGGATATAAATTAAAGGAACTTATTTTTTAATTTTGTGTTAAAACCAAAAGGCATGACATGAGCATTTTGGATGCTTGGGGTTTGCAATAAATTAATTGAAATTCACTAATGTCTATAAATAAAAGCATCCAGGTCAAAGGATAAGACCATGTGGATGCCTAAAGCTTGTTTGAGAGCATATGATAGGCCTAAAGCAATCAAATAAGGAAGAAAATATTTTTACCTCAAGACCAAAGAAATTAGCTGAAAAAGATTGACTCAGATCACTAGGGTCTTATAGTAAGTGAGCAGAAAAACATTTCAGGTCATTAAAGCTCGCAGGAAAAAATTGCTGTAGACCATTTTAGAAGTAATTTTTTAAAAAAATACCCACCAAAAGACTGACTTCCATTACTTGAGCAGCTAAGTGAATTTAGTGGCACAGCTTCCACCACCTCCCAGAATCTCTTAAAATCCAGATCCTAATGCATTTGATAATAATATTACAATTAATATTTGGTTTATTTGGCCTCATTTTGTTCTTACTAATATATATGTTTGTCGAAATCCAGACCAATGGCAAGAAACTATAGTCATAAATATATAATTATGTACATATAATTATAATAATTATATACAATTACTCATAATATAATTCCTTTAATGTTATTTTGATTGTAATATGGCACTGTGTTAGGGTTTTAACATTGATAAGAAATAAAGAAAACTCAGTGTGGGCTCCTTTCATTCATTCTCTTATGTTCCAACAAACAGTGAAACTAATAAGAGCATTGGAATCAGTTTAAATCCTGTGTCAATCTTTGCCATTACCAAGCAAAAAGCTCAAAATATCACATTCTCCACGTTATCTTTATTGCTCAACCTGACCCATTTTTCAAACTGCATGATAGATGCAGTTTTAACACCACCCAGTTTAAACATAAAACTGCCTACTTGATAATTATTGTGCTATACTTACAGAAATACAGAAAGGTTAAGCTGTAAGAATGCTCCTCAGTGGTGCAAAGTCACTGCCATTTATAGCTCAGGACTCTTAGAGCCAGCAATTTTCTCACAGTGTTAATTTACTATTTTGAATTGAAAACTGATCATTTCCTGTGTGATCTCAGTGGCATCAAGAATTCACAGACATTTCCTCTGCAATCATTCGGGTCAGTTGTAGAGATGCAGAAATATTATATTAGATACACTACATTGTAATGTTATTACTTATGCTGAAAGTTAGGTATTTTGGAGAACTCCTGGACTTTCAAACTTATATTGGCTGTATAGACTGCCCACGTCAGGGGCACTGTGTAGTTGGGTGGGAGCTACTACTTCTCCAAGAGATACTTGGCATCTACTGCAGTTGCATTGTCAAGCAGCACAAAGCATGTGCAACAGGTCTAAAAACTTGCAGGAAAAACATGAAATACTGTCTGTCACACATTGCTATTCATTTCTGTGTGCACACAGCAATCCCAACACTCATAAAAGTATTTATTAACTAAGCATATTAAAAAAACCCAAAAAAAACCAAAAAAAAACCAACCCTCTGTGCAGAACATGATGCTTTCCAAAAGTGTAAGACCTATGACTTACAACCTACCTGACACATTCTTAATATCCTGGTGACCATGTCAGAAACAGAACAGTTCAATAACAGCTCAGCGATTTGATCCTAAGTATATTTGACATTCTGCATTTCCATAAGAAGTAAGTCCCATTGTTACAGTTGGCACTCCAGGGCTGTTCTTTTCCAAAAACCACAGTAATATGTGAATAAGAATCTTATAAACTAACTAAAGAACACAATTCAAAAGGAATGATGGGAAAAGCTTAGCAAGCATAATTAAACACACACCAAAAATGGATGTTCAACAATATTTTAGTTTCATGTACAAATAAAACAATGTCAAAGAGTTAGAATACATGTTCTAGATGTGCTACCATGCATGCCTTATCCTTTTACAGCTAATTTATTCAGTATTGCCCTAGTAATTACGGTGAATAATTATGCAGAGTTGAACTCAGCACTACCCATCTTTTCTTAGTGTCTACCATTTCTGTAAAATGTTAAATATAACATAATTCATATAAAATGTCTGCAACTACAATAATGTGCAATATTTACAGAATTGCTTTTCTTTAAAAAATCTATTAAAAAGAAAATTTCTGTCACATCCCAAAGAATGCAATGGGTAACTCAAATAGTACTTCAGAATGAATTCCCAAAGTAAAGTTTTTATTCTTTTATTGAAATCCTGTAAGAGTGTTTCTTTTTTTTTTTCCTTTTCCTAATGGAGCTGTTTAATTCTAGCAGTTGTCTAGTCACCTTTCTGATGTGACTCTGGTATTTCTTCCCTTCTTTTTGTTGTATTTTTCTTGTAGATTTTTCCACTTGCAAATGAGATGCTGAAGCAGCAGCAGTATTTCTGGCAAGCCGCTTGAATACACAGAAACCAGTCAGAGCAAAAGGATTTGCATTCACAGTAGTATTGCACACAAATACTGTAACCACAGAGAGATTATGCAAATCCTTATACTCTGATTGTCTAATAATGGTTGTCAGTCAAAAGACAAGAATTTGCATATGCTAAGGCTAGTGAGAAATAATCACACAGTGATTATGCTAATCAAACACACTAAACAACATGTGAAGGACTGTCAAACTGGAACAAATCTGTGTATGTATGCTAAATACAGAAACACACAGTACTAACAGAATGTTAAGGTTGCAGATCAAGCCCTTAAAAACATAAAATGCCTATAAGCCTTAATTTGACACCTTTATGAATGTATATTTTTGAAATATGTTTACATCTTTTCCCCAAAAGGTTTTGGCTTTGTTCTGCTTAGAAGATGGACAATGTTCAACTAATGAGCAACTGTTCAATTTTGTCCAAGAGGTTCAATGAATAACCTTAAACCTCATGGACTGAAACCTCACTCCCAATGGGAATTATCAGCCTATTCACTGGCTCTCCTACAGTTGTCACTGGCCCAGGATGTGAGTAGTTCACAAGTATGATTAACTTACTTTGAAAAACCTTTTTAGATAAGAGATGGTATTTTCTCAAAAATAAAGAACAAAACTTGTATACCAGTTCCAGTTACTCAGCCGAGTATACCTGACAGTACTTACTATTATACTGTCTTTCCTATGTTCCCCACACAGTTCCTAATTCCAGATTCATCTGTGAAGGGGCTACACAGACTAAACACAGTTTTACAACTGCAAGTTGAACTTACAATCCATAAAGTTGCCTGGGAAATGTTTGAGTTAATCAATTTGCATAACATCTCTAGGAAAAACTCTCTGGAGTGGTATCCAGCTAATTTTCTAAAATGGGATACACCATACTTTAGTTCTATCTTATTCAAAATATGCTTTCTGGTTGATGCAACAAACAGAGCAAAAATAGTATGGATGATAATCTTCTCAATTGTGAAACCATGATTGATTCTCAGCACTTATCCAAAGGAAAATTCTACAAGACCTTAAGATTCTCCCAAAGAAGAGAAATGAAAGGCAATGAAATGTAGTGTCTTTATAATACTGCTCAGTTATCTAGTGGACAGCACTCAATACAACAATTGCAGCAAAAGAACAGACCAACACGAAACAGATCACCTTGAAAATGAGAGAATTACTCATTGCACTTCTAGTAGGCATTAACAAAGTGGTGTGCAAAGAAAGGGTGGATTGCTTCTTTTATCTGCTCACTTAAGTGAGCAGTGGCAGATGGTAAAATATGATTAAACCCACAACAATTGCTTAAAACAAAAATACATAAACGTTATACTCACCCTAAAGATGTCTCTAAAGATACCAATAAATATAAAAACCTAAGGTTCACAACAACCATTTGTTTTCTGTGACTCACCAAGAGCAAAGCAAAAATGAGTTCATGAGAAAAAGAATATATTAAAAAAAGTTAAAGGCATTTTCATGTTTGTGCTCAAGAGTTTGGAAAAAAAGGTTGGCAGAGGGTTGGCAACTCTAAGGAGGGTTGCGCAAGAAATTCCCAATAGCATCATTCATATGTGAATGTATCTCAGAAAACTGTACCAATAATAATAGTGAGTCTTTCTAATCACAACAACAATAAAAGCAGGATGTGTGCCAGACAGAGAACTGGCAGAGAGGCACTTGATTCACTCTTAAAAGTGAATTGCTTACAAGTATCAGGGTGCAAAGTGGTCTCTGAAAACTACTGCATGTTTATCAGAGAAGTGACTGCATATGTATGTGTTTAAGAACTGAGAAAATTCTGGAATGCACAATTCCTGTTCATGCTGCTATGCTTTTTCAGCCTATTTAAAAATTCCTCTTATTTACCATTTTTATTCTGCTCTATAACTGGAATATTTAAGGAGATATATTCTTAACTTAAAAAAAAAAACATGATGTGCTTCAGACATTATTAAAATACTCTATCAATCTATAATTGAAGATATATAAGAAAATAAGCTAAAAGGGACCCCAACACATTTTAATCCATACATCACATCATAAAAGGAAAAAAATTGTTACAGGAACAGAATAGTTTTATCCCAGGTTCTGATGGGTAATACTTGAGTGAGCAAGTATTTTCAGGAAGCAAAGGCTAAAATATGGCAGTTGAATGTTGGAGAGAAAGATATTTTCCTGATTTTTATTTTATAATTGTTTTAGTGTAAAACACTTCAACATTTCAATTGAAACATTTCACAAAGCTTCTCTGCTTGTTTAGCCACTATAATTCTGACAACCCCTTAAAACAAAGTAATTAGAAAATTACTGCATTTTTCTCTTGGCTTTTAATAGATGTCTATCTTTTTCAAAACTTGGTTCAAGTACTTCAGGTAGAAGCAGAGATATTTGTTAGTATAATTATTGACCGCAGAAGTGCCTCTGGTTGGTTTTTTTTATTTTTTTCCCCACTCCCTTCTCTTGAAAGGAAGTTCTGCTCTCCTTTTTATGAAAATTCCAGGATATAAAACCATTGCGCCTCACATCTGGAGATTCAAGACAATTTTATTTAAATTAATTGTACCAGCAGCACTCAATACAGAAGAATAATGCCCCTCACACTCTTCACAAATGGATGCTGAAGGGCTGCAGTTTGCACATGCAGCTGAATACACACTTATAATAGGTAATGGTTAAGTATGAGGGTAAATTATGTGTATGGCTATATTCATAGCCCTCATACAGATCACTTAAGAGCATTATATCTCCTTGCATGCAAATAATACTTTAACTTCTCTCAGATCATGGATTATGGACCACAGGAAAAGTCATTAACCTGCTTACTCCCTCCATGACATGATTAGCTTTAAAACCTCTCTGATTTTTTAACCAGGATAAGACTGAGTGTTCAGGATACTCACTTCCACTAAGAAATAGAGGAATATGAAATTGGAAAATGGAAAGAAAAGATACAATTTCTTGAGATAGTTTAAGAGCTTACATAATAATGAAAACAAACCTTGCTCTTCTTAGTAACTATGTATGCATACACAACTTTAGAATTTGGTACTAAGCTAAGCAAGATCCCAAGAAGATGAGGGAAAGAAGACGATCCCAAGTAGAAGAGAGAAGTGGTCAAAAGTGATTTGGATTTTAATAAAGTATTTCTAGCTGAAAAAATTACCATCAACCTGATTTCTTCTTCATAATCTCTAGGAAGCAGAAAGCAGGAAAAGACAGAAAAGAAAGAATTTAGAAATAAATGGAGATTATTATATTACTAACCCAACTCCCTACCAGTTGAAATGTCTCATTTTCTTCATAGTAAAAAACTAGGACTACCTTCCATTTTGATGAAAAGAATGCACTTACACCTTCAGTGGGTACCCACATTGTGACTGTACTTTTTCAGTAATTCTCCAAAGATTACCACTGAGATTCATTCCAACTCTTCTGTCAGTCTTAGTGACTAAGTCATTAGTACAATCCTGAGTGCACTGAACAGCTGTGGAGAATATAGTTATGGCTCATTCACTACTTGAAGTGCTTTAATCCCTTCCTACCCATCTCTGAAATGTGATCCATTAAATAATTCTCAGCATGTTTTTATATAATTTGGAAAAAGATGAAACGTTAACAGTGTACTTTTCCATGCAATTTCATCTTTGAAGTTTTATCTGAGTGATATATCAAAATTAAAATTTAGAAAAAGGTATTGCCAGGGAAGTACCAGTCTGACCCTGAGTTCTGAGCTTTTTGTAGATCAAAACAGAACTAAATGAAACAAAGGAAGAAAAAATTTGTTTTTACATGTGTGCATGCAGAAATACCTGTCTAGGAGTCCAAGATACCTTAAAACAGGATTAAAGTGGCAATCTCCCCTCCTTGAAGAGTCTACTACCATAAAATAAGTATTAATATAACTACAGAGACCAAAATATAGAGTTAATTAGAGCCTGTGATTTCTGGCACAGCTTTGGTAACTTTTGCTTTTGTGAAAGGACACTATCACAAGGTGGAACACATTCTATCATGGCAGACTGTACTGGTTTGGACTAGTTCACGCATTTTCTTGAATCCTCTTATTGTTTAAAGTTGCTTCGTATTGACTTTGACCTTTATATAATTTTAAGTCAAGCAAATTCCAACTGGATGCCCGAATCAGCTCTGACTACACAGGTGATATACAGATCCTGAAACACAGAAGGTAATCAGAGGTTCATTGACCAGGTGAGGACTGTGGGCTGTAGTCCAGTGAGCAAGAAGGGATGTTCTGTGTCCCTCCAGGCTGGAATCTCAGATGAGCTAATACATGCAGATGGCAACCAGAATTTAGGCAAACGTGTGGATGAAGCAGCGAGACTCTGAGCTGCTGCAGGCAAGCAGTGCTGATAATTCTTCCATCTCCTCAGCTGACCCCTGCCAGCAGGACAGCATCACTCGACATTAAGTGAAACTATGGTGCCCATTAAGTCTTTAGAACTAGTGAAGCTGAAAAGGATTTTGTGTATATTATGAATTTAAACATAATATAAAGTCTCATCTGAGTATCTTCCTTTACAAAGACCATTTACAGACAGGTGATGAACATGGAAACTGAGCTGTACTAGAATTTTGGCAAACCCACTTGCTCTTATGCACAGCCTTATGACTTTGCACTAGATAGCACAGGCATAATTGATTTCAGATCATCCATGTCTGGAGCACCCATGGATGTGAAGACAGGCAATTTTATTGCCTGTGAACTGTGCAGTTGTCTGCAAGTCAAGTACTTAAAGACACCTGAGCTGCTAGCACATCTTTTCAGAAAAGAAACTCCATCATGCACAAGTAGCCCAACTTCAATTATTTTGAAGGTTTCACTTGTTTTGCGCCGTTTAAGGTCTATGGATATCATAAGGGTGCATTGTCTCCACTTATATAGTAAAAGTTCTGTACTGGAGATATCTAAAATACAGAACAGGTATAAGGGAGCTGATAAGATAGCAGCAACTAATGAAAGAACTCTGAAAAAATGAAGAAGACATAAAAAGCGCAGTGCAAATCCCCACAGGCTTTGCTCCTGTCATCTTAGATGTCTTCAGGGCTCTTAGCCCTGTCACTGGTCCTGTTTTCTACTTGATTAATTATCTGTGATTATTAAAACAATATCACCAATGAAAACATAATTCTTCCTGCTACTGTAAAGTTTTTATACTGATATATTATTAGAGATGAACCCTGTTTCCCATGACTTATTCCTGCTTATCTTGACACTCCGATGGAACAAGTGCAAACCAAGGCTTGACCTTGGACCTCAGCTTTGACAATTATGATTAGATCTTAATACACACTTATTCCTGGACCAGGATTAACCATTAATGATCACGATCTTTGTGACACACTTAAGAGGCCAGGAAATATTATCCTCATCTTACACATAGGAACTGAGAGTAATGGTTCAAGGTCACTGTGGAGGTCTGTGCCTGAATGCAGAGCTGAAGCCATCACCTCTTCCGTCAGCTCCTTGCTAGAAGCAGAAGAGCAGAGCAGCATTCTTGGTCAATCCTCACTACACATTGCGTCTTTTGGTTCTTGTTCAAAAGACAGCCTGACTTTTACCCCAACAGCTCTCAGGGACAAACAGTTCTGCTTTGGGATAGGATAAGTTAAAAAAGTACTTCAGAAGTAGCTGCAAACTACAGTGCTCCAACCTTTCTTCTTTTCTCGGATCTTCTTAAAAAGTGCTGCTGCCTTTTTGGGCACTACTGAGAAAACTACTTTTTATTATCTCCTTGTAATTTGCAGAGCAGATTGCTTCTGCAGCGGCTGTGCCTATAGCTTGAAAGAAACAGAAAGCAAGAGACTCAAATACAGAAATAAAATCAAATGTTGATTGTTATACTGAAATGGACTTGTATCTGTTTTTTCTTCCACACACACTAAATCCATGTAATTATAAAAGGCATAAATGCAATCACCATTTGAATTAATGGTTGGGAAGGATTTTTTATTCTTTTCCCTTTTACAAAATCTTGGATTCACACTCCACATGAGGAGAAACACAGCACATTTACAGCATACAGCAGTGTCAAACAATCCTGAAAAATCCAGTATGTTCTTGAGAATCATCATGTTTAGAAATGCTATTTCTAAAGAAATGTCATTCAAATAACTTCTTTTAGTTTTCCTTTCAGATTTATGATTATTGAAATGGCATTTCCAGTGCAAATTTTTTCTGTCAGTTCTTCTCTTTCTCATTATTAACTGCAACTGGAAGTTTAACAACTTAAGTAGCATTATGCACTTACCAGGTGGGGATTTGTCACATCAGATTTGTATAGATAAGACAATACTACACCAAAGGTACAGACCCAACACAGGGTTACATCACCTTTTGCTGATCAAATCCAGAGATAAACAAGTAGAAAACCCCCATGTGGCAAAAACATTTCTGATACCAGGCTGGTCAGGTTTCTCAACTGTTAACATCAGACCTGGACTCAAGCAGAACGTGCCATTTCTTGGCTGCTGATGGCAAAACCAGCAATTCATCAAATCTGCTTCTGTCTGAGACTAGTATCTGAATTTGTACTTTTGTTTGGCCCAATGACCTTAATGTGAAAATCAGAATGACATCTACTGGCCTCCACAGAAACCAGACAGAAAATGCATGTGCTTCCTTAATATGCTTTGATCAGAATGAACACCTCACTAATGATGGTCAATTACTATGCAAATACCCAGTAATTGCACCAGTCAAAAGCAAAACATGTTACAAAAGGCACTCTAAAAAACCTCAACAAAGCAAAAACAAAATAAAACCTAAGAACCCCCAAGTCAAACCAGAAATGAGAAATGACTAGTACAAGGCACAAGTTAATTAAGAAATGGAGAAAAACTGTTTCAGCCTAAATTTTCAAAACCTATGCTGTTTACATTGATGCAAATATAAAAGAGCAAAGCTACAACTTTAAACTGGCACATTGTAAGTCCTGTGTTTCTATAATTATGCTTTTGCTGTCTAAGATTAATCAGGATAGTTAATGATGCAAAAAATTACATTTATAATCCAGTCTGAATACAGCTGTACTGCAAGCTATGATCTAAGTGCCATTAAGGTAAATGGAATTAATGGGCTGTCCCTGGCAATTTTTATATCTATCAGTTACTAATTAACATTCTTCTGCAAAGAATAATTTATGGGGAAAAATACATACAGAAGCAATAATGTTAAAACTTGCAACACAGAGTGGTCACAGGGTAGTTGTGCAGCTGTAATAGACAATGTGTTGTGCTCATTTCAACAGAGAACAAGAAAGTGCCAACTGGCACTGCAATCAGTAAAATCTTTTATGTTAAGTAATTTATTTTATATTACAGCAAATTATTACTGCCAAGGATGAACTTTTGTGAGAAATCTCAACTTCAGCTAATAATGGAAGGACTGAGTAGAAACAACAATAAAAGCTTGGTGGTTAAATTAGCTACTAAGAAAAATGAGCACTGTGTGTTATCTTTGTAGATAACATAGCATATTTTTTGCTCCCAGCTTGATTACTGATTTTATGCATTCAGTACTTCCATTAGTTTTAAAAGTTTTCCTGTAAAACCTTTACCACAATCTTATTGTAGCTCCCTTGTATTCCTGACTTTATGACACAAAAAGCACTGCATAACCCTTTAGGGTCCCTTTTGACATCCTACTTATCTTCTTGCCCATGAACCTATGTACCATCATTTCATATACCAGGAACTAATAGTAGAGAATAAATCTTACAGTGGATACTAAAGGCTTCAGAGGTTATTATGTGTCTCCTTTTTTTTTTTTTTTTTAAAAAAAAACAATTTTAAAAACCCCAAAACATATCGACAGAAAAGCAGCCAAAGCCCTCAAAACACATATCCCCCTGCCTATAAAAATTCCTCTAGAAAAAGGAAGACGCAGAAGTGGGTGGTAGAATCAAAATCAAAATATAATGATGACTGTTGCATCTGAAAAGTATTCCCCACACTAAAGGCAGTAGTAGTTAGTGGTTTTAAAGGAATATCAAGATATTTAGGTTTACTTACAGGACAAAACCGAACATGGTAATCATTCTGAATTTATACTTACAAAAATCCAGCTTAGAGTTAATCCTTCAAATCCCTGGTAACAGTATTACTCCAAGTAAACACCATTGAATTAGGCTGATTTTAATCTTTCCAGACCCTGACCAAAAAATGGTATGTAACTACAAGCTATATTACTACCAAAAATGGCAAAATTTATAATACTGGTATTTGTATTAAGTGAGATTCATTATGTAATAATGGCATTCCTTCAGTTTCATACTTATTTCCTATGTCAATCATGATGAATCTTGAGTTTATAATACCAGCATGATAATTCACACTAACCACAATTTACTGCCTTCAAATTGAAGTTATAAAGCAACACTTAAGATATTTGCATTTTATTATCATTTAGTCAGTAAGATGCCAGTGATAAAAACATCCTAACTTCAGAACTTATGAACAGATACTTTGAACATACTGTAGATAATTATCCAATAAGAATTTGATTAATTCACAAATACTTAGTGCAATTTATAACATGGGAAAAAAAAACCCTGAATTCTTGAGAACAATAATTACACTGCTATCAAAAATATGTTGTACACTGGTAAGAATTTCATTCTATAAGAAAGTGCTAAGCATTCTAGCATTCTCTCTCATGTATAACCACTTTATACTCCACTATGATGCCTTCAAAATACAGAATTACCTGTCTGGACTATAGAATTTTAGGTAGAAGGACAAGAGAAGTTTTTTAGAATAAAATACTGATTCACAAAAGTTGATAAACTTGCAGAAAAAAAAAAAAAAAAAGAAAAGTCTATAAACCCAGAATCAAAACCAGTATCAAAAAACACAACAGACCTAAATTTGCTGCTTCTAGAGCACAAAGAGAAATACATAATTTCATTTTTTTTCTGAGGGAATTGAACGAGATAACAGATAAATCCCATCAGGATGGATCTGACTGCATTGCAGTAAATGATAAAGCAGGTGTCCAATATTTTCATTATAGAGGCTGGCACATTTTCAATATAACTAAAAATACAACCTATAATGTCTATTCAAATCAATGCTTTTAAAAAAATATTTTAATGCTTTTGATTACAAAGCATATTCAGATCAAGAAAAACCAAAACCACAAAACAAGCTACCACCACACATTTTAAAGCTTTTCTCTGGTGCTCTCTGTGTTAGTGCATTAAGCATGTTATTGCAGGGTCTAGTGGTGCTTTTATACTGAAGGTTTTGGCAGGCTTCCCCATTGTAACCTCTTTGTTTAAGAATTTATTAACATATTGAATGATATGCTTTTGCTCTGAAGTTTATAGAAAGGAAATGAAGCTCCTTTCCAGGGGAGTATTTATTGACCTAAAATCAAAGCAAATGGAAAAATCATGTAAAAGTATCTTCAAACATTATGTCAAAGACAAATATTTTTGTAATGCAAAAGGAAGATAAGTAAGACAATTACATGATAATATGGTTCAATCTCTTTAGTTATTTGCTTTTAATAGGGAATGTTATGTTAGCAATAGAGCTGGACTGACTGTTCTGACAGTGGAGCTCGGTCTTTTAGTCATCTATAATGAAATGTGCTAATTCACCAGAAGTTGCAGGGTAGCAGGTCATTGTGCATACCTTTGATGTGCAAATTCATGCTTAAATACTTTGAAGACTTAAGGCCTAAAGTCCATACCGGATCCTCAGCAATTTATCATCCCATCCTTTGGCGCTTTATCTGAATGCTGTCTTTGAGAACTGTACAAGAGCTGGACAAAGTGGGGCTCATTCTGCAATGCATTCAGTGTGAAAAGCAAGTTTTTAGCTAGTGGATAAGCTAGAAAGGGTCTTCGCCACTCTTACCTACAGTATGTGCTTATTGCCACATTGCTGCTACACTGTTTCAACCAATGTGAAACAATGACAGCATTGCACTTCCACAGGTTTCACAGTCCTTCAAATGTTGTTAAGAGCATATAATTTTTAAACTTAATAATCTTAAGTCATTAAGAAAGGCATTATCAATTTGTATTACATATGGTGGTAGACTGATGTTTTACGGCTAATCTGCATTTGCCAAAATAAATGAAAAAAGTTCACTGTATTATAGTACAAAAATACAGATGCAATTGTAGGAGTGAAAACATTTTGATTTCATAATTTAGTAATGAATTTGCTAAATTAAGCAATTTTAATATGTTAGGATGGTAGCTCAAGGTTGTGGCAGCTAAGCACTGGAATGGATGGGTGAAAGAACTCCCTATGGTCAACAAGCCCCCAAAAAAGTCCTATAAAGGATAAAATTCCTCAGGAGATAAAACAGGTTTCATCTCAGACCGACTGCTTACGCATCTACTACTTTTTCTTGCACTGAGCTAGGGCTCTGCCTTAGTCATTAACAAAGCAGGGAAGCTGTCATGCTATGCATCCAAGTTTGCCTCTTTGAAAAGCAGTCTAAAATATTATTTCCACAATATATGTTCCTTGGGGACAGTTACAATTACTCGCAAATGCACCTCTGAGGTGACAAGCACCATGGTTTTCAGTTTTCTCTGGGTGGATGCCAATAACTCAAATAAACAAGCTGAATCTCACTGCTCCAATAGTTGTTACACTACACCTATAGATGCTGACCAGCTCACCAAAGTCCTTTCAGGTGCCCATGCCAAAATCTGGTAAGAGGCCCCATCAGTTCCTCAACAGCAAAAGGATGTCCTCTTGCTAAAAGATTCACACAAGTAAAGAGAGCCATTCAGCCTACTCAAGGTCTGTAGATTTGACTTTTAGGTTTACCTTGATGCTTCTTAGAGAATCCAGTTACCTGTTTGGAAGTGACATCTAACCCCAGGTATAACCTGTCAGGCAGCTAAACACCACACAGCTGTTTGCTCACCTTCCCCCAGTGAGATGAGGGAAAGAACCAAAAAAAAGAAAAAAAAAAAAAAAAAAAAAAACAGATGGGCAGAGATAAATACAGTTTAATAGGACAGGAAAGGAAGGCAAATTAATAATAAAGGTAGAAGAACACACAAAATCAATGATGCACAATTCATCTGCTCACTGATGCCCAGCATGCCCCCAAGAAGTCAGCTGCCATGCCCCAAACAACTCTTCTCAGTTTTGTTGTTCAGCATGATGCCATACGGTACGGAATACCCTTTTGACCAGCTGTGTCCCCTGTCCCAGCTGTGTCCCCTTACTAACTTCTCATGCATCCCCAACCTCCTTGCTGACACAATGACGTGAGAAACTGAAAAATCCCTGACTCAGTGTCAGCACTGCTCTGCATCAACCAAAACATTGGTGTGTCATCAACATTTTTCTCATTCTAAATCCAAAATACAGCACTGTACTATGAGGAAGAAAATTAGCTCTACCACAGCTGAAACCAGGTCACTGAGCCAGAAGAGAAAAGTTTTCCTTCTACACATTTCCTCCTAAATTTTCCCCAACAATATGTCAAAATATTTGTTCTCTGTTCCCTTATGTTTTCTCTCTAAGCAGGATTTTTTAATGTCTTAATTATTTTTTTGCTCTTAGACGCTGGCCTGTAACAAGACAAGCTTGTTAACTGAGATGGCAATGGGAACATCAATATTTTCTGGTGACAAGCTCATAATTTTTTCTGTCAGGGGCCTCAATATACTTTCTAGAGATAAAGTGTATATCCTTCATTGTTTTCTTCAATACCTATTCCTCCCTTGAAGCCTCATTTGCTTACATTATTAAGCAGCCATACCAGGCAGATAATCTTAAATATAATACTCATACAAAATAACATTGCTTCTCCACAGCCTTGTACAAAATTTCTTGTTCCAAAGCATCTGTGGTTGGTTTCTGGTTGTGTCTTTTTGTCTTCCTATTTTTTTTTCTTAAGCATTTTTCATAAACTGGGAAGAGTTCATAATCATGTTTAAATGACAATAGATCAAACAGTTTTCCAATGCTACTATATTACTGAAGGGTTACTTGGAAGAAGTGGCACCAACATACTGTATCCTGTGTTTAAATCTGTTTTAGTCACATTTTCTGCTGACAGTTGCTCTTTTTTGCCATCCAGTATTTACACTGTTGAATGACAGAAGTCCACTTTTGCTGCTGTGGGAGACAAATGGTTCCTATAGACATTGAAGTAAGACTTTCTATTCTTCATTCGCAGCTGGCACTTCAGCTTATAGATTTACAGGAAAAATATGTCTGAAGAGATCCCAGGGTGTGTGAGTACAAACAAACAATTTCATTTTGAGAGATGTAGAATTCTCCCTATCCCTTCTGACTCACCACCTATAATAATTCGAATATCTAGTATATCTCTCTCCCTCCTGTTTGTCAGCTATGACACCAAAATCAGCCAGAATTCAGGGGGCTTTACACATTCTGAGCTTGTTCCTGCTAGACACAGAGTTTTAATTACATAAAGAGTAGGACAGTGGCACTGCCACATCATTGGTACTGATGGAGTCTGGAGGAAGAGCCACTAGACAAGGAACTCATTTTGAAGATGAGGAACTGAAGGGTGCCATATGAAAACATGTTAATGAAGTCAGTAAGAAGGAAAATGGGCATTCTGCTGAGATTCAGAAGGAGGAAGGCATAATACTGGAGCCTCCTTCTTAACTACCACACAAGAACATAGGAAATCTGTAGCTCAGAGGTACAGTACTTCATATGCACAAATGTAACAAATGCACAGATTGACAGAAAACTCTCAAGATTTTATTTTAATGTTCTTGGAGGAAGAGGAAAAATTGCCATAGGATCAATACTGCCTGTTCCTTCATTCTTCTGTCTACTGTTCTTTATATAGTTTCTTTCAACGCTCCTTTTTCAAACAGGCTTTTATCACAATCACCTTGTCTAGTTTACTCATAATGAAAAATTTAAGAGATATGCATTACTCCTTCCTTTCTCACTTAGGTGACCTGATTAGGGGGGGAGAAACTCAGTGATTACATAATTTCCATGCTGCTCTATCATCCCGTAATGCCTGCATTTATTTCAATACAGACCAAGACACTCTTTTTTTAATAGAAAAGCAAAGTGGATATAATATAAATCAAGCTACACTAATATTAGATCAAAACTCATTCCATACGAGCTCCTGGACAATACATTTGAGTTAAGAAGAAGATGCTATCAAAATTTTTTGGTCTCATAGCTTTATGACCCAAGTTATGTTCCCTAAGAACAGTAGATGTATTTAGTTATTTCATGTAACAAAGCAGATTATATGATACTTTCTTCAGGGATTTGCATGCTAAATCAAATGCATAATGGTAACTCAAATGCAAAATATAGTTTGCTGAAAGTCTCACTTCAGAATGATACACTTAAAATGCCTCTATCATAATTTCTATACTAATTTTTTCTCAATGAAAGAATTTTCTTTTAATGTGTTCAACCAAAATAGTTTAATTTGGGACCCAGCTAGAATGTGGCTAATTTATGACACCCTAAACCTAAACTCCAGTAATATTCTGGATTGAGAAGTGTGAACTAGTTCCTACAGAATTCATTTGCTGTCAATCCACTATTTTTTCAGCAAAAAATGGTTTGATTAACTATTTCATTGTTTTCATTTAATTGTCTTTACTTGGCACAGCTATTAACAACATTTAACAAGCTCTTGTTCCAGAAAAGATGTATGTCTCCTATTTGAGGCTGCAGCAATACTAGGAAGTTATAATGGACATAGATAAACCTGTAACATTTTAACCACTACACAGTAAAAATATGTACAGTTAAATATAATTCCACACCCTCATTTTTCCTTTGGCCACAGGTACTCAAAAATATACTATTTGTTTACAAACTCTGCTAAACTTTTAGAATTAAAATATATTAAACAGAATATTATATTATAGTTACAGTCAACATTATTGCTTAAAAATTACTAGGAAAGACATAGTTTGTGTATCTAAGCCTTTAGGTCATTTCCAGACTATGTAAGAAATATTTAGTATCTCTGAGCAGTAGAGATCATTGATCTAAATCACCTTAAAATAATGGGTGCTACATTTGAGGGACTGACAATGACCCATTTTGGGATGTCCACTTCACATTATAGTCTTGTGTTTGAAAGGAAGTGGCAGCTACTTAATCCCACTGCAGAAAAGTGCCCGTAGTAAGCAGATACCACAGAGTCTAGAGGAATTCAGGTCAGTTTCCTGCTCAAACACTTATCTCCTGTGGAACATGAAGTAAATGCCAATGTCTTTCCATCTCAATTAAGCCATCAAAGAGAAAATGAGGTACACAGGATGCTGAAGTATACAATCATTGAAGACTGAGAAGTTCAGAAACTAGAACAACTAGCAACAATTTTTGCAGAGCAACATGGAGATGTTCATGCCCATCTCTTTGCAGAAAAACATATTACAAGAATGGATTCTCCTGGAGACCTTGGCTATTTCTGCCATTGTATTCAGGAATAAAAAGATAAGTAAATTTCTTGACTGCAAGTCTACAGAAAGAGAGAAGACAATTCATTGCTTGAATTTATATGGCCATGCCAAACTCACATTGTGATAAATTTAAATTTTCTATGTGGATGGATATCTAAAAGAGGAGGGTATTTTTGCATCACACATTGCAGTGACTTCTACTCCCTACCCCTGTGCATTAGTCTTCAAACAAGCCACTGCTGGGTGCTAAGAGGACTAATAGGGTTAGCATGTTACAGACTCAGCAGCCCTTTGTAATGAATAGTAACAGCGTCAGAAGGGAATATTCCATCAGGGGTTAGGACAACACAAGTCAGTTTTACTATGAAGGAAGATAACACGAATGCACATCCATACCAATACATAAAAGACAAACCTCTAGAATTTTAATAGTAATGTTATTAAACTGCAGGAAAATAGGTTAATCAAAGGAATTCAATTTCACGCAATGTCAAAAGAAGACATCATTTTGCGTCAGATGTTTTGGTAAGCAGAGTGCAGACTAAACTCCAAGCTCTAATTGTGAGCTTCTCTCTCACAGTGTGAATTTTCCAAACTGAACATCTCACTATCTAATTGAAGCATTCAACCAGTATACATTCTGCTCAAGCAACTGTGTGAATGTTAAAATACTGTATATAGGCAGAATTAATTTATTTTACTTTCAAGGCACCAAACCCTTGGAAATAACTATTCCTTAATTTAATGCTGAAATGTAATTTCAATTACTAAGAAGCAGTCTTTTCTTGATGAAAAAAACCAACTTGTAAATATCCAGCAAGGAATGATGTCACAGTTTAATACAAACCACAGATTATCATTCCTACTTTATTGCTTCTCCTGTTCTATCATCATACAGAGACACCAACAGGTTTTAAATTAAGTCACTCATACATCCAAGTTTGGAAAGAATCTAGTCAGTGTTCCTAGATCTCAGTCCTAAGATTCATAACCTCACTTGAGAGTCATCCTTTCAACCCATATGTTTGATGTCTTTTCACTCCTGCTCTCCAGGAGCATCCTCTAATGTTTGTTTATAAAATTTTAGCTAGAGGTGAACCAAGAGAATGAGCATTGGGAATCAGATTTTATCTCTCTGAAGTAAAATAGCAGTAATGAAATAATTACAAACTTAGGAAAAGCTTGCCTTAAACAAAGATCCATCTTAGAACACCACAATATATTTTTCACAAACCTTCCTTAAGTCTAATCTCATCCTTTACTGTTTTTTTTGATCCTTGTGTTCCATCCAGAGCTGCATGTTGAAGGGGATTGGGGGCAGAGGGGAGGAATGAGGAGGTGAAAGAGGGGAAAAGGAGAGTTAAAGCTTGTTGTTCTAATACAAAATATTACTTTTCTTTATCAACCTTGCATTGCTTGAGCCACAGTATTTGGCAGCATTTCAGACTGGACAAAATCCTTCTAGCTTTGTTTCTTTTTCACCTCCCTTTCATGGTTCCTTATCTCCTCTAAACACAATAGTCTTAGACCCTGCTTTGTTGTCAGACCTTTAGAATGCACAAGAGAGTTTAGTTTGAGAAAACATTTCTGGATGGCATCTATTCCACCTCCTTTGTTCTCAAAGCTGTGCTAACCAGCAGCATTGTCCAGATCCTCACACCAGGTTTTGACCAGTGAAGTTTTGAGTGTTTTCTGGGATAAGAATCCACAGAGGAAAAACAGTATGGTGCTTGACCATGCTTTCTGTGAAAAAAATTTTTCCTGAGTTATAACCAGAATTTCCCATGTCAACAGGCTACTTTGAGTTTAGCATTTTAAGACAGCACAGTTGGTATAGAATTTATTGAAGACAACCATCTCCTGCAAATGAGTAACTCCATCCCTGGTAAGCATCTCAGTTGGTTTCTGTGGCTACCCATCCTCTGCATTACTCTGGAAAGAGCTGAATGGTTGATTCAGATTGGACACTGCTTTCAGACATCAATTTTGGTCAGATACGCCTCATTCACTCTAACTTAAATTTCTGAAAGGTCACAGAATGATTTGCTTATATCTTCCTATGCTAGGGGTTTAGAAGCATACTTTGACATATGCTTGAACTGTCAAGTATGTAGAGATAAAAGAACTAAACCATACTTCTTTTTTTGTCTTTATACTGGAATGGTCTCAAGTTAAATATCTCAAACCTTACTAAAGTAGTTCAATATACTAATTTGCAGCACTGATCTTTAAAATGGCATTATCATTTTGGTGAATAATTTTATTTAATAACAGCAAATTTCTAGCTGAAAGAAAATATTGGTAATTTATTTCAGCATTACTTTTTCACTCTGAACCAAAACTGTATCTCTATTTTTTCCAAGTAAACGCCAGACAAAAACCTATGGCAGTCTAATTGCTTCTTTTTTCTACCATTAAGTTTATTGACCTCTACCACCTTCCTTTTTAAATCATTACATGAATATGCATTTGAGGTCTAATACACAATTGGATTAAGCCATTTGTCTTCATAAATCAAATACACTAATTTGCTTCCTTGTTTAATTCAGTTCCTTAACATGACTAGAAGGCCAAATCTGAAAATATTCAAAATAACTCATTTAACCATTTGTCAAAGAAGGAGCCAGCAGGCAGTGACTGCAATAGAAGTGAGATATGAAAACCAAGTCAAGAAAATCCCAGTAGTTAGAGCCATTATACTTCCAGGGAAAGCATTGTAATAGAGGCAAAAACCATAGGGAAGGAAAACTATTCAATATCACTAGAAGACCTGTATATTTCTTTAGTAAATCAATTCCACACAAACTTCTTAAAAATTTAAAAATGCTTACTTTAATGCATTATTTTCACTTGTTTATCCAAAGATGGATGAGCAAGGCTGTGTAACAAATTAAACAACAAAAATAGCATTTACCTCTAATTTAATTTTTTTTTTCTTTGATCTGGATAGAGCAATAAAAAAAATGCCTTTAGGCATTAAGGCATTAATTTTGCCTTTAGCATAGCTGTGATAGATGTTCACATGAAAACAAAAATTAAGTGATAGTATCAAGCAGTCATCACTGTCAAACCCTGACTACCCAATACTGATAAATGTTTTGTAGCATTTAGGAGGAAAAGGTAAGGGAGTAGTAACTCATATCTACATAGGATAGAAGCATAAAAACTTTTATATGACAGATATCGGTAAACCTTTATCACTTTTCAGATTCTTCAGGCACATTTTTTCCCCCCAAGCCTTCTGTGAATATTTGCCTTGTTTTCAAAACACAGCCAGAGCATGAAAACAGAGCCTTAAGGGCATGAATGCACTATCACTCCCTGTCAGAGAAATGGGAAGTAAATCAGAGCACAAAAAGAGAGAAATTACTTTCCTACAGTAAGAAAAAGCTTAAACAGGCCCTAGGAATTGTCATTACCTAATGTGAATAAACAATCTGCAGACAGTCAAGAAGCATTTGCTGAAGTTACTGATCTCTGCCAGCCTGCTTAGGTTGTTCACACCAAAGAGTGCAGATACTTTATGGACTTGCTTCAGATGAGGGAATCAACTGAAAATTAAACAAATGACCAACAGCCACAGACCTTCTCAGTAATCTCTAAAATAGGAACTGGTAGTAATTACATTGTAAGATAAAGGATGTATGGTAAAGCCAAATTTAAGTTGCTCAGGGTTGACATCTTTTGTGCAAAATTAATGACTGATAAATGAGATTAAATAAAACAAAGCCTAAGGATGTGTTCTAAAAGACTATAGTGTCAACTTGAACCTTTGGGTTGAAACTCATTAGACTAAATTGAACAGATTTTCTTTTGTTCTACATGTTTCAGTACTGCTGGCTTGAGGAAGAAATACATCAAAGAGGCTACTTCAGGCTCAGAAAACATGACAAGAAGAAAGAAAAAACAATGCATGGCTATCTTATCATCTGGAGTTGGAGCTGGCTACAAACAACATTTAAATTAATTCCCAAGCTCACAGTAAGTCCTCTCAAGCTCCTGTTACCACACAGAATTTCTTCAAGTTCAAAAACCACCTGACTGCTGCTATCTGTAAGATTGACAGCTTTTATCCAATAAAACAGCCAATCCCTTTAGGGATCATAATCATCCCTATCAGCCAGATTGTTCTTCTTCAACAAAAACTTTGTCTAAGACTGGATTTTTTTCATCCTATGCTTTGAATGACCAGAAACAACTAAAGGAAACCAAAGATTTTTTTATACTATTACATGACAAAAGCCTAGCAAGACAATAAATCTTTAGCATAGCTCAGAAGCCTGAAATAATGCAGGCTTATCACCAGCTGTAGCTGTCTAAAAAATCTGCTGATTATATAATCATCTTAAAACTCTGCATAGGTTAAAGACTTAAATATTGTCAATGACAGCTAAAGACCAAGGCAGATGATTGCTAATCCCCCTCTTATTTAAAAGAAGCTATAGGCTAAATAAAACATTATTTCAGTATTAAGTGGCTTTTAGCTCTACTGATTAATCTTCTGTCTTACTGAAGAACTTAACAAATGTTTTAGATGCTTAACTACTGAACTCGAAGTTGGTCTTCACAACCTTTCTCCTGTTGTGTTTTAGTCTGCAGAAATGATAATTTAAGAAACATAAAATATTTTTGGGAGTGTTTTATTGAGAGTCAAACTTGTATTAAACAGAGAGATTAATCAAATCACCAAATGAGTAAGTAAGGATGAGAATCCGAGCACATTTTATAACTTGCATGTTCTGTGTTTTTGAGTACTGAGTTGGTTATGTTCTGCCTTTTTCTCATTGAACTAAAAGAAAAGAAAGTTTTAATTTTACCAAAATTCCCAATTCCCTGATTGTTTATATTAGAAGTTAATTATTTGCTTGTATTAATACAAATGCCACTAACCACAGAATTTTGGTTTTCGTACTTTCACCTGAGCTGTTCAAGGGACTCAGGGACTCTAAATTTAGCATCTCACAGAGAGAATCCTTTACCCTCAGGGTCTGCACCAATTTATGTGCCATATCAGCACAGCAGCTTCTAAAAAAAAATAGAAGGTCTTTTTAAAATGTTGCAGTGGTTTATGAAGAAATAGCTAAAGGAGATAATTCTAAATGAAATAAAACTTTTCATAATCAATGGGGAATGTTGGGATTCTACCAAATGAAAGAAAACAAAAACTTATCTTCAGATCCATAGTTTTTCTGTAATTCAGTGTAATCTGAAACAGACATTTCTTCAGGTTCTAGAAACTCAGCCAGTTTGAAAAGGAGATACTGTTTTTATGACATTAAGTAGGACACTTGAATATGCAGTACTTGCTGAAGTAGACTTTACCTTTATTCATCATTTTAATGGAAAATGAAGGCAGTTCAGAACCAAAATATATGCTATCCTCTCTATGCACAGAAGTTTATGAAAAAAACCCCTTTATCAGGGAATCCTTACTGAAGAACAGAGGGTGAACAGCTGTGCTGCTCTGACATTTTAGAGTATCTAAGGGTTTGTTCTTAAAGAAGGATTCTCTCTGATTTCAGACACATGGACTCTTTCTAATTATGTGCTTGTTTATAGTTCAGTTTGAGACATATTTTCAGTAAGTACCAAGGTAATTTCTCTCTTTTCACTAAAATTTAGAAGAAAAACATAATTAGATTTCAAATAGCTTCCCTAAAAACAAAAATAGAGATTTCGAGATAACAAACTTGCCTCAAAAACTTTCAGGAGATAATAAATTCCTAGGAAAAGCTAGTAAGTGTACAGGAAAGGACCTGTTCCTGCCAGGAACTAGGGCAGAAGGACTCTAAGTGGAAACTGGGTATTTTAACTTGCTTTGTAGGGTTTCCACCATTACTTTTATGGAGGCGTGTGTGTGCTAAGCAAATGCATCATTCAAATACCTGTTCTGAGATATTTCTCTTTTCTTGAAAGCCTTCCAGTCGTCTTCACACCTCTCTTCCTCACCAAGGACCACAGAGCCAGTGTTTTCCAATCCTTTGGAAATGGCAGTCTCCTCTCCTCTCCCAGGCACCACTCTCTCATGTTACTTCCTAACACCAACAATAGCTTTTGCTGCTTCCCAGAGCTGATAGTGCCGTTTGGGAGGGCACTGCTATAATTAACTCAGGCATCACCCCTGTGATTTATCTTGGTCATCTGAGTCCCAGCAACACCAATAATGTAATGGGTTGGATCCATTAGCAAATCAGTCCATTACAAACACAAAATATGAGTAAGGCGATGTACACTTTTTCATCCACTTCCCAATCCCATGAGCACAGCACCTTAAAAATAGTACTTAGGCTTCTACTGTTAATAGTTCAAAGTCAAAGTTCATATGTTCTCATCTCTTCCTACTACTTAGATTACCCAAGGAAATTTTCCTGTGTATCTCTCTGCCTGGTTATATTAGGCTCTGCCTGGGGAAGGGAATGAGAAAACTCAAATTACCACATTAGTAGTTAAAATAAACAAACTCTCCTGCTGATTCCATCCAGTTAAGTATGTTACCTCATGGGGGGCTAACCTCATGCCAAGACAACACATTTGGCTCAAAAACTTCCTAAAATATACCTCACTGAAGGCACAGTCTGGCAAGCATTGCTACTTGTGTTCTTAGCTCTTCTAGTCTTCTATAACTTGTCAGAACAGACACAGATAATGCTTGGCTTGGTCCTGGCATTTTAGTTTTTAACAAAGTATGGACATGATAGGCTACAGATAAGCTTAATGAAAACTGGATCTGAATAATAAAATTAAAGGCTGTAGATTTACACCTTTTCTATTTTCTTGGCAAATGTTTCAAAAGTAAATAAACACTGCACCCCTAAATTTTCTTTAAGCATTCCTTTCACAGGCCTATTATGTTCAACTTCAGGAATTCTTTCCATGGTCTCCATTCATTAGAATTGGTCTCTCTGACATTCAAACATCCTGGCAGTTTCACAGTAGCAAATTACTGAAAGAAACCTCTCCTGCACAACTTTGCAGTGGGCTTTACACCATCTCTAACAGGAATTAAGAACGTCTCTTTCCTATATAAATGTATTCTTTTATCTGCCATTTTCCTTCACTTGTAGACTCTACAGTCTCCTGTTGTGAGTCATTAAGAAAGCTTTTACATTTAGTTCGAAATATAATTTTTATTGTGAAAGGAAACTACACAATCTATTTAATTTTTTCTTATACTTTCTTATAAAAATTTATAAATGTAATGTTTCACCTAAAACTTTTTACTTGTAAAAAGACAAAATATTTAATTCTGGAAAAAATATAATGTTTGCTATAAAAACTCTGATTTGTATTCTCTGAAATAGCAAGAATTTGATACTCATCTGTTTTATATAAACCAATTAACTTTAAAGAGAACTGATTTCCTGGGAAATACAAGGTTTTTTACTATTCTTTAATGAATTGTTTTGATTACTAATTTAATCTATATGAATATTAACACAGTATTACTTTAAGCACTCACTAGAGCCTAAAGGAAAGATGCCAGGAAAAACAGCAGTTGCATGAGAATCTGGAATTCTATATCCAATTTTACTGTACATGTTCAACACATGAACCCTCGGAGATTTTCTTCCCTTATCAAAAATTATTAGGATAAAATAAATTAGACAGGACATGGACATTAGAGAAATATTTTATCGGAGAGTGCGACATACAAAGACTCCAGATAAATGAGTTCTTCAGCATGTACCAGCCCAAACTACTTTGAGTAAAAAGAGTAGATAAGAGTCCCAAATTTTCCATTATCATAAAGGACAAAAGCATGCATGTGTTCTAAGGCACATCCTTATGCCTTAAATTGTAGAAGTACTGTTACTGCATGCTATGAATAAACAATTAATGAAGTAACTGTACTTAGGAATGCATTGACTCTGTGTGAAATTACCTGTCAAGTAAACTCATGCTTTTTTCAAGATATCTTTGAAATTCCTAAGAACAAATTGCAGGTTGTTACAAAACAACAACAAAAAAAGTTATTCATCTAAGTTAGAAAGACAAGTGCACCCATGGTTAGAAAAAAATCATGCCTTACTTTAAGTCCTTCCAAATGTCTGTCTCATCAACAGAAATAACAGTTTTTAGAATTTTATCACTTTTTTTGTCCTCAGACTACAGTTATAAAATCATTGCTTTAAGTAATTCCTTTTCACTTTAATTGCAGCTTTTTAAAAATAGGTTAATAGCCATCCATATTTAAACTGTAGATTTTATGAGTTATACTTATTATGCAAACCATTAAATTTTTATAGTCTTTGCAGAATAAAATAACCATTGATCTTTTTCATCTGAGTGCTATTAAGGCAAAGGATGTAAACATCAACCGATTAAAACATTATTTTAAATGTTTCACAAAATGCGTTATAAAATTTAGGTTAAAGTAATTTCACTCATCAAGACTTGACAAATCTGAAGAGTACTTCATTTAATTTCCTTTATGAAAATGTTTTGCATTCAAAGGAAAAGCCCAAGGGACCCTCAGTCCCCATAAAATCTGTGCTGTTGCCTTTGCCTTGGGTACTATGACTTCCCAACAGCAAGTCGGCTGGCAGTGCAGTGCCCTCCAGCAAACGTGTAAGGCAGGACAAGATGACTCAGAAAGTCTATTCTTTCACTCTTACTAATCACCAGTTAGACAACTGAAAGGTATTTAGATCCTATTGATTGCTTTAGGAGCAAGAAACCACTTAAGTGAATATTAAAAATACATTGAAAACTAAGTTATATGTCATTTTTGGATATGTGTAGTCGTTTTGCCAGAGATCACTTCCAGCCTGCAACACTGCTTTATGAAAACGTCTTCATGTTTATACTCCATGACCTACTGTGTGGCCATTTATATAATAGCAGAGTTATGAGCTTGTACAAACGGGGTATTTGTTGCTGAGACCTGATTAATTATGGACATGAGAATTGGTGGAGAAAAGTTAGAAGATCACCCATGTGAACTCTCTTATGTGACAAGAAGGAGCAGCACAAACATCTCTTCCTCAGAGACAAGGTGCTGAGTCACTGGAGAGTGATACACTGCAAGAGAAATCCTGAAAAAACTGTGAGCTGTCAAACAGAGGATGAAAGTGCATAAAGTACTATAAGCTTAGCTTCCACAAAGAGCAACATCTTACCTGCACCCAAAAAGTATACACAATCTGCAGGTGGCCAAATGACCATCAGCACTGACGTATCCGTAAGGACCTTGAATGAGGCCATGGAACTGAACAGAGAGAGATGGTAGGAGCAGGCCAAACACAGACAATGCTATTTCACACATACTTACAGAAAATAAAACTTCCAGATAAATCAAAGCAGATTAACCAAAGACACACATTACACTCCAAAAACTGGACAGCAACCAGGAAATGGGTATTTTGTTTGCATTCACATTACAGTTACAGAGATGAATTCAAGGATAGGTATTATAATGTTCAGCAAGGTGAAATGACAAAAACATAGGCTATCTTAAGATAACCTTAAGATTTGCTTCCCAGGAGAACACACACCCTAGAAACCTGAATTTCTTCAGAAAGCAATCATGGAAGGTCAGGGCACCCTTGATACAAATTTAACTTAAATAAAAATAAAACTTTTAAATTTATATTTTTGTGGTATCTACCCTTTTGTACTCTACAAATTCCTTGAAGGTCTCAAGGCTACTGTATTCTATGTGATGGGAGGTGACAACTGCTCATCACAAGCATAGGAGACTGCTGATTCCTTAATTGGAACATAATCCTAAAACTGTTCCAATAAGTTGTGGTAAATCAGAAAGAGAATGGGTTGTGTTGAAAGGAACCTGTAAAGACCATCAGTCCCAATCTCCTGCCCCTGATCATCCTTCACCAGATCAGATTGTACAAACATTCAATGATGGGGCATCTGCAACTTAATATCTTTAATAATATGTTAATATAATATAATACAAATTAATGTCTTTAAGTTCTTCATTAATGGCATCGACAGAGGGATTGAGTGCACCCTCAGCAAGTTGGCAGATGACACCAAGCTGAGTGGTACTGCTGACACACCTGGAGGACAGGATGCCATCCAGAGGGACCTAGACAGGCTGGAGGAGTGGGCCTATGGGAGGTTTAACAAGATCAAGAACAAAGTGCTGCAGCTGGGACTGGGAAACCCCCGATATCAGCACAGGCTGGGGATGAACAGGTCGAGAGCAGCAGTGTTGACAAGGACTCGTGGGTGGTGGTTGACAAGCTGGGACATGGCCCAGCAGTGTGTGCTCAAAGCCCAGAAAGCCAGACCTATCCTGGGCTGCATCCAAAGCAGCAGGGCCAGCAGGGCAAAAGAAGGGATTCTGCCCCTCTGCTCTGCTCTGGTGAAACCCTGCCTGGAGCACTGCATCCAGCTCAGGAAGGACCTCTTGGAGTGAGTCCAGAGGAGGGGCATCAAGTTGATCAGAGGGATGAAGCATCTCTCCTGATAGGAAAGTCTGAGAGAATTGTGATTATTCAACCTGGAAAAGAGAAGGCTTCACGGTGACCTAATTGTGGCCTTCCAGTACCTGAAGGGAACTGTCCTGGGGTGACGTTATGGTGCTTGTATCCCCAATCGTGTGTTCTGTTCATGCCTGGTATTATGTTCTGTGCTTTCAGGACCAACTCTGAAAGTGAAGGTTTGTTTTGTCTGGTTATCAGCCGGCTCACCTCCCCCATGGTCTGTGTTTAGGGGAGGCTAGGCTCGCTTGCTGGCTGGCTGCTGCTTGCTCGCTTTTGCTTATTAGTTAGTTTAGTTTTTTTTCTTTCTTTCCCTTTTCCTGAATACCATTTGAACCTGTTCCAGACGGGGACCTGGGAAACACCAAGAAACACGGGAGTCTGCATTTTGTGACCTGCAGCAGTCATCCCCAGCACCGGAGACTGATAACTGGCCGACCACTCGCAGGAGAGACTTTCTGAGTTTGTCATCCTCTCAGAGCAGTGAAACAGTTTTTGTCATCTGGGGCTGTTAATTTTTTTTCCTTGTGCTGGGGAGTATTTTGTTTGTTAAATAAACAGGTTTTTTTCCACTTCTCTCAGGAAATTCTTCCCAAACCCAGTGGAGGAGGGAGGAGTCGTGGGGGTTTGTTTTCTGGGGGCTCCTTCCGGAAGGGTTTTTTCCAAATTTGCCCTAAACTAGGACAGGAACTTACAGGATAGATCAGACAAGACTATTTACAAGAACATGTAGTGACAGGACAGGGAGGAATGGGCTTAAAACGAAAGAGGTTTAGATTTGATACTAGGAAAAAGAATATTTACTGTAAGAGTGGTGAGGCAATGGAAGAGGTTGCCCCACAGGAGTTAATCAATGCCAAGTTTGATGAGGCTCTGAGCAACCTGGTCTAGTTGAAGTGTCCCTGCCCACAGCAGGAGGGTTAGAAGATGATCTTCAAGGTTTTATTCTAGCCCAATTAATTCTATTATCATATGATTCTATGAACATCTCTGGACAAATTGTTCCAATGTACTACTCCCACAGTAAACCATTTCTTCCAATGTAAAGCTACCCTCCCTCTTTTTAAAAACATTTCTCCTTGTACTAACTCTATAGGCCCCAATAAAAACTCTCTCCCCATCTTTCTTGTGCCTTTAAGTACTGCTGGACCACAATAAGGTCACACCAGAGCTTTTTCTCCAGACTGAACAATCCCATTTCTCTCAAGTCTTTCCTCATAGGAGAGATGTTCCCTGATAATTTTCCTGAACCTCCTCATAACCTGCTTTAATATGTCTCAGTCTTTCATTAGGGACCTTAGAACAGGATGCTGTGCTCCAGGTGGGGTTGTATGAGAGTAGAATAGAGAAGAATAACCTCTCTTGACCTAGTGGCCACACTGTTTTTGATGCAGCCCCAGCTACAATTGTCTTTCTGGGCTGCAAGCCCACACTGCCAGGTCACGATCAACTTTTCATGCATCAATACCCCAGAGTCCTTCTCCACTGGGCTGCCCTCAATCCTTGGAGTCCCCAGCCTATACTGATATCAGGGACAGCTCTGATCCAGGTGCAGGAACTTGCTCCTGGCCTTGGACTTCGTGAGCTTCACATGGACCCAATGAAAGCAGTTCCAAACACAGACCAGGAGCGCTGCTAAAACATAATTCTAAGAGAAAGATAAGAAAAAATTTGCTGTTTTCTGGGTATAAACTTGCAGAAGGCCCAACTACAAGCTGCAAATGAAGGAAAAAAAAATTAAAGGAGGTTGCAAAGAGACTAAGGTCAGATGCCTCTTAACAGTGCATCAAGTCCAAAGAACATAAAAGCAATGACTCTGGAGACAGGTCCTAGGGACCTGTGACACTACAAGGAGAAATAACACCCATGCAGTCACAGGTGACCATGTTTCAGGAACACTCATTTATGCCGAGTCAAAATATAAACTCTCCTCCCTGTGCAGGACACAGAGTGTAGACCATACATAAGAACAGGTAGAGTATGCCTAGAGATCTGGATCCAGCCTAATCCGACTCAAAACTGGAAAAAGATGAAAAGCTTAATTTCATGATGTCTCCTGAGCTTTAAATCTTTCCACTGCATCAGGAAATCAGTGTTTTACTAGTATCTCAAATAGAACCCAGGGTGTAGCTTAAGGATTTAAGTGTATGGGAAATAAATCTGGCCATATCAAATGACTGAATATTTCATAGTGATGTCGATTCATTCCTGTTTTGCAAGCACCAAATAAAAACATCTGAATTGGCAGGATTTTCTTGTGTTTGCTCATTTCCTAATTCCTCTACTTCTCCTGCAGACTTCATTAAACATTCTGGGCAGCAATGAAAATGTTATTATAATAAAGAATTCCTGAACCTAGACATTATTTTTGTATTGTTCCCTATTTTCAATAACATTCAGCTAAACAGAAATAGAGATATAGACTGTAAAGAAGAGTATAGCCATCTTACAGCTCAATTGCAGTGCTATGTAAGGAAATGAGAAAGTCAAACCCTCAATTTCTAGATACCTGTAAACAAGCAAGTACTCAGAGACTGGCCCCAGAAGCAATAATCCCCTCTGCCTGACAAATTAAAAATTTGGTGCACTACAGTTCCCCACCCGATAAAGGACCTTTTCATGGAGATAACATTAAAAATCAGCACAAACCATATTTTAACTGCCAAGTTCTTCCATATAGGCAATATTCCATTTTGATTCACATCAGACTTAGGCCATTGTGTTGTTGCCTGATTATCCTCTTGTGGAAACAAAGCATTCTGACAGCATGTCATCACTACTGAACTTAAAAGGATTTTATATGATGAGGAAAAATAGTCTTGTTATGCTACTCTGCTCTATTAAGTCAGAAAGCATAAAACAAAACCATTATGTAGTGGCATACAAAAAAAATTTTGACTTTATTTTGTAAATTTCAGGCCAATCATGTTTAAAAAAAAACTAACATGTATTTCAGAGTCCTCCTCCAGTCTTCACTATCCGAACACTATTCCTCATTCATAACATGTAGAAAACCGGCACATCGTTTCTGCAGCACATATCTCTCTTCTAGATAAAATAACTATCCAGGACAAGAGCCTAAGGAAAAGATTTTTTAAATCTCTTCTGACAGCTTTCTGATGGGTTTCCTCTAAATTTCCTGGCATAACCCTTCCCAGAAATACTTCTCAGCGAGCAGGTTTTCCATACTGCCCATTTCTATCAGCCGTCTGGCTGCAATAGGGGAAGACTACACCTACAAACACAAGCTTCACCTCTGTGAATAGTGCAGCCTTTGTGCTGCCCTAGAAGCTGCTAGGGTTGCTGCACAGGGTGGTTTTCAGGAATCAAGGTGTGCCACATTGGCACTCTAACCCAAGCTTCCACTTGGAGCCCCAACCTATGGGCAATGGACACTGTTAACACCTCCTTTCCCATAACCAGGGGAAGGTGAAATAGGAAGATCTTAATAACGCATCTGGGGCTATTAGCATAAAAGAAGCAAACAGGAAAATCAGGGAACTGAACAAGTATTACTACAGATGGATCATGAGAAACACGTCTGTAGAGTAACAGTTCATTTTCTATCCATGCTTAGTACAACTCTGACATTGCCATTGCTCTTCCAAGTCATACTTTTCTAGTCAAAACTGTAGTGATGTTTCTTTCCAAAGGATGTTTATTTGGGAAACTTCCTATTAGCAACAAGGCTTTCATTTGGAGTTAGGAATGGAGCTTTTCAAGCAACATCACTGTTTCTGCTTTCAAGCATTTATTCGGATCTTCTACACTGTTTACCTCTTCCATTACAGATTGTGCTCATGCTACAAAACATGATAAAATAATTTTTTAGATTTTTTTCAGAAAAATTGTCAGCATGTCCTGCAAAGAATAAGCAAACAAGGAGTGCAACGCACTGTCTGATTTTCTACCTTGTAAAGGCAAATGTCCTGCATTTTTAACTTTAAATTCTGTCTCCTGCTCAGGAGGCTGAAGTATATAATTCTGACAGCTTTGGAAATAGGCAAAACTGAGTTGATGATGCATCTGTGCTTTGGAGACTACAAAAAAGGTATATATGAGATTTTTGTCTGTCATAGGGTCTATCAGCTTAGGGTTGATGCTGATGTCTTGAAAAAATAAGGATCTCCTCTAAGACCAGAGACTCATCAATATTTTTCTACAAGTTAATTAACTTCTAGACTTCAATACTTTGTGAAATTTCTCTGCAGCAAACCATCGGCTCATGAACAGAATATGCACATTCACATGCAAAGACCAGTACATGTTTAATAAAGCTTTGCATCTCTAAGAACTAATTCTTAGAAGTACATAGACTTACAACTTCTCCCTCTGCAGATGAAAATGCAGAAATTTAACTAATGTTTGCTAAATAATCTCAAGTTATTTTCAGAACAATTTAATTATTTTTCTATTCCTTTGAAAATTTTCAAATCATATTTGAAAAAGCTATATTAATAGCCGTAGTTTCTCTCATTAAATAAAATTCAGCCATTTAAATCCCATCCAGTTGATTCATCTTAGTAGATGAGATAAACTTGCAGTGAACCTGGGATTCTTCAGGGTCTGCTCCAGTGGGCTGTTTTCAGTTTAAACAGCTGTGTTGCTACAATTTCCTTTTACATGTGACTTGAGGGTACCCATTTGCTTCACAATTAAGAGCATAGCACCTACAAATGTTCAGCTAACCAGATTGTTAATTGCTATGTTTGCTTTATGCGTTCTCGTATAAATAGAAAATGTTCCTCCTGAAACTGAATGGTTTGAAGGTTCAAACGTTATCTTCCTAACTTTTCTCAGGTTACTCAGTTTTTGACTTTTCCCTGTACTCTCTGTCTGGGGATATTAATGATAAAGGTTTGCATACTCCACATTATCTCTTCTAGTTTTTGCTTCAATGAAAGCTTTTGCTTTTGTGGAAATCAGTGATGAATTTTTTCTTCAGAAAAAAAAAAACTCAACAAAAACTGAGTTTCTTTTAGAGCAAAGCCATCAGTAACAAAGAAATCTCATGTTTGTAATAAACTGAAATAGAGTGAAAAATGTTATAAAATACACCTTACTAGGATTATTTCCAACACTTACGGTTACTATTTGGTTTCATTAGTTCTTATGTGCATGTCTGACTTTCTTCACTGGCAAGCTACTTTTGCTTTCACCTCTCTTAATATTTCTATCCAGTTCATCTGAATCCTCAAATTCCCTGAAGATTGTCTTTAGATAAAATTAGAAGCATAACTGCTTAATAAATGGGGACATTCCTCTGTAAACATACAATACAATGTCAGCACTTCTGTCATCTGATTTCTGAGCGGAATTTAATGTATAAGCTGTGAATATCTTATCCCATAATGTGGGATTCATCTAAATGTAGATGCAGCTGAGCCAGTCCCTCATTACAGTCTGAACAGATGAATGAGAACTTTCAGGGTTCACTTCACTTCATGCCAAAGAAGAAATATAGCTTGTATTCCAAGCTACCTTTGTGCATTTTTATCCATGCATAACTTGGAGAAATTGCTGATTTTTCTCCATTACATTTCGTGAAGAATCTTAGGCTGATTAGCTCAGATGCCTATGTCCATCACAACCAAACTCTAAGGCAATCAGGATTGCCAGAGACTACTTATTTTTTCTGAAACATGCCTGAACTTTTTATTCAAGTTTTCCCTTAGTCATACTGTTCTCAAGTGAAGGCTGTTGAAAAGTAGCCAATAAATGGCCAAAATTCTAGACCTCCCTCTAGCCTTTTGGGAAGTAGTCCAGACATGCTGTCAAACACATTTGTTCCTCTGGAATTGTGTGAGGGTCAGGAGAGGGTCTTTAGAAATCAATTTCCTATGACTCAATTTATGACCTTGATGTCTCATTCAAAAGAAATGCTAATTTATTGACAACATGAGAAAGAACATCCAGTTCAGGTGCTGTCTTATGGACCATTCACTTGACCTGGATTTAGCCACCGAGCATAAATGATTCTCTACTGATGCTGTGTAGGATTGTCAGTGAAGTCTATAAAGATAAAGCACCATCAACATCATGAAGAGGCATATTTATGAAGATAATTTTCTGTTTAAACACTTTCTTTCTGTCTCAAATTCACATACTGAAGCCCCTGTCAGAAGTTGTGTTTGAAGTCTGACATGATGAGTGGGTTGCCTTCTTGGGTTGATAACGGTCAGCTGCTGATGTGTCCCCAAAACTTTTTTCGGCTTTGGAGAGAATTTCTGGAACGATGCAAAACTACTCAAGCTAGTCTATACATTTGGAGGTTGCTCCTAACCATCCCTGGCATATGAGCTAAACATAGCAGCGTTCAATAATGTGCTGTTTACAAAGAAAATGGGAACACGGAGGATGATGCTGCATGTCAGCACACATGATGAGAAGGCAGAGGTCACTTTGCAAGGCATAAACTATGAGCAGCAAGGCAGGTGACAGTAACGCTGATGACAGCATTCTCACACTCAGGACTGACATATCTGCCAAAGGTGGACTTGGCAGACAGCCACACATCACAGGAAGCGGTATTTTGCATGGGAACAGACTTTCAGAGTGCTGTTAAAAAGGGCTTCAAGTCTCACTCCTGAAAACTAGGCTCACTTTCCAGTGCTCTTACCAAATTATATGCTACTAAGATAATGTTCAGGAATAACATGGTTTTGATATGAATTTATTTTTACTTTCTTACTTCCAAATTAATATGAGCATGACTTATCCACCCCTCTCTCTAAATAATTAAAGTAGCAAAGCAGTCTGTGTAAGAAGAAAGAAACTGGAAATTTATAGAGTAACACAGGATTAACAATTATTAACATTCATCATTAAAATTCCATTTCAGTTACATAATTAACAATTAGCAAAACAATCTGAAGACTCTGAACCATGGAAAATCCTGAGAAAAAAATACAAGAAATTCTAATAGGTATCTTTTAAAAATTCAACTGGCCTATTGTATTAACTATAAACAGTGATCACAAGGCACAGCTGGTTAAAAGACCTCAACTCTAAAGCACACTAAAAAGCCTAAAGTTGTATCAGTTTCATGGGTTATTAGTAGCTTGGTTAAACCCAGCACATTTTAAAATCTGGCCGCATACAAACACACTTTTTAAATTTAAAGAAGTTTACTTGTCATAGTAGTTAATTGACATGTTGTTTCTGTGCATTTTAAGACTTGTAGCTTGTAGTTTCTCTGTTAATGCTGCGAATTCTTGAATTTAGGATTGTATAAATAGTTTTGACAATTAGTTTCTTTTAATTACTTTAAAGCAAAATGAACATCTATGAAAGGTAAAAAATAAACATTTAATTACATAAATTGGCTATTGATTGCTATAAATTGTTTCTAGAATGCACATGTTCTTCATGTTATTTTACTACTCTTAATTATTTTAATTAAGATTTCTGCATGTCAATTAGAATTGGTTCGGAGTGGAAAATTCCACCCCCCTCTATGTCTCTAGTAGGTAAGCACACATGTTCTTAGGAGGGTTTTTTGTATATCAAGTATATATAAATAAGGAAAAGAGCAACCAAAAGTAATTGAAAAGGGGCATAATTCTATAAAGTCAAAATTAACATAAAACCAATGTAGACCTTTTTTTTTAAGAGCATTAATTATCTCAGCCTGAAACAGGAAAATTGGAACATTGATGATGTATGTCAGTAAAATAATTAAAACATTAACAAGGAATGGGATTTCTATAATCATACACAGCATGACTAAAAAAACAAAAAAAAGGGAGAAATCTATCCTAGTTTAAACCTAATACATGAGGAATAACACATCTTAACCTGAAAAAAAATACCCTGGATTGTTTGCTATTGAATAGCTCATACAGCAGCTAACACTGTTCTCATTCTTACTTTATTTGCCCCAACAGACTTTTCTTCTTTAGGCTCTAAATTTTTAGTATTTCTCAGGAAGTGTGCTGGAGATGGGATGTAGAATCCCATTGCTCTGAAACTTTCCCTCTCTGAGAGTTGCAGTGAACTGTGTTAGTGAAGCTCTGCACGTCCTAAATTACTGTGGGAAATTCACAAGCCCTGGGACTGAATATGGCCTGAAACTTTATTGCATGTCACTCGGGATCATATAATTTTTTTACCTTCTACATTTCTTCTGACTAACACTCAGGTAGGCTTCAATTTGGGGCCTATCAGTGTGTCTGAAAGAGCTATTTGGCCCTCAGTAAAGGAGAGGATATTCCAGGTTTAACAGAGTAGATAAAATTCTGCTTTGTGCCCTCTTGAGTCTTCCACGGAATCCGTGGCTCAGTGTAACTGTTGGGAGTGTACTTACTGCATTGAAGTTGGGGAAGAGATTCACTGCTGCGGCAGTGTCCAGAGGAAACGGGAGGAACGGCTTAATATCCAGAGATGGCTGCAAGGGTGGTGCAGGAGGACGCACGAGGGCTGGAAGAGCAGGGCTCTGGCATGTACCACCTACACGTACAAAGAGACAGAAGGCATTCAGCAAGTGCAGGGGGGAGGATAAAAGCCAGCACACACGCACACATACACAGCAGCAATAAAAAGACAATGTTGGATCAAACAAATACATTTTGATTTGTCCAAAAATTACTGAAAAAAAAAAAAGCACAGCCAACTCAATGACTGAATTGGTTATAATTCTTTGCCAGAAATTGCTTCGGGTTTCAGTCTATCATGATTAGAATCACCTTATAAACAATTTATTTCCATGGACAATCTGGAACTACAGTTCAGCATATGTCTAACTTCCCTTGAAAGCTTCAGCTAGTCTCATTCTCTTATAATTTCAGTGTTTCATCTCTACCCTGTTGCTCAATCCTACAAAGGCAGATTGCTCAAAACAATAAAGAACAACTTGCTATTCAGCTCAGCAAAAGTCATGTTATTGGAGGACTTCTGATATTTTTAATTAAATGCTCACTCATGGAGCCAACAGCTTCTGTTTCAACCTAAACCTCACAAACACAACATACCTTGCTGCCTCAACAGTTGATCAATATGAGCCTAAAAATAATAGTTTCAGGAGCCACTGAAATTCTGTTTTTGGGAAGGTACTGATGAACACTTTCGGCTCTTTGCAAGGGGTGGAGCTGATTTAGACTCTGTGCAGCAGAAAGCTCCTCCCAGCTAACCACCAGCTCTGTGGGAATGTAATGCAAATGAAGAAATCCCCTTGCATACCAATAAGGCACTACCTGTTTGCAGCAGACCCTATTTTGCTTATTTGTTTGCCCCTGCCCACAGCCAGCTACAAGCTGGAAGGATCCAAGTTCATTCTCTGCTTTCAGTGTCTCCTATATTGGTTGCACTCCAAAACATCAATTCCCTGTTAATTAAAGACTATTTGGATCCTAGGAAACTGTTAAAATATGCCAGTGTTCTTCTAATCTGAGAGGCAGGCAACAGACTGTAAAAACCTGCTGGTAAGAGTCCAAGAAACATTGAAAAAAAATGAAAGGGGAGTTTTACCCTACTCACTGAACAGAGACACAGCCAGAGAGATCAAGAGAGGGAGATATCCGAAATCTGCTTCTTTTTTCCTCCCATACATACAGACATTTCATTAGACAAGTTGCATACATCCTTTAAGAGCACAAATATAAAGAAGTCAGAATGATATATGAAATTGCTCCATGTTTGGCCAGCAAATCTACTAACAAGATTTGTCATGTTACTTCATCTAACTGAGGGTTAAAAACGCAGGACTTAATTAACCAGTTGTAAACGATCATCCAAGTTGTGCTTCTAGGTATAAAATCAGCTGGACCCAAATTTTGAAGACTGTATTTTTTGCCAACTTTCCACTCCTCTGTGAAGTGTTTTCACTAAGAATCACTAGTAAATTAAAGGTAGTGGATTAGGGGCCACTGCAATTTTGTGATAGTTTTTATACCCAAGAATAACTGACATTTTTGAGGTAGTTTCTACATTGTACCTCAATGTTAAGATTATAAGAAAGTCTTTGAATGCAGCAGCTGAGGATATAGGCAACAGAAAAGCAGAGCCCAAGCAGCATAGAATTATCAAGTATTTGATTGCCATTGCTTTGGCAATTGCTACATTCCCATGACATTATTACAAAAACACTGTAAAAATAAATCTAACTGGTCAGAATGATGATAAAGTAGTGTTGAACATGCCAATCATACTACCTTGGAATAGGAAAGACCCATAAAAGTACTTTTTAAAATGCTGGAAATACTTAGCTTTACTTATATAAAACTTTCACACATCATGAAAGGAAGAAGTCACTCCTACTAAAAAAAAAATACAGATTGCACCTGAGATTGTACAGAATCACACAGAAATTTCAAGGTGAGCATTTGCCTGGCTATAGCAAAGAATTTGAGGCTAATCAAACATTCTGTAACTCACAAATACAAATGTAGACTGGACTGAGAAATGCCACCTGTGCTTGAGACATAGCTCATTGAGTGTATTATCTCAGTGCTATGGAGAGGAGCCTCACAGGATCGGATTACCTTGAGCAAAAGCATTGCTGTCCCAAACTCATCTACGATACCAAGCCGCGGAGGATGAAATATTTCTATTTTGTGATCCTTTCCTGTGGCATGACTCGGCACTCACGCACCTGCTGCTGCCAGCCAGTGCGATGCAAAGCCATCTGGGGACGAGAACAAGCTTTAAATGGAAAAATCCAGCCAGCTCTGCAGGACCTTGGCTGGGACTCAGAGCCTCTGGAACAGAGTTTAAAATCTACCACAGTCCTGGCTACAGTGGCACAGAAAATTAGTATGTTCAGGAGCACAGCTGCGCTCTGTTTTTTCAATAGTATCAGACATGTCCCTAAATGATGGGGCATGTGAGAGGCATCATGAAATCTGAGCCTTTGCTTGAAAAAATTCTCAAATGTTTATGGCTGCAAAAATTAACTTCTCTTTCCATTTATCATGCAGAGAGTTGTAGTCTAGAATCTACAACAGAAAAACTGAAGCAATAGCAACCATTTCTGTGACTCAGCTTAGCTTGGACAACCTTTGAGAATGCCAGTGTTAACTATCTCACACCTAAACCATTAGGAGAGGGATGGAGAGGGGTATAAGCCCACTGGGAAGAGTTCTTTAAGAGTGCAGACAGATAAATTCCAAGTGCTATGGAACGTTGAATTACAGTGAAGAACCATAAAATTCACTTATGATGGTTTTGGTATTGTGTAGGATAAGTTTCTCCACAAAGACTTCCACAGCATTCCCTGAGAAGATGCAGCACTGCTGATCAATGCGCAATGAGGGTGAAAGTTCAATGTAAGCCTTTTTACAAGGTTTCTACCAGCAAGGTTTGGATAACATTGACCAATAAAACAAGAATAAAATCCCACAACACTGATAGGTTTTGTCCACATCCTGTGCTTGTTGCTCAGTATTATTATTATTACCTGAAGTTCACATATATAACCTTGTCTTTATGAGGAGCATGCTACAATTACTTAAAATGGCAGGATAAAATGTATTTTCTAATTCCAGTCTTACAAATTAGTGACGTTAGAGTCTCATGTCTTTCTAAAGAGAAGGAGAATCAGATTCTAAATGGGAGATGAATGTCCAGACATTTGAGAAATTCACATCAGTGTTGTTACCTTAATTTTCTTTGTAGGGAGACCAAGAATAATACAACTTAAAAGCTTAATTGGCTGAGCATTCTGACCAAGTTTGAAGTAATAATTTGCTTCTTCAATTTTCAGATTATTTAAATCACACAGGCAAGATAATCTCTTGGACAGAGGCGCTGGCTATACATCCAAAGTAAGTGTATAAGTAAGAGCATATAAGTTCAGGGAAAAGCTTGCAATAAACCTTCTCCCCTTGCTATATCACATTGAAACTGTTTTTGAGAACTTCTCCAATGCCAAACAGTGCATTTTTGCACAGGGATCCAGTTCTGTGTCTCCAGCTGGGACCAGACACTTTGCCCTACCACTGGGTAATCTGGTTTGCAATACACCACCATGTTCTGGGCACGGACAGTCCACGTGCTACAAAGCCATGTGTGCAACACCAGGGTCATGCTCTTGGTGACACAGCCCAGTCAAGTGGGTTCGCCTTCTGAAACCACTGGTGACATGAACTTCATCAGCACAAGACCTTTCTTGCTCAAACCAAGGGAATATGACAGAAACAGATGAAGAGGTGATTCCTGCCCATTGTGCCTCAAACTGTCCATTCCATAAGGAACTGGCACATAGCACTGACTGAAAAGAAGGTTTTCCATGTAAAGTTATGTGCCCAGTTCACCCAAAACTTTCCTTGGATTGGTGTTAGGTAAAGACTATAAACAGCTGTAAGTACTGACCTTAAAATCTGGATTAAAAGAAACATAAAGACTGAATATGCACAAAGGAAACAAACAAAATAGCCCTAGAGTAAACAGACATCATAATTTTTAATACAGGATAATAAATACCAAGTTTCCTTAATGTTTTTCAAGCAGGCCAAGATACTCATTCTCCAGGTTCCCTAACAAACAGCTCAACAATTTCACAACCACCTATTGTTATATTTTGTGACTTGGCTATAGAGAAAGTTATGTTACATCTTTCTATGCATAGTCTTCATGCACACCCTCATTCCTAATCCTTCAAGTTTAAACTTAACTGCAGATTTAGTTTCCAGAAAAAGAATCATAAGATGCATTATCAAATAGTCTCTCCTAAGGAAGAATCTAGCTCAGCTTTTGCAGACACAAAAATGTAGATAATTTTTTGCAATGCATTTGAAACTTGGAGGTATGTAAACTGGGCAGAAACTCTAAACTAATACCCCATTAATCTAAGTCTTTTGCAGTTCTTCCATCACTATTATCACCATAAACATTGAGTGAAAAAGCAAATCTCTGCAGAATTTTATTTTCATTCTTTCATTACTTTGCAATTTTTTCCTTCTGTCCATGAGCACAGCTATTTTGAATACAACAAAGATACTAAACTAATGTACCTTTTCTCTTTCATATAGTCTGAGTTGGTTTTCATGAAGAATCATGAAGTGGTTTCTCTAAGATATGGATATTTCCATGTTTTACAACCCATCTCACGTTGCTCTTAATATTTCTATGATAACTTGTCTGAGGTCAAAAAAATACACACAATTGCCTTGGCAAAAGCTCAGAGAACCTTTCAGCTGGTATGACTCAGTGGAGAAGCCTGGAAAGTACCACACATTTCCATCTGAAAAGTTGACTTCTAGGAAGCTTTAAAAGAACTTCAAAAGCTATCATTAATATATTTTATATAGGATCCTAATATCTAACAGTTCACATGCAGTAAGCATTAAAGTATACCCCAGAAAGCTGGAGCCAAAAGAGGAATTTTCAGAGAACATTTTCAAGAACATTGACTCAGGCTATTTTAAAGTATAAAAGGGAAAGGATATGTGGGGAGTTCATGGTCTAGTTTATAAATGTTAATAAGCTGACATTTGGATAACTCAATATTAACTAGAATTTTTAATTTATTATGAATTATGTTTGCCAGTGGGCCAAAGAAAAGGTATATTTGGAGGTATTTTTTTCAAAAAGGCAATAAAGACACAGACATTTAAGTACAGCAGGCTATCCATGGTGAATAATGCTATTTCATGATTAAAATATCAGGTATCACATTTATATTTTCAGAAAATCTGATAAAATAGGAAATTTTAAGACATCCAAAAACAAAAGAATAAACTTCTCTGGGATCTAATAGAGAAAATATTACATGAATTGTATATGTGGCTTTTAGGAATTAGTTTAATATAATTTGTCATGGACCATAGTCACTAGGGTACTCCTTTTTATCACTGTATAGTAATCTTTGTTTTTACAACAGATACTTTTCTCAAAAATGTGTTGAATAGTCCCTTTAAAGGTAAATTCAGTTCCATAATAAGTAATACCAGTCATCTAACCTGACACAGAAAAATGAGCCTCATTTAATCATCAAACTACTTATTTATTTATTGTAATAAAGTGGCTAAAATATGAACTCAGCATACAGAAAGTTAGCTAACACGCAACCTGTATCTTTCATGTGCATAAAGAGATAAACTTTTGATTTTGAATACTTATTTTTATAAGTTACATATTATTACATAAGAACTGAAAGGAGATTAGGTGTAAACAAATCACGTGAATGGAGAATTTATTGCTCAGAAAATCTATTTTCTGACAATTCTTAATCTTAGAACTCAGCTTCTTGGAAGGGTTTTTTATAATTTTAAGTCGTTTAATTATTTTTTAAAATTTCTTTCTTTTAGGAGGGGAAATGAGAATTCTAAAAGTGCTTTTGACTTCTGTATTGTTCAAAAACTCTTTTTGGAGTGTGCTTTCATTATTTAATAATATCAAAAAACTTTTTAAAAATACAAGAGCCACATTTAAACATAGCACTTTTACATATAATCACTCTTAGGTCCAGAAAAGAAAGAAAACACCAACTGAATTAAATATTTGAAGCCCACCTGAAAAGAAGAGCCTTCAAAATGAGACTCCAATGACACCAGCCTCGATCCTGCTGGCTCTCCTGAGACAGCTTGAGGATCAAGTACACTGTGTGGCCATACAAGCTTTCCTTTCACAGGTTTTGTTGTTAGTAATGCTAGCAGTGGTTAGTCACTTTGAAGAGAGTGAATGCAATACTTTCTCAGCTGTGGAGATCTGTGAGTAATTGATTTTTCAGTTCAT